>OZ010672.1:42283529-42818529 GCA_963932185.1 Troglohyphantes excavatus | reverse complement strand
TATAAAATGTAACACATTTCTAAAAAGTAAGACACTATAAACTCTAAATAATCATTATTTAAAAATGATCAAAATTTAACAGTATTTTATTTCTCCGTATTGTAATAATTACTGTATTTACTGATTTTTCTATTTAAAAATCAAGTATTTATATTTTTCGCTAAAGTAAAGAGACATGTACGTAAAAGAATTAAAATTGTATGCAAAATTAAATCTTTATGAAAAATTTAAATATTTTTCAAGTTGATTACCCTTTCCAGAAATTTATACACTACTCAAGTGAGAGACTGTTTTAGATGAGAACGAAGGAAATGGCCACATTGATGTTGTGCTAAAAAAAAAACGTCAACGAAGTTATAGCATTCTTCAAACTATTATGCAGTTGTTGTGCTATTAAATATAATGATATATAAAAACGATTTATGTTTTCAAAAAGTGTATATGCATTTTTTAAATTTGAATGTAAGTAATAGACCATTCAAAAAGAAAACATCATAATTGATTTTTTAATAGTGAGTGAAATTTTAAAAATATGTTCACAAAAAGTTAAAAGTATTTTTATTAAAATACCACAGACTTTATGCTTCACCATGAATACTGCTGTGGAATATTCTATATCTTTGTCATAAATTTAAATTTTAAAAGAGCGAGAAAAATGACTGAAAAGAGGAGTATGCTCGCGATGCACTTTTATTTTCTTTCAATACAATCCGTATGTAACCACATATTTTTAAAGAAAATAAACATCATCGTATTTCTGTCGTAAATTGGCATTCCTTTTGCGATACTAAGACTAACGAGAAGTTTTTGTAGAAGAAAGTGTAACAGGAAACTATAAATGAGCTGATATTGAAGGATTTTGAAGTTTTTTCGGTGAAGGCTTGAGGTTTATCAGAAAATATTAAAGTAACGCGGTTATAAATAAGGTACATTTATATAAAATGAGTTTTTTATATGATTTGAAAGGATGTATAAACATAATGTATATTTTCACATAAAATGTGAATATGGAATAAATAAAAATTTCATCTTAAATCAAATTGGTATTGTGCATAAATTCTTATAATTTGTTAGCAACTAATGCAAAATAATGCAGCAGCAAAACTAGCAAAATAATGCAGTTGATCATCTTAAAAATATGTGTGTATATTTTACTTACTAATTTGCCATACAAATAATTTGCTGGTTATTATTCTAACGAATAAAAAAAGTTTCAGGAATAATTTTTTTTATCGAGCGTATACAAACTATTATATTTTTAAGTTGACATATAAGTACTAGTGAAATTCCCAACACATTCTAGAATAGTGGGGTACCAGTTGTACTTTTAAAATAACTGATAGGGGGTAATTTATGTTTACAGTTTACAAATATATTATTTATATACAATAATGCTAATGCAACGAATAACAATAGATAGCATGGGGTTTAACTGTAGTATTGCTAGGCGAGACGAATTAATACAAGATTAAAGCAATAGTTGGTTATCGAAGCATTCCTCTGGGGGTTGACGAGAGTTAGGCAGTAGGGGCGAATTTTTTGCGGGACCACTTTGGGATCACTAGAATACAATGTTTATTAACTTACAGCGAGCAAAGCGAGAATCGGTTTGCGAAGCAAACTAACGATGATTGTGTAGAAATCCTACAGGTGTTGAAGAGTAGGGGGCGGGATCCTCTTAGTAATATTTTAATACTTAAAATACATTTTAACGTCCTACTTTAAGGATTGTAAGATAAGTAAACGTGTTTTTTTTTTATTTTATAATAAGGGTATATCATTTGAAATCTTAATACTAAAGAATAAAATATTTTTTGATAACAATTACATTAAATAAAAACAAATGTATTACCTAGAATGGATAATGCTAGTAATATAAAATTGTTTGTAGTAAATATAGCCATAACGAAATATGAAGTTATCTAACAAGCACTATGTTTGCTTAAATACTACATAAAAATGTGATTAGGAATTATCAGAAAAAAAAATCTTATATTATTTGTCTATACTTTTTATATTTTTACTTCAACATAAAAAAATAACTTCATTTAAGAGTTTTTTCAGCTCAATTACTGAAAACTATTTCCATACACGTAAAAAAAGTCAAAAATTAACCACGAATATTCAACTTTTTCGGTTAAAGTTTATCTAATAATTTCTAGTTATCAGATGTTACTTTGTAAATGAGATGTAAACTTGAATTTATTATTCATATATTTACATACGGAACACATT
The DNA here is from genome assembly GCA_963932185.1 of Troglohyphantes excavatus. Taxonomy (NCBI): domain Eukaryota; kingdom Metazoa; phylum Arthropoda; class Arachnida; order Araneae; family Linyphiidae; genus Troglohyphantes; species Troglohyphantes excavatus. The sequence goes on along the minus strand of OZ010672.1, from coordinate 42,816,294 downwards.
TTTATAATTAAAACTTCTTTCAAATAGTAAATAAAAAAATCTTAGTTAACTACGTGGAAACTTTGATTTTACTAATTCATGTCGAAATTGTATTATTTGTTTCTGGGATTAGCGCGGAGAAACACAGATGTTCTGATATTTTTTTAAGTACATTAACTATAGATATACTATTATTCCATTGCCCATAGCACTCAAAAAATATCAGCATAACTATAAGGCTATTTACAATTTGTGTACACTTAGTGGCCATAATATTATAACCTTCTATCGTTTTTAAGTAAATGATCTATGACGTTACACTGTTTCCGAAAGAGGGCAAGAGAGATATTAAAAGGAAAAGGTGCTTTCTTAACGTTTTGTAAGAACATGTATATGTGTAAAAAACGTGATTTGACGGACTTTCATGTAGTAAGCATCAGCAAATCCGCTGCATTTGTGAATTGTTCAAGAGCAGCTGTAGTGAAAGTGTTTAAAGACTGGCATGTTAACAAAAAAACTGGGTATCAAAGTGCCTTCTTTGTTCGTCAGCGTTTACAGTGGGTAGAAAGAATCGAGTTGTCTCTATCAGAAAGAATCGAGTTGTCTCTATCAGAAAGAATCGAGTTGTCTCTATCAGAAAGAATCGAGTTGTCTCTAGCAGAAAGAATCGAGTTCTTTCTAGCAGAAAGAATCGCGTTCAGCTTTGTAAGGGGCAACTGAAGTGAAACAGTGCAGCCACATACAGCATATATTAATCAAGGAACGTCTAAAAGAATCGCTGAATGAACTACTCGCCGCACACTGAAGCATTAGGGATATGGAAGCCGAGAACAAGTTTGGGTTTCATAATATTTTGGTTACTCAAGTGTATATGACAAAAATTAATTCCATGCAAGAACATAGTTAATAAACTGTTTCAAAGTTTTTGGCAACAAAAAAAAATTACGCTGTGTTTAACTAATAATATGCCACAATTGATGGCAGGAAGTGAGATAACGCAAAATTAATATTTTAATGAAATCATATCTATCGCATTTATCTAGACTTCCCGTCCTTTTAATGAGAATAATTTTATTTTATCGCTAGTTTATTGTTCAGAGGTTTCTTGTTGAAAATCCTAATTTATATCACAATCATGTGTCACGAACATCATAATCACGAATTTATAATAAAACTTTTTTTGGAGTAAACTATTAATATACTGCACATATGTATATTTTTATATATAGGAAAAATATATATGTGCAACAAATTTGTATTTAAGTTCTTATAGCAATTACTGCCAAAGCTTCTCAAAACTTGGTTACTTAAAAGTAGCATTTTAGTTTGAGTTTATTTTATTTAATTATCAAATATAAATGTTTTTTTTCTAATTCTTTGCTCGTGTAATTTGTTTACATTGTATACAAAACAATGATGTAGATATAAAATTTATATAAAATTATAAATTAATCATAATAAATTGGCTTTTCATCAATATTAGAATACTTTCAAAGCTATAAAAAAAATCTTTTAACGTTACCCGAAAAGCTCTTTTTTTGAGTTGGTTGTTTCTATGGCTTACACAAAAAAACACATTTCATCGGGTTTTGTGGGATTATGTTTGTCTAATCCCGGAACAATCACGATTAAATATACCAAGAGTTTATTTCAAAAGTAGCCTATTTATTTTCGTTATATCTTTGTTTTTAAAAAAAAATCTACTTTCACACGGACCCTATTTCTGTATTCTAAAAATTTGAGAGATATTAACAAGAAATTAAATAAACATTAATTTTCAAGCTTTACGTAAGAGCTATTTTCTAAAAAACGGCTTATCGGATTACCTGCCAGCGCAGAAGAATACAAACAAAAGCTGGATAAGTATGAAAAATTCTACTTTATATGACCGGAAAAACTGCTGCTAAAGCAATAAAAAATTGTTGAAGGAATACTTTTATGGAATGAAACTTGTTTTTGCTGCTAGATTTTTTAACTGCTTTTTAATATTGATAAACGCTATATTATATAATACAAATAGCATATTATCCTAAATATATTTATTTAAAGAAACTCAGTATCCTAAAACCGACAAAAATTAAATTTTGAGATTTTTATTTTATATTAAACTTTGATTTCTTAACTTTCAATTGATGTGTTATTTTTGTTTCTATTCGCGTTAGAAGTATTTTAAAATGTATTTAAAAAATTGTAAACAAGCAATTGGACCAAAGATTTAACATTAAACCTGATTTATCTCAACTATAGATTTTAAACTACCCTAACTACATTCTACTTAACTCTCGGTAGCTATTTTTTTTAAGGTTTTCCAATTACCAAATTTTTTTCAAAAGCATGGTATTTTTTATATATCTTTTGCATTATAAAATTTCATAATTCGTCATTTGCCAGCTAATAAAACGTTATGTACAGCTTAAAAAATATATTAACATCTGATTAATATGTAGGTTGTGTGCTTCAATATGTCTATCTCTATATATATACAGTAGTTTTGTAGAAAAGGTATATCGAAGTTTTTAAAATGTATAGTATTAAGATAATAATTTTAAAGGTTAAAATATCTAGTAAACCTGTTTGTTTACAATATCTTTTTAAAAATAAATTTTTAATACTTTTAGCCCAATTAGAAACAAAAATATTACATCAATGGAAAGGTAAGAAATCAAAGTGTAAAGTAAAATAAAATCTCAAAATCGAATATTTGTCGGTTTTAAGGTAGTGAGTTCCTTTAAATAAACGTTATTTGTTTAACTGATTTCAATAAAAAAAAATGTTCGATACTTATGAATTGAAAGTAAACTGATCGTTTTTAATAAGAACTCTTTCAAAAATGGGTCACATATTTTAAGTATTAATAATTTATGAGCACGAAACAGGTTATATAACGATTTATTTCTTTGGTTTCTCTTTATTATTTTTTACAGTTCATATATCACAAACGAAGCATATAACAGTGTTGAGAAACAATGTTATATATAGATGAATAAATGATTCTGTGTGTGATTGAATAATTGATCATTTACAAACTAATTATCTAAAATAGCGAATTCATACATTAACTGCATTACTGTGATATTATGGTGATATTTTGTTAAAATATCATGTTGAAGCCTCCTCATAGGACAAGCCACATAGGACAAGAAGTTGAAATATTTCAATCTTTTATAATTGAAAATCGCAATTTTAATCAGAATATAAATTATATTTACACTTTTAATGTATACGCTTAGTCATGTTTTTAGCTTCAGTTAAAATTTTCCATTGAGGTATAAAAAGTAAACAGTAATGCATGACGGTCATGCGGGATGTTCATTGTTTGGCTGTATCACATTTAGAAGTATAGTTATAATAAAACATTAATTTTGCCCACCTGATTTGCTGATATTAAAAAAAGCATATTTACTTTATTAAACAAATGCGTTAAAGTATACTAAAAATAGTGATATATATATATATATATATATATATATATATATATATATATATATATATATATATATATATATATATATATATATATATATATATATATATATATATATATATATATATATAGTGTCTTGAAAACGATCGTATTCTTACAGACGTTTCGTACATATATACCAATGTAATGGTCAATTATCTTAATGTATTCCTAATTAATTTATATATAAATAATAATTACGCATATGGTATTTTATTTAATTTTCATTTCCGATTTCAATACATCAATTTAAATTTTAGAACATGTAAAATTGGTCTGAAAATTAATAAAAGTGATAAGCATAATTTTGTGTTTTTTAGACTTTCGTTTTGAACACAAATTACAAAGCTAAAAGTTCCAACTTCTACACTAAAATATTCATCCCAAAACTAAACCTCTTTTAAAAACACTCCGCCGCCAAATCAAATCAAATAGATTCAAAAATGCTTCCCTTGAAATCCAAAAACGAGGGGAAGAAACAAAATCACATGAAAAATGGCTCTAACCACTAAAAATTCTAGCCGCGCTTCCGTAAATATCGGCCGACAACAGCCGATCAGAGGGGACACTTTTTCCAGAAATAAAGGTAAAATAGCCGAAGTTACGGAATGAGATAAATTCTGTGTAAGGAAAAGTTCACGGGGTAAAGCCGTTTCAACAAAGCCTTTTACGCTGATATCTTTAACCATGTTTTGCTATAAGACATGCGTGAACTTTATAAATTCAATCAAAAACTTGCTTATAGCTAAAAATAAGGAAATAGTAGCACTTAAACAATAAGTTTATACTTTGTTATTTGGAAAGTAGATGTTTTTATCAGTAAATGTTGTGTCTTTATAAAAGGTTCTTCTAATTTTCTGTTTTGTGTGGATTATTGTATTTAGTCTGTGAAATAAGTTTCTTTATAGAAATGTTTTTTTAATAATGTAAGTGGCATTATATGTGGATATTTTTTTTGATAAAAGTGTCATCAGAGAAACGAAATTTTATTACGATATATTTTATTTAAACTAATTAGTGTGCCATTATATTACTAAAAATAGATATTCTATACTAATATTCTCAATATGAAAGCTTTAAAAGCTTTCAAGAACTAAACGAAAAATTAAATTTACAATCTATAAACAATTAATTATTTAAAAATACCCATTAAAATCCGAAAAATTAACGCTTCCCTAAGTATCAAGTTGTTTAAAAGTTTACAGCAACAAAAGCAAAACACATTATTCTAAGGTAAAAATAAGAAATATATGATGCAGGTTTTTATTGAAATAAATTTGGTCTCCAAAGTTAATGACAAAATATTCTTTACTTTAAACTTGTGTTTTGATAAATAATTTGGAATGCTATACTTGAATGAAATCATTAGTGACGTTAAAAAATTAGATTAATTTATTTTAACAATTACATTTGCTAAAAATATTTTTCAAACAAACCATTTCAATTTTGGAAGTTCATTCGTGGAAATACTTATACATTAAAATAGTCTTACTACATACAAAAATATACTGACTGCTTAAAACAATCAAAAAAAAATATTATAAACACTTTTATATGATTCATAGTTCTTACACATACACATATACTTATATTCTACCAGTAAAGTTACCACGTTTTATTAAATATAATATATATATTTTTATAAAATTTAGCCGGGTGTTTTATAGTTATAAATTAAAACTTAATAATTATGAAGAAAATACAGTAAACCTATCTAATTAACTAACTAGTACTTGAATTTTCTTGTAACTATTAATTCAATTAATGTGGCTGTTGTATTGTAAGTTAATGTAATTACAAACACGTTGAAAAGTAATTTAGGCTTTTTTTTGTAAAATAATTATTTTCACACCTCTGTTAAATTCTGTACATTTCCTGAATTTTTATTTAATAAATTATCTAAACGGCATACATTTAATCGTGTTAATATAAAAAATTTAAAACATGCATATTTGCTTTATAAATTATATTTATAAATAAAAATTTAAAGTTAGACAGCAAACAAGACTAATAATACTTATATAAATTAAATTAAATATTCATGGATTTTTTATATATTATTTTATGTAAACTTCATAATACATTTATTATCTGTTATTTTTAAAAAAATTATATATTTTTTAATCTTTATTTTTTATTTAAAGTAACTTTAAAAAAAGAACACATAGTGCCTTATTATCACATTCTGAAGAATAAAAATTAGTTTTAAGATTGAGAAACGTAAGAATAACGTGATAAACTTTGAATGCCCCCCCCCCCCACACACACAATGTAGAAATATATAAATATTTAATTCCCATTCAGAAATAAATCAAGCAGTTAATTCTTTCGTAAAATAACTATTACATAATCCTTATCACTCGCTAACAAGAGTTTTTGCAGTGATAATATTTTTATAAGAAATAGGACATTCTTATAATTAAAAAGGTCTTCAGATTTAAGAGAGGTGTTAAAAATGTTTAATGAACTACGAAAGGGGAACAATTTGGTTAACTATTTGATTTACAATGTAGGCGATATCACATACAATTATAATGTTTCACCATGTTTAAGTTATAAATATATTTTAATGATTTAAGAAACTGGTACTTAAATTTGTATTGGTAATTGATATGATTGTAACGTCTTCGTAAAAAGTAATATTATGCAATAAAACACATAAAATGTCCATTTATTGCAAGCAAACATACTTTTAAGTGTAGTAGCTTATTACATTAAACATTTGAGGTTTAATTGTGCGGCCAATTCAGGACAACGGAAAATAATGAAAAAATTATAAAAATAATGCATTCAAAGCTAAAATATTTAATTAATAACCTTTAAATGTAATACATTTCAATTTATTTCGATTTTAGTTAGTTCGCAATAATTTGTCTTATTTATCACAGTGAAACATACAATTAATTTATCCAGAAACTATTTACAATATTTTCTCATATAACGAAAATTTAGCATATTTAGTAGACCCAAACCACAATTCATGTTATTTTTGAACATCCTAAAGAATTTATATTAAATCAATAAATTGCTTTTGACGATATTTTTAAGTTTATAAAATTCGACACAAAAGTTATCCATGATAAATATTAGACTAACTCGTAAATGAAATTTATTCAAGGCTCCACTTCTGTATTGAAAAAGCTCTTAAACATATTCGAAAAATAACTATTGTGAATTTTCCAATGTAATGCAAATTTTTAATTTATACTTTAAGTCACTCTTCATTATCCTCCACTTTGCACATAAAGCTCTAGGCGCGATTCTTAGAATATGTAATCTCAATAAACTGGTACATGTTTGTTTCCTTAGAAAAATTATCTTTTTTTATTTATAAAACAAGCAAACCAAAGAAGAATTTATCTTTTTAGAATGATCTGTAACAAATATAAAGCATGCATATACTGGATTAGTTTACGACTAATATTTGTATTCAACAATGAGATATCGTGAAATGAAGGGGTGTTATCTGTTTTTCATATTAAATTATTCTTTTGTGTTTTGATTCGGGGACACCCGTTACTTTTCAAAATAAATTCAATACATTAAAAATATTGAAACCAATTATCATAGTTGAAATTTTAAAGACTATATGTCTATCCGTGTATATATATGTATGTATCTCTCTATCTGTCAGTGTATGTTTGTATGTGTCGGTCTGCTTATGTCTGTGCATCTGCATATCTACCTGTCTGTGTCTGTCTATATATGTATGTGTGTATGTCTGTCTGTCTGCGTATATCTGCCTGCCTTTGTGTGTCTGTGTATGTATGTCTGTAAGCCTATGTCTGTCTGTTTGTGGCAGTCTATTTACGTCTGTATGTGTGTGTATGTCAGTCTGTTTCAGTATATCTGTATGTATGTATGTTTATGTATGTCTGCCTGTATATGGATGTATCTATCTGTCGGTTTCTGTCCTGCGTGTATGTTGGTTAATGTATGTCTATATCTCTGTATTTGCCTGTATGCCTGTCCGCATATGTTTCTCCGCATGTCTTGTCAGTATTTATATACGTATACCTCACTGTATGTATGTTGTCTATATATATGTTTAATTGCCTTCATACCTGCCTATTTGCCTACCTACCTACCTACTTACCTAGCTACATACCTAATTATTTATTATAAATGTTAATGCAATTAAATGATACCAATGATACTCAAACCAATCGATGCAAATGTGTTTTGTTTTACTAAACTATTATGAGATAGTTATAACTTATACAACTATATTAAAGTTATCGTAAACAATTTTTAATCAGTGTCAAATATTAAGGGGTAAATCAAAAACGTTATATCAGATCAGATCATCAGAGAAGTGAGGAAAAATTCGAAAGTTTTGTCATCTCAAGCCACGCGAAATATTTTCACTTTTGTGTTCAACGATTTAATGTATTTCTAGTTCAAATAAATAATTTATAGATAACACAAATGTATCTATCCATCAATCATCCCTACTATATATATTAATACCGCGATGTGTTTATATAAACAAACCCTCAAACCAAATTAATTATTAACTAGTGTTTAGAAAATAAAGGCTTGAATGCAGAATTATACTTTATTTTCAAGTTATTTTTAATATAAACTATTTAATACCCGACACCTAAATCAAGGAAATATGTTCAACTTTGTATTTTAACCTTAATAATAATAATATTAATTACAGATGTTAAACATATTAAATTACATGGACATAATACATATAGAATACATTCGCATTTAACCAAAACAATTTTAGAAAATTATTTATATAACATATATTAATATGCAATCAAAGAAATTATTAAATAGGTTCTTGTATTCCATTTAAATTGTTTAGCTTATACAAGTACTTAATTGTTAGAGCAAAATATTTTCCTTTAGCAATGTTCAAGAATAATGTCAATTACGCTTCATTCTGAGCTCTCACAATACTTACGCATCCTCTTCGTAACGTTCATTTACTTTGGTGACTATGGTTACTAATAAGTTTTCGTACGTCCAATAATCTAGATAGCAAGGATTTTCAATAACGATAATCACGGTTGATATTTCATAAGTCACCATTAGCGTTGACTTGAAGATGTTCTACTTAAACCATGTTGTTATATACTCTAATAGTAAAATATCTTTTGCATTTAGCTTGAAAAACAAGATTTAAAGACGAACATTTTAATCCTTAATAACAATCCTGATTTCTAATAAGTATTTTTTGATTTACTTGTTATCATTTTAAGTACTGAATATTTTTGTAAGTGTTTATAAACAAGGCTTAGCCATATATTGTTTTTACTTTATTTAAAAATTGTTTGTTATTGTAAAGTTATATACAGTAGATAAAGGAAATGGGTCGTTTTGAGACTTAGCTACACTTGTTTTTGAATTTCTTAACTTTTGGCAACTGTTGAGAACTGGATTTTGAGCAGTGGCCATGTACACAATGCGAGTAGTAGTATAGCCTTTAAAATGCAATAGTAACATCTGTTTGTATTTCTATTAAAATTGAAAATCGATAAATTCAAAAGAAGATTTTCGTGAGCAGATGCTTCATAGTCCTAATGGTTTACAGGCCTTCTAACTACACATTTTTTTCTTGTCAAATTGCCAAATTATTTGAAGCATTTTTTTTATGAGAGATAAATAACTAGTGAAAATTTATATAACTACTAAAAATATTATATTTTATTAATTTCTTCTCTTCAAAATAATTAGTGTTAACAAAAATGTACAAATTCATGTATAGTAAATTGCATAAAAGAAGATTTGTAAAAGTTTATTTTTGGTTGAAGGAAACTTTTTTTAATAAAAAATGTCATATTTCATCTAGAACTAATAAAAAATATTTTTTTTAATATTTTTCATATAATTAGAATTATATAATAATAAAACATTCTGACGTGTTATTACTTTGTTAATATTCAGATATATAGTAGATACAAGATATCCTATATACAGCAGTAGCCAGATATTTGAGCTAAATGTCTAGAAAAAACAAAACGTCAATTATGAACTAATTGATAGAAACTAAACTGGTATATTTCTAATAGGAAATATTAGTAAAATTCAAATTATAAAAGAAATATTCAACAGAAACAAATAACAGAAGATTTCCTGCACTAATAAATACATATTTTAACTAGTTAATGTAAAAAAAGAAACAAATTCGAGACCCCAAAACATTTTGTTTAATAAAATAATGCGTTTTTATAAAAACAACATTATAAACTTAAAAGTAACTTTAAAAATTAGCCATCTTGGAAGTAACTGAAGAAATGAGAAATTTGCGTGACGACAAAATTGTTTGCTTAAACTATAAAAAAAAATCACTTTTAGTAGTCATTTAATCATTAAGGTTGAAAAATGGTAAAACTTAATTAAACGGAACGTGACATGCTTGCTTAATTTCTAGTTTAAACATTTCTTTTTGCTATTTTTTTAAACTAACAGTCAGCAGTATAAGTTCCCCAGTTCAAATTGAGTAGGCGGATATGATATTGCTTGAATATATGTGCAGCATATATAAAAGTCACCAAAAGTCAAAGGGGAATTCAAAAATTGATCTCGGCGTAAATATAATATTTCAGACATGTTTGCACACTGTTTCATCTATTCATATTTGCTTTAGATGTTAAAAGCTCCTCTAGTGGAAGGTAGAGAAAGAGACGCTTTCAAGAATTTCACGATATTTTAAGATTTCTTGGGTCCGTTTGATTCCAAATACTGAGAATTTAACACTCTAAATAAGTATACCAACTGGGTCTAACTTTGTTTTCCCCATTCAGAGTATGTAAAGTGTATTGTAAGCATATACTTGACAGAAATGTTTAATTGAATCCACTAAAAATTATTTTAAAATTTCTGAAACAAGGCGATATCCTATCCCACGCTTTCAGCAAATTTTCGTAACTATGAATTTTACCGTAGACTTTTAATGGTCATAAATGCAAATTATTAGAACGATTAATGAATATTAAACACATTGAAGGATTATTTAAATCTTTCAAATAGTATGTTCGCAAGTTCTGTTAATTACCTATAATCTTTAAAAGTTTGTTACACGCGATTTAAGAAGATATATATGCATATGTTTATCGGCATATCGATTAACGATAACCGTAAGATACTTTGTGCAGTTTTGTTGTAAACCATATTGTAAAATAGATATATGAAATATCCAAAAAGCCGTACTAAGCAAGATTTTGTGGCACTAGTTTGGCTTATACAATACGTAAAACTTCGTATAGGTCGGATAAAATATATATAAATTTTTCACTGGAACATGACATATATAATTGTCCTTACAATTACATGTTATGGTGAAGTGGGGTAAGTGTAGACACGGAATAAGTGAGGCATGGCTAGTTATTTTTTGAAAACATTGGTATTTCTAGAAATAAATCACTGGGTAAACAATTTTGGAATCTTCTCTTTTTTGATGTTCCCCAAAAAGTCTGGTAATTGTTATCTTAAAAGTGTTTTTTGTATGTGTTTACATTTTAGCGCTCAATGGTAGTACTATTATGAAATGTGTTCCCTTTTTATATTTTGATCTAAAATATCAAATCATTGTATTCTTATTAGTATAATGTGTAGTATTCAACCATTCCCCTTATTTTGGAATTTAAATAATGGTTCAACATTGGCAGCCGTGCTTACACTTTCCCCGAGATTTTTACACGTGGGGCACGTTCAACTTTTAATAGGTCTAATGCTGAAGACATTTTTACAGTAATCTCCGAACCAGGTATTGGTAGGCGAGAAGATTTGACATTCCCAATCGGATTCAATAAGTCTAAAAAAAATAAAGAGGCCGTATGAGGTGAGACAGCCGCAGTGGGGTACGTGAAACGTCTTGTGCGTGCTGCAGAGGGTGTATGGGCACTAGGAGACTGAGATTGTTGAATTTGGGGCGGAGTTCTCGCCAAGGCGATTAACATCTAAATGTGGCATTGTAAAACTTTATTTATCTTTCTCCGTCAACGATTGCGGGCGTATTTAGTGAACTGGCGCGTCTGCTTTCTAGGCGCAATGTTATTCCATAATTGTTGCACGGTTGTCGATTGCTTAGAATACGCAAAGGTTTAACCTACTCTGATTGGTTGTACAGTTTTGCGGAATATTTAGTTTATTTCTTCGGGATAATATGAATTCGAGGTTTTTAACTTATGTGGTTGGTTCACACAATTCTAAACTTAGATTAGTAAATATTTCTTATAATTTTTGCTACATGCTACGATATCTAGTTAAATACAGTGCAATGGAAAATAATTTTATTTAGAACATTTTGATATTGGTTCCTTGTTGTGCCAGGCCTTTTAAATATTATTTACTCAAAAATTTTTTTTAGAATATTATTTAATTTCCGTACTGTGTTTTTCTATTATGTTTATTATGTAATACTGTTTATTTATAAAATATTGTTCGCAATTTTATTATAATTTTGAAGGTTAGTTGCATTAATTTTCTGTTGGTATGGCTGAAAGGGGAAATGGTGTCCCAAAAGACTTCTTTTCGTGTATCCCATACCCTTTATTTCAATACAGTTTAAATAAAGTTCAATGCAGAATGCCCCATCAAATTCAATGTAGTTTAAACCTACAAATATGTTTTCGATGTGAGATTGTCAAAATAGACAGTCCCAAAGGAAGGGGAGGGATGTCCCAAACGACTGCCGATAGGGGTACCAGCTGCTATCCTGAGTAGTCGGAAAGTCCAAAGAGGGACCAAAATTTCCCAAAGCCTTAAATCGAAGTCAGGAATATGTGACATGAGTGCATGGTATGCGAGTGTGCTTTAAACTGCGGGCGAAATTTGACGTTATATGAACTATCTGGAACAGCCCTTTTATATAACTCTAATTCTATTTAATAATATTAACCTGTATATTTTTTAATTATTTATTAAACGTAGAGCGATGTGAAATTTCACACAACATAAAATATTTCTAATTAATAATCTTTTAAACCACGCTAAGCCAAATCTTGTTACGAGGTATTAACAATTCCTTTTCTCCGAATATATTATGGCCGAGAGACTTATGCTCCCTCCCAATATAGGGGTATCATGCATTGAGAGTTCGAATACCGGCCGGGGTATAAACAGTAAAAATTAAAAACAATTAAAATTGTTATATATTTAAAATTCTGTAAATAAAAACCAATCTTTAACCCGCGAGTTTTTCATTTAAATAAATTCGAATTTTGTTATCTACATTAATATTCCCCTTTATCATACTCATGAAATTCTAGTTCGAATCCTCGGCTGGGAGAATTTTAGCATGCATTCTTGTTTATATTCGGATTTCGCCTTTTCAATACAACCCAATCACGAAAGAGGAGGATTTTAGGCTTTAATCATTACTGCCGGTACATAAACAAAGCGCATAGGATTGTTTCAATGGTAAATGCCATCTGCTCAAGCCAACTACATACTTCCTTTGCTTGAGGTTTTACCAACGGACACTCTATTAACCAAACTAAAAGAAGTTTCATGTAAAAAAAAATATTTTTTATCCAAGGAATAAGTTTCTTAAGTTTTTATTTAGAAGTGTGTTTAGTTAAATAACTTAATAAGCGAAAAAATCAAGTTTTTCAAGAAAAAAAATATATTCAAATGTTTTATGTAATGTACTTCCAAGACTGGGAAATAACAAAATTATGCCTAAAACCTTATAAAACAAATTACAAAATGTTCTATAACCTGTGTCAATTACATGTAAATCATTTATAAGTAGTACAATAATACTATAAATTAAAACAAAATTATTAAAACCACCCCCAAAAATACTACATTAGTAAAAAAAGGTCATAGCTTAACGAAATCTTAATATTATTTAAAATTGCCTTTCCCTGAAAATCATACCTGCCACCCAGCATAAAATCTCAAATATCTCATTAAAAACATACTACAGTTCTAGAATCTTGCAAGCATGTTTAAAAGATTCCAAACTATAATTTTAGTACATAAAAAAATCGAGGTTATTACAATTTTCTGGGTACATTTTGCCTTCGTTAAGACGAAGTATTTCAGCATTTACTGTGTTATATAACTATGTCTTACCCTGAGTTAAGGTAAGGTTTATATGCAAATAAAAGCTAAGCTCAAATAGTTTTTAAATAGTTGCAATGCCTTATCCTATTGTATTATTTATTTAGCATTCTCTTCTGAGGATCATGTAATTCCTAAAAAGTTATTTTTATATCATACTTTTAATTAACTCTGCTTAACGTGACCTCCAGTAGAAATTCATGCTTTCCCAATTACGTTTAGTCTATGTTACTTTTCAAATCAAATTAAGTACATTTAGCTTAAATTAAGCAAAATACACTGTAAAAAAAAGGTACTTAAAAATGAGTGTATGAACCTACTTATATTTCTTTGAGTACAATTGCATCGTAAATCAGCGATGGCGTTCTCAAATGTAAGTAACCGTACTTTCTCAAAAATGAGCAGTGTGATGTACTATTGTCAATATCAGCTTCTGTTCAAGATCTCTTAAAAAGCAACCTGACAAACTTAAATTAGTTGTTCAGAAGATGGTTTTCCACATTATTTGATGTCGATTGCTTAAATGGAAACTAAGTTATTACAACACATATATATTACGGCCCATTCTTTTGACACACCTTTTAAAAAATATTATGTTTATAACATCTTCACGTCGCCCTGGTAGTATAATGGGTAAGGTAATGTGGTGTATGAGGACCTGGGTTCGATTCCTAGTAAGTCTTGGTTGTAATACTAATCTTTATTGATAGTGATTGATGAAGACAGTCTACGTAGGCAAGAACTGTTCTTGTTATTCATGTTTACCATCTTTGATTAAATAACCTTTTAAAAATGAAACTTATGTATTTGTAGCTAAGATAAGCATCGAATGTACTCAAAAATCAGTACATTTTACCAATACCTATTTAAGTACGTATTTTTAACAGTGTAATAATAAAAAATGCAGTCTCTAGTAATACCCGACGATAATTTGTCGAATTTTTTGCAGCAGACAGCTATATGTTTATATACTATATATAGTCTTGAAAACCATCATTTACGCCACTGTAATTCGATTAATCAAAACCGGGACACACCTATAAAACAATACTGTTCTTCCTATAAGCGGACACCGCAGTCGAAAAATATCGTAACAAGTAAAAGTTCATTGATTAAAGTTTGTGGAGAATATTTGTGATATATTTACATAGAACGAACCATTTTAATTTCTTTGTATTTATTACGATTTATAGTTTCGCTGTATTAACAATAAGTAAAGGAAATACCGAGCTTTCTAAAAACTCTTTTAAATTTATATTTAAAAATAATGAAATTAATTTACCAGTATTTGAAAAAGTCATTCTCTTTTAAGAGCATAGTACACTTTAGTTGAGCATTTTTATATGATTTCCAGTTGTTGTATTGTTAAATCTTTTTACTCAGTTTTACCCACACACCCTTCTAAACGAAATATGTACTTCAAACTTGAAGTATTGTTTTAATATCGTTTGTAGTTTAGAACTCATTCGATCAAAATATATTCTTTAATAGTTATAGTTATAGTTATATAGTTATAGTTATATAGTTATAGTTATATAGTTATAGTTATATAGTTATAGTTATATAGTTATAGTTATATAGTTATAGTTATATAGTTATAGTTATATAGTTATAGTTATATAGTTATAGTTATATAGTTATAGTTATATAGTTATAGTTATATAGTTATAGTTATATAGTTATAGTTATATAGTTATAGTTATATAGTTATAGTTATATAGTTATAGTTATATAGTTATAGTTATATAGTTATAGTTATATAGTTATAGTTATATAGTTATAGTTATATAGTTATAGTTATATAGTTATAGTTATATAGTTATAGTTATATAGTTATAGTTATAGTTATATAGTTATAGTTATATAGTTATAGTTATATAGTTATAGTTATATAGTTATAGTTATATAGTTATAGTTATATAGTTATAGTTATATAGTTATAGTTATATAGTTATAGTTATATAGTTATAGTTATATAGTTATAGTTATATAGTTATAGTTATATAGTTATAGTTATATAGTTATAGTTATATAGTTATAGTTATATAGTTATATAGTTATATAGTTATAGTTATATAGTTATAGTTATATAGTTATAGTTATATAGTTATAGTTATATAGTTATATAGTTATATAGTTATAGTTATATAGTTATAGTTATATAGTTATAGTTATATAGTTATAGTTATATAGTTATAGTTATATAGTTATATAGTTATAGTTATATAGTTATAGTTATATAGTTATAGTTTAGTTATAGTTATAGTTTAGTTATAGTAATAGTTATAGTTATAGTTATAGTTTAGTTATAGTAATAGTTATAGTTTAGTTATTGTAATAGTTATAGTTTAGTTATTGTAATAGTTATAGTTTAGTTATAGTAATAGTTATAGTTATAGTTTAGTTATAGTAATAGTTATAGTTTAGTTATTGTAATAGTTATAGTTTAGTTATAGTAATAGTTATAGTAATGGTTATAGTAATAGTTATAGTTTAGTTATAGTAATAGTTATAGTTTAGTTATAGTAATAGTTATAGTTTAGTTATAGTAATAGTTATAGTTTAGTTATAGTAATAGTTATAGTTTAGTTATAGTAATAGTTATAGTTTAGTTATAATAATAGTTATAGTTTAGTAATAGTTTTTATCATATCGTTATATGATATAAGTTAATCGGGATATTTTAATAAGCGAATTGTTTTAGTGGAAAAAGTCGTTTCTTTATCTGATGGAAAGGATGGGGAAAGGGGGTTTGGCATGAATGTGTGAACCAGTTTTTGAGGAATCAGTTTGTTTATATTATATACTACATTCTTAGGCAAAGTGGGCGTGCTAGCGATTCATTTAGTTGTGTAGCTGTAACTCGATGCGACGGATCTTGGGTACTCGATTGTCTCTTCGCATTGTCGCATGAAGGATTTCAGGTGAGGAATACCCTTTGTTTTTTATTTGAGAGAGAGGATTTCATATCAAGTTTGGGATGTGCTTTTTATGCAACTTTCCAGGAGTGTTCGTGAATCGGTCCGTGTGAAAAACTGGAAAGGGAGGTGCTTTTGTAGCGAGGGTTTTTATTTATTTCGGCGTTTATTTATCTAGTTTTAGCAAGTTTCGTTAATGTTTGATTATTTCTTGACGTTTAAAATAGACATTTGAATTGCCTTTAATAGTATTATTTTTGTGTAACTAAGCATGCGTTTTCATATATTATTTAAATACATTGAATATTATTTTTTTGTAAATATTTTATGTACATATTTTTGACATATAAACTGAAATTATATAAATTGTTTAATAATAGTTGATTGAATAAAATGCAAGATTAGTTTTACAAAAAGATAACACAATGCTATATGAAATGCAAATTTTGTGCAATAATGTATTCTATTGTCCAATTTTCCAATATTTAAAAAATATTTTTATGAGCATGGAATAATGTGCTTTAAATTACGTCATGCTGTACAATAAAATAACATGCTAATTTAAAATATAGACACGTTTTACAAAGCACGCTGTTGACATGCATTATTGTTTTTGAGTTATTTAAATCGTACAATTATTTCCCCCCCCCCCCATCTCTGAAAAAATACCTAAACAACAGCTAAAAGTAACTGTTATTTGTTAATAATATCATAATAATTACCGTTTTTTTTAGAGTAAATGCTAAACCGTTTCGTGTACAGTGTCCGTTGCTGCTAATCAAACATATTTTGTTTTTGAAAATTCCATGTTCTACCTTTGGAACTGCAAGTAATAAACATTGTAAACAACCCAATAATTATTCTTATTCATGCTTCTATATTTGTGAATATCATGTTCTTTTTTACCATTTTATTAGCAAATTTATAGAAGACTAAAAGGTCACTTAATCATAATGTGATGTTCTTTATTTGAAATGCAATTATATTTTAATTAAAATTTTAATTTTACTAATATTTCCCTTCGTTACTTCTGATAATAAAAAAATATATTTTTTATTCTATATAGTCACAAAGTCATAATATACTAATCTTTCAAATCATACCTTCTAATTATATTACTCGATGGATGATGATCACAATTTTATGATATACTAACCCTAATAAATTGACTTTTTAACTTCCTTTTATAACAAATGCCAAATATGTAATACTTAAAAACACAAAAAACACAATTACATTGAACATCATCGCCTGACTTGAGCATTTGCAATAATTAATCATATACACATTTGTTTATTTCTTAATTAATTTTGATTTGCTTTAAGAAAACAAAACTTATAATAAAGTGTATTTATGTAATACAGGATAATTTTTGAATGTGTTTTCTATACAACAATACTGTTTGGGAATTAGTTATTATTCTTAAAATATGTAAATTTTCAGAAAAAAATAATAGATGTTTTATGTCTTACAAAAGAATTTTACAAGACAAGTTTGGTATACAAGATTTTCTACTCCTTAAAATGTAAAACCCTTTTACCTTCTGTAACGTATTATATGACTTTGCATGAAAATACTCACATTTGCATTTTTTACAAAAATCAATAGATTGAGCCGCTGAAAAATTCTCTGGCAACGTTTTATATAATCCGCTTGAACCCAATCGCCCTTTATTCTGAACGCCTATTTTTTTGCTTCTTGAAGCACAAAGAAAATACGGCGGAAGTCAAAAATAGTTAAAAACTTTTTAAATGTTGTAAAACTTGCCTTTGTTTAAACGCTTTAAAATCTGCTACATTTAACTATTTTTAACTATAACCAATAACTTTGTAACTAAACTTTTCAAATTTTTTCAATGGATTTCTTTCATCATAAATATTAAAATTAAAAGGTTTTTTGTTAAGGAATGTTATAAATTTCAGTATGTGTTGGTTTTTTAACCAACGGACCCTATTCCGAACAAATTAAAACATCCCAAGTTTCCGCTTTTATTTTGGCTAGAAGTATCTTAAAACACGAAAACAATATATTAATAGCAAAGTTACATAATTAAAGTAGAGACTATTTATGACAGCCGGAGGCCATACTCCCAAAGGAGCTGTCTAAAAGAGACATAGCCTTAAAGCGAAAATAAGTCAAATATTTGGACCAATAAAATTTATTTTTCATTTAAAATGCACACACTGCTCTTCCTGTGAGTTAGGCAATATTGCTCTAATAAATTACATATTCTTTAATTTAGCAGTGGTATAAAACTATATTATCAATGTTGTTTATACTAATTCATTTAGTTTAACTAAAGGTAATTGTTGATAACTATAATAATTTTATCAACCTTACGTATTTAACCTTGTGCTTTTTTTATAATGAAAGGTTACCAATTTTCTGTATTATTTGACTATATCTGTTAAATTGATATAATTATGATTCAATTAAATTGTTATGTAAAAATTAATTAGTGATTTATAGTGAGAATAACATAACAAAATTCAAAGTAAGTTTAACTTTATGTTAAATGTCTAACAGTGTACACATATAAATAATTGTTGTTGGATTTAATCAGTGAAATCCTGAGAGTGATTCTGAAAATCTGAGAGAGTAAAAAAAGTTGAATAAAATAACTTATGTTATTTATTTGAAGTAAGTTATATTAAATAAAATAAATAATGTAAAGTTTCTAAGTAGAAAAAAACACTTTTTTTAATTTTAACTAAATTAATCTAATTGAATTTTTAAAAATTACGTCACGTAACGAAAGCATATTTATTGCCACTGTAAATTTATTTTTAAACTCCAATAGTAAAAACACAATATTAAAGAAAAGTAATAAATTGTTCATTCATATTTCCATTATTAATAGATATAGCGATCCTAGATAGTTGAACGTGCTTTAGAATTCACAATTTCCTAATAACTTAAATCTACTTTTGTAATGGGATCGAATTTCCGCACTTGATTTCCCGCAGCGTGATTGTTATTATTTGCACGTTTACTATCCATACTCCTTACTACCTATATGACGTGCTTTTAACTTAATTGAGAGGCACACACGATAATATGAAGTTGAATGCCAACAGATTGTGCACCTAACTTAACACCTGCTACAATTAGGCTATAAATGGTCTGTAATCCCAAATTTCCCCAATATTTGCATTTACGTGAGTTCAAATATCCATGCTTGCATAATAAATACCAAATGACGTTGATTACTTTGCATCATTATAATTTTTAGAAGTAAATATTTTTTACTTTTCGGTAAGTTTAATTAATTAATTTAAAATTAATTTTAGTTAAATTAACTAAATTTTGGATAATTACTTTTAAACAATTTTTATCAAATCAAATTACATAAATGAATAATATTGTAAAATGTTTTACATTTATGGAAAATATTTCACTTTACACACATTTTTAAAATGCAAATAATATTTATTAAGCATAAAGTGAACCTTTTCCGTTTGCTTTTTTTTTTAATTTAAATACATTTTCACACTTTCACTGCCGATGTCTAAAAGGATGCAAGTTGACTATTGCCTTTTACGTGTTATTTTAAAGAATGTATCACGCGCCAGCGCGTCAGTGGCAGCGAACGTGTTAATAAAACCATAATATTTTTTATTAATAAAAGTTGTAAATATATTTTATATATCACTCATTTCAAAAACTGTATTTACTATTTTTATTCTCAAACATTTATATTATTACAAATACATAAAATGCAAAATATTTGTAATGCATAAAATTAACATTTCTGCTTGAATTTGTTTAATTAAAATATGTACTATTTAAGTTATTTAGTATCTATACAATTTTTGTAATAACTATTAGACAATCTTACATTCTGTGTTTTATATATATGTTTTGTTTTATATTATATTTTTTACTTATTACAAATATCAACAAACATTTAAAATAAATTGTAACTGAAAACATCACATGATTGTAAGTAAAAAAACTGTTTTCCAACTGCCCATTAATTTTTAAAAGATCTTACAGCTTTTAAAACAATTCAATCTACTTTTTAAAGTTTTCTTAAATGCCCTTGCAGTTTACTTTAAGTAGATTTATGTTTACTTACTTTAATGCTGAACTGTTAAATATTTTATTAAATTTTCTACTACTTTATTCTTAAGCAATTTATTTTAAAATAAAGCGGTGCAGAAATCCAAGTCACTTTTAACAAAAGAGTCTGTATATTCATGGATGTAATTAGATTTTAATTCTTGACTTTAGTATACAGTACATTTAATAACTAAATGATTTCAGTTATAATTGTACTTCTTTCCAGAACATCAAACCCTCCTATTAAGCCTAAGATTTTAAATTTGTAACGAACAATTATTTGCAAGTGTAAATTATCGCAATTATACACATTTTCTAAGATAATTAAGATATTTAATTTATAGTTTACTGACACAACCAATCAAGTTTATTTTGTTAATTATAAAAGAGTACATAATGATAAAATATGTTAGTCTATATGAATTGCGTGTATATCACTGTTTGTGACAGTTCTAATCACCATGACATTTCCTTTACGGCTTTTATAGGATTACTTTAGATTATCCTTACTTCCTACTAAAGCAAAAATACACTATATTTCTTTACTGGAAGATTATGTTTAAAAAAAAAGTATAATCCCTTTTTACTGACAGTATTTAATATTTTTTCTTAAAAAATATGTTATTCTCATAAATTATGTCTAATTATAAAATAAGGAAGTGTGTTAAGACTTAATATCAGTTTTATATTTGCAAAAACAAACTGAACTGATTTTACGAGGTTCAATTATCCCATTATGGAGTTAAATTTATTAATATTTTTAATTATTTGAATATTACCGGTACAACTCTTTCAATTATTTTAGCAATCCAGAAAATTAATCTTATTTTTATTGTACATGGTTAAACAAAATTGTTGCATTAACCTTCTAAGCGTTCAGTGTTAAAAATACGAACTTAAAATTAGCAAAAATTTCTTCATTTTTTATTACATTTAACGCTGACAAAAAATACATGTATTCAAACGTGAGTAACAAGAACAATGAGTAAATGCTTGCCTACATAAGCTGCTTTACCTCATTTTACGAACTTTTAATTAATATATAATAATACAACATAAATTATACAAAAGTATCAAATACATGCACGGATATAAACAAGTCTTACCGGGAATCGAACTCAAATTATCAGCACCACATTCTAGGGCCTTACCCGTTCCACTACTAGGGTTTATAATCAGAAGAAATGTAAAAAAACGATATGCTAAAAGAATGGGAAGAAAGAAAAGTGTGATAACTCTGTTTCTATTTAACCAGTCGACATCAAATATAAATGAAAACATTTTTCTGAATTAATATTTAATTTTGTCAAGTTTCATGTTTCAGGAATATTGCTTGAACACAGGCTGAGATTATCAATATTTAATAACGCGGCTACTTTTTGAGAAAAAACGTTTACTTGCATTTCAGTACGTCATCATTAATTTACGACGCAATTATACATTTAAAAAAACAGTACGGTACTTAGGTTATCATTTTTAGTACTTTCTTTACAGTGTCGTGACCTTATTTTTTGCGATCTTGTATCTTCATTTATCTCAGCAGTACACATATATTTTAAATTCATAGAAATACTCAAATTTGAACTATTTTTCAAATCAAAAGTATTGAGATATTCTTAAAATGTATCTGTAAAAAATAATAAAAACAAATTCAAAATACGTCTGTCGAAAATATAAATTAAACTCTCTTGTATTGACAACCACTTTACAATTTAATATTTCCTTCGCAGCTTGGAATGTTAAAGAAATGTATGTTAATTTCATTTGTGGACAATTCATTTGACTCTGCTGCTATTTTTTTGTGTATTGCAATAGAAGGAATGGTAACCCTAAAGTCTTAATTATAAAGCAATCTAACTAAATATATTACTATTTCATTAAAATCCAATATGCGAATTAACTTCATTATCAAAATGGAAATCACTGTGTCTATTCTACCACAATAATGACCTTAGTCTGTTTTTTAAAAAAAATACAAGACGACTGAAAAGCTTTTTGTAGTAAAAATACAATCTTATCTTTTTTTCATCAATGTGTATGGGCTTCTGTTCTTTTCCGAATTGATTATATATTAATTTTATTTGCAATGGGAGAAGTAAAGGCAATAAAAATGTTTTTTTCACATTTCTTAGACAACCAACGAACTGTTAAATCCTTTTGGGAAAATAACATTCAATGAAACTTTTTCATTCACACTTGAAATTAATTCTTTCAATAACTAAAGGGTATTGGTTTCTTTTTTAAAAAAAACTGCATTGATAGGCAGTAATATATGCAGAGTGTTATTTGTGGAATATATTTAATCTTATAAAAAATTAAGTTTTTTATTTGCCTTTATTTCACATTGACATGTTTTTTTTTAAATAACTTAAATGGGATTAGCATAATCTGCTTTAATTTACTAGATTTTATTTTATAGCTTTATTTCGTTTGTGTCTACACAACAAGGAAACATAAAGAGTTCTTAAAATTTAGAAGGTGTTAGATTTTTAATTTGGGGTTAACTTTTCACACAATTTTTGACCATTACGTATTACTGCAGTTGTAATATACTTATTATTTGTCATGTGGGTTCTTTTTCACATACAGGTAATTTTGAATTTAAAAAAAACCCAGTCTGGTTAATCCAAACAATTTCTGGAAGACCTGGAATGTCTGGTCAATAATCAGATATCCTGTATTGATAATGCAACTCCTACCAAAAGAAAGAGATTTTCTGTAGTTCAAATATCTTGACGGTGGTCGTGTTGTGTAAGTTGGAAGAATCGAAGCTTGAATAATTCAACTTACGTTGGACCTTAGTTCAGGATAACAAAGGAATGTTCAAGGGTCTTTCTTTCGGGATAGGCCTTGAAATGTCAGTAATAGGAATTCGTGCTATGTCTGTGCTCTATTGACTCACATTCAAACCAATACAATTCAATTGATTATAATAATGTCAAGCATGTCAGCAAGATCGGTCACTTCACCGATCTTGAGATAGGAAACTTTAATGTAAGTCTAACCGTAGACTCGCCGTGTAGATTGGCTAGTTTTCCTTAGGATAGATTTCGAAACAAAACAACATTTTGTTGTTCGAATTCCCTTTTAGGCTTTCATTTTAAATTGATTAGATTTTACCGGCAACCATATACAAAGCTATCGGATCTCAAATTTCACAATCGCTAAACTGACCTGAAAAAATTTCAAACCTTCGAATTCTTTATGTCTACATACCCAAATATAACTGATATTTCTCGAAGGTAGCTAGATTTTTGTTCCAGTCGATGTATTTATAGAAATTATCTTATTTGAAAGTGAACCATTATATCGAGAGTATTTTTTACTTCATTGGTGACCCGGACCAGAACGAAACGAAAATAGCAAAACTCTAACACCTTCTTCAAAAGGGAAATATTTTATTCAACGCTGTCATTTAACAAGAAAAATTTAACAACCCACCATTTATCTTCACTTTGAACAAACGTTTTATTTTATTAATTAGCTATTCTATTTTGTCGCCCAATTGATTATATATGGATTCCTGTTTATGTCTATTTGATCTTACAAATTGCGTCGGCATCAGACAATCGCATCTTGAATTGGTGATTAATCATCCACACACTATTATAATCTCAGTTCAGTTCTTATCGAGGTGTATTGTGCCGAAAAACGTATATACTTGAATATAATCGACATTGCGCCGGGTTACCTTTGATGTGAACCAAAAGCTTTCAATTTGATGCGATTGTTAGAATCTTGGAAACCACGTTAAGATTTAAATATTTAAGAGCAGCTAGTTTCATCCAAAATGTTTTTTTCATTCTACTTTCGATTCCTTTAATATATGCAATTCAATGATATAACGAGATTTAATCTTTTACAATATTATATATTTAGATTATTTTGATTCATGTTATTACTATCAACACAAACATACAATAGAAGACTTTAGAGTCAAGAGAACGTACATTTGCTGAAAAAAAGTACATTTGTTTACGTATTTATATAATGCCGCTTGGCGATATTTTCACTTGCCTCAACTTGGCTGCAAAAAAATTTTGCCAAACCGGTGCTGATCTATTTCTTTCACCAATTACTTATATAGCATTTTAGGTGTTCGGTACACTTTTTAAAAGCCTAGATCAGGCAAGTGAAAACATCGCCAAACATGTAAAACAGTACAGTAAGCTTAAATGCACACTTTTGGCACTAGTCTTCATTGCACAATTTTTATTGGATTAAACGAAAAGTTCGATTGAAGGTAATCGCTATTTCATTTTATGAAGCAAACGCTTATGTAAGATTTTAATGTACATTTTCTTTAAATTAAAGTACTTAAATTCAATAAAAATATGTGTTTTTTTCTTAGCAACTGAATTGTATAATAATACTTTGATTAATTTATAAACTGGTAGTGGCAGATAGTAACTTTTCAAAAACTTAAAATAATAAAATGCATTAAAAATATAAACAAAAAATTAATTATGTAAAGGAATGTCAATATTTCTTGTATAGGTAATTTTGTCAAAAAATTGCTTGTGTATGCACAAAAAGCAATGTTTTGAAAGTTTATTTTACATCTTTCTTTTCAATACCCTTGATAAATATTTTATCTGTAGTATCTAAACATTTATGTTCTTTAATTTATATCCAGTCGTCAACCATCTTCAAGCTTAAATTTAAAATGAAAAATACTGTAAAAGTTTTGCTGTGGTGCGTATTAATATATATTTATTAAGATGATAAATTTTAAAATTGCATACAATGTCGGATGTGGAGTGTATATCGTGGATGTACCGTAAGGTTTGGTTTGTCAATATTTTGTATGCTCTTCTTCTCAGTCTGCTCAGTCTTATTTTTTAAGTAATCTCTAGATGTATCATCTCTTATCACAGGTATGTTATCTAGGTTATCACAAGCACTATCACTTCTAGGTATGATTTTTTTCCGTCTTCAACTCCTATTTCAATCTGTTTCCGTTTCCTATGCCATATTTGAATATTTTGGCTTCATATTAAAATCTTCTACAAATCGTCATTTTCCTGAGAAATAGTCACACAAGCGGTTTTAACTATCAACTAGTCCAGTGATTACCAAACTTTTTTCTCTCCAGTACACTTTTCATTTATGAGTACCCCCTTCTCTCATAACCCTTCACAGCCATCCCTCTACGCACAATTTTTTTGTTTTTGTTAGGCAGAAATTTTCTTAGGTTAACTGGCAAATTGATCAAAAGACTCAAATTGATGACACTTCTACATTTTTATTTTTGATTTTACTTACTACATTTATTTCTTTTTATTTCAGGTGTTTTGCGTCAGAACTAATATTATTTTCGCATACCCCCAGGGGTACTTAGACCACAAGATTCAAACTGTTAAACTAGTCAAATGGAAGTGTAGAACTCTTTTTTTCTCTTCAATGTAAGCGTGCACTCGCAACGACTCGTCGATTAGAACCAAAGTTACAGTAATTAAACAGTACAAGCGTATGATAAAAAAAATCCCCAACCCAGTATAAAACTTAGAATTGGAGTGTATTGATGACCAACCTGTTCAACACGGCGTACCTTCTTTTGCACAATGGTAAGTCATTTATTCCCACAGGCTGAACACCCCTACCCTGGAGTTTAGATTTAGAAATATCATCAGTTTTTATGTCGCGCAAGTTTCTGCCAAATGTATACGGAATTATTTCTAGATGTACTCACGTCAAAATATATAGCAATATTTTTCTGTCATAATTTTATAATACATTTAAATACACTACATATTTAAAAAATAAATTCCTTGCTCAATTGGGCCTCTTTATTAAACAATAAAACTCTAAGTTTTAAATAATGAGTATGTTCCGTTACTCAACATCTAATGTAGACTGGGGCACGACACGCGAACAATCGATGTTCATTAATTTAAGAAATTTATGGTTTGCGGATTCGTTGAATTACACAACCAAATCAATATAAATGTAGTAAGCTCCCCTATAAATGGATTTTCGAAATGCTATACGGATTTCTATACGGATTTATATTATACATGGAATATCCTTCCTTTTGACGTGGAAATTGATGGATGGTGCTCAACAGAAAATCTTTTCTTATTAACCCAAGCAGCTTTAAAGGCCTAAAATTCTTCGACTAGAGATTTTATGTTTTTGACTAGACCTATCAATTCACACGACGCAACGCAGCTTCAAAGTATTTGTGAGACTGTGCCTTGCACACACGAATAAAACTTCGTGAGACGGGTTAGGCGTAAAAAGTAATCAAACTTGTAGCTAGCTGAGACATGTATCAAACACACTCTAAGAAGGGTATTGAATGAACTGTATTCGATATTTGAGCAAATATTCCCCCTAAATATACCAAACTTTTTACAGCAATAGAAATTAGTATTAAGCTTTGGGAATTTTGAGTTTTTTTTAGCTGTAACTTCTTCCTTCATGTAATTATTGGATAAATAATTAATCTAATAAATTTACAAGGTTTATAACGCCAAAAAATTAAGTTCAAGTCCTAATGTAAGACGTTTGTCTACTAGCACTATTTCTCTCCCTCTATCTCTCTCTCTATCTCTTCCTCTCTGCCTCTATTCTCCCTCTCTCTACTTATTTCTATATATTTATCTCTATATATTTATCTCTCTATATATATTTATCTCTCTCTTCCACTTTATCTCACTGTTTACTTTTGACGTATACGTGGTCATATAATAGAAACCTTTAAAAACTCATTTCCCGGCACTCTATTAATGCAACTTTCTCTACACCTTGCTGTTACTCGCTAGGTTTGAACAGTTCCTCTTGTTTGAAAATTTATACAAGATGTTTTAGATAATAATTATGTTAAATATATAATAATTTACAGATACACTTAAACATTGTATATGTTTTTACGCATTCTATTTAATATTGTAATAATGTAATTGTCATTTTTTTAAAATATTTATTTTGTAATGTGATATGCTGCTATTCTAAATGATCATTTTTTTGCAATAAACAAAGATAAATAAGAAAAAATACTTTTAAGGTTATTGCACTTATGATAACAAAAATTGATTGTAATAGCTAAAAAATTAAAAACGGTTAAATTTGTAACGATCTATATTTATTTAGTATTAGCAAGTTTTAAATTAGAGTCAATAATACAGTGATTTAAAACATAAATAATTCATTCTATTATACAATAATTTTTGTACTTGCAATAATTATAAGCATTCAATAAAGCTGTAGAAAAACTATTCACATAGTCATTTTATAATCTATATTTCTAAAAAGTTAACTAAGATATTGAATATATTGTGTTATTTATTTCCATTACGTTAACAATAAGACTTTGTATAATCCAATTATATTATGGTACTGCTTCCAGTATTGATTCTTGGGCCATACACATCAATCAAATTTAGCTTTATATTCTATTTATAAGCATTAAATACATTACAACATTATACATACATTACACTACACACTTGCAAATAATATCACCTATTTATTATTTGTGATACGTTTCAGGCGATTGATCGTAAATATATATTCATTGAAATATGACTAATATTTTACAGCCAATCATTTCAGAAAAAAATTAATAGGTTAAACACATGTTTATAAATTTTTTTAAATATAATTATGCTAACTTCATCTACGCCAAATAACATATTAATTTTAGCTATCAAATATAAAATATGTATATATCGGATTTTTAGGTTGAACGTTAGAAATCGTATAAATAAATGAATGCAAAACAAATCGACTCGAATTTCATTTATTCAACAAAACCGATCACTAATTTATTCCAACACTTGATTACACTATACCGCATGTTACCCAGTGTGGCCAACCTTATCCTCTTCACCCTCTATGAAACATTTAATATGGCCATGATTATCCGCCCGGAGAGCTGTCACAATGTCATCCCTTACTGCCAATCAAAAGCGTTCACATAGCAAATAGTTAATGAGTCCCATTTTCTGGCCACCTTCATTTTCAGAATGGAAGTTATTGAATGTTATCCGCTTTGAGCCAATATATGCCAACATGCTTATCAGAGGCCATTTGGCTGGCGTTCGGAACGGCAATGATCAACTCAATTTGACTTTGCCCACTATGGGTATTTAAAGTAGATCTAGAAATACCGCACCTGGACGAACTGTAACATACCCAAGTTATCGGGAAAGTGACTGGTGTATGTACCAGTTTCAAGGAAGACGCTAAATGAGAGATTAAAAGTTTGCATTGAATGAGCCTTGCGTGATAAAGTCTAAAGGTATCGGGATCGGCAAGATCATTTATTCTCTAAAGGGAAACGCAGCGATTACTGTATCTGAAAATTGTGCTGTTATCTTAACTTTATTTATATATTTGAATTCTGGTTATAGTTTATTCAGTTTTGAATAGTTTATAGTTAGTTTATTTAGTTTCCAGCAAAAAGAGTCAGCATAAAACCTTCATTAAAATTTTGAAATTGAAGGTTTTATGCAGGGAAACTGCAGTTATTTTGAAGATCTATAAAATTAAAGGTATTTGTTTCAATATCCTTCATATGTAAAAGACCTTCATAAAAACTTGCAAAAAATCTTCAATTTTTAATCATGAAGAGAAAATGTAGATATTTTAAAGGTTTTATGCAGAAAAATTAAAAACTTCAAAAAAAGTGCAGTTTTTTGTTTCACTATCCTTTATAAAACCTTCAAAAAAACCTTCAATTTGACAATTTTGGTGAAGGTTTCATGCTGACTTTTTTTGATGGGTGTATTTTGCTTCAAAATAAGAAATAATAATGTATTTGTTCCAGTGCTTGAAAAAAGATTTTGAAGCTGACAGCAAACCCTGATGTGAGCTTTTATAAGTTATCAATAAAAACTATTGAATTCACAAAACTCAAAATAAAACAATCTGTAATCTGTAACTTTCAGTTTTTTTTTATGAATTTCGGAATTGGAAAAATAATGAAAAAAAGCTGACTGACTTAGTTTGTGAACTATATAATTTGCAGAAAACACAAATATGCACTCAAGATAAAATAAAAAAAACTTGAATTTGAATACATAAAATTCAAGAAAAACCCTTCGATACATACGAAAAACACTTCGATGTAGAATGCATACACACATTATTGATAAGCAAGGTCTACGATTTCATTTAGAAAACGGAAACATATTAAAAGTAATTCGGAAAAAAATCCGGTTGCAAATACTCGTAGCAATGTTTGCTGAGAGAAGCAATACTTGTCGCGGCAATTTTAAGGTAATTCGTGGCACTGCCACGGCTGCCGTGGCTTATCTCGATCCCTGATTGTTTTTATCTATAATTAATGTTTTAATTACGTAATATAGTATAAAAAAAATATATCATTTATATATTTTCAACAAATATATTGTTTTTTGCCTAGAAGTAGTACGCAATAATATGTATTTAAATATCTATATCGATGCAGGTTTTATGAACAAGTGTAACAAATAAATATAAAGATTGACACAAAAAAGATGGCAGCAATTTTATTTATATTTTGGAGATATGTAAATAATATAAATTAAAATACCCTTTACATATAACGTAAAATATCAGAGATATCATGAAATTAGAATTAATCAGTAGCTGTGAAATACAATTATTATTCTAAGAATAAATTTATATCTGAAATTAATACGTTCGCACATGGCTCCTGTTTTTTTCTTGGTTGTAATAAGTGTAACATTTCTCCTTTTCAATTTTGTCATATATGAATGATTTTTTTTTTATTGTAAGACTTTTCACCCGATATTGAATATTTTTGTAACATCGTTTTCTAATCACTAAAAGTATAAAAAATAAAGCACATTCCGCCTTTTTCTAGACACCAAAACTTGTAAGAAGTTATTTTCAATAATTAGGAATTTCAATTATACTATTTTAGAAGAATTTTACAACTATAATAGAATAAGGAAATTTAAACAATCATATTCTACTTAATTTAGAGTGGCATGTAGTTAAATCCTAACAGATGCGTTATCATGTAACAAAATCCTTTATAATGACCCTATTTTGGCGACAGAAAAAGTTCAAACTACCTATTGCTGAAAACTAATGCAAGCTTACCTTCGTCATGGATACATTTAATTGAGCTCTTAATTTTAAATTCACAAATAGGATTATTATGGACATTTTTCCGCTTGATGTTCTAAAATCAAGCATAGTTACCTTCAGTTCCATGCAGCACTTAATTTTAAAATGCATTCTAGGGTGAGTAATTAATCAAACTAATTCAATTAAAGTAATTAATTCAATTTCAGCATTTTTAAAACTAATGAATCGAGAGGTACGAAGATGCTCGTTAAAACAATGTGAGGGTTTTTTAATTGTAGCCTTGAGACAAAAATAATGAATTTGAATATTTGATTACTTTCGATATCTGGTAGATAATTGGTGAAGTCAGTGTGTGGTAATTTTCTTTAAAAGCGTTTTATAATTGATTATGTCATATGTCATGGAAGGTTCTACAAATATTTACATTAATATAAATAAAATTATAATAAAATTGCTGAAATATAAATTTTGATATTTAATTGTATTAAAAATAAACACTAGCACTAAATATTAAATAATTACTAATTAATTTTAACAATCATATAAATTTGTATATTCATTTTTTTTAAATACAGGATAATTTTTGCATATTGGCAATAATCTGATATTGATGTTGGTTGTAGAAAATATTTAATTAATGATGGTTTAGAATTTTAATCAGAAAAGCTTCATATTTATGTTTATATTATTATCAGGCTGTTGTGAATTTTATAAACGTTTATTTCAATTTAAAGTTCACACTAAAAAAATAATATGCTTCAGTACAATATTGAAATAAAATTAATGGCATATTAATCAATATTTAATAACTTCGCTTATTTAATAATGACTGTAACGTTATTAAAAGAAGTGAGAAATTGGTTTCAAATATGTTTTGTAATTGCAACGTATTTTTAGAAATAAAAAATACTACTAAAAACATAACTATATGTTTACCACTTAAATATCACTAATTTAAAGAATAGAATAAAAACTTTAATGCGGTACATTTAATTATCCATTAGATTTAACACAGATTCAATTAAATTATTTTTCTAAATATCAACTTTCGAGAATTAATAATCTTTACGGCTTAAATTTCCTAGTAAAATGCAAATTGACTAATAAATACCTTTCTCAATTTATTTTTAATATAAGTATTTTACGATTACGGAATTGATAATTAATGAAATGGTACTTATTTTATACAAAAAAATGAAATTAAATATTTCATTAACAACTAATTTATTTTAATGGCCTTTGTGTAATGAATTATATGGCTTAAAGGAATGGTAAGTTGTTTTTCGCATCTTTTAATTTATCGAAAGTTTATTTTTTACCTTAAATTATAATTAACAACAAAATACATACAATGAAAAGTATACGGATTATTACAACTAAATTTATAATAATGCAAGTTCGAATGTCTCCTTTTTTACAGTTGAGATCTTAGTGTCTAATATTTGGTGGTCACAAATGATATAAGATAAATAGTAGTCACATAATAATACAGTGTGGTCACAAAATGCTGGGCGATGGTCATGTTTGACTATCACATTTAGCAATATTAACATAATAAAACATTTTTCCCTAACTATTTTTATCCCAAGTCACTTAGCTTTAGTAGCAACAAATAAAGTAGTTAAAGCATAGAAAAATAATGATTTATTATGGGTAGTTAAACAGTTCAACAATGACCATCGCCCAATAATTTATGTGTGTGAGCAAATGGTTTTACATCCCACTGTCCATGGATTATTTTAGGGACCATTATAAATAGTTCATGGAATCTCTCAATATTTTTAACTTCTGATTTGGCGCTCATCTGTAATCTGTGAGGTATTTTGAATGAAAGAAACAATTCACGATTGGCTTTAAGCAGCAATATTAGGTTGAGAAAGTTTAACAACACACTTTTTAACCCACTGTCCATGGATTATTTTAGGGACCATTATAAATAGTTCATGGAATCTCTCAATATTTTTAACTTCTGATTTGGCGCTCAGCTGTAATCTGTGAGGTATTTTGAATGAAAGAAACAATTCACGATTGGCTTTAAGCAGCAATATTAGGTTGAGAAAGTTTAACAACACAATCTCCAACAAGGAATTCCAACACTTTTATTTCAAACTTAAGACTATATACAATATAATAAGACGCAACTTTTTAGATTCATACGTATATTTTTTACACGTATAATCCTAAAATGTTATACGTATATTTTTATATTATTTATTCATTAATTCAATCCTAGCTTCCAACTGAAAATGAATCGTCAAAATCAGTGTGATAGAAGAATGTAATTTTGTGTTATGTATACAAAAAAACAATGTTAATGTTATGTATGTTCAACATATTAAAAACATTTTAGTCACCCTGCGTTTTAGATTTTATATATATATATATATATATATATATATATATATATATATATATATATATATATATATATATATATATATATATATATATATATATATATATATATATATATATATATATATATATATATATATATATATATATATATATATATATATATATATATATATATATATATATATATATATATATATATATATATATATATATATATATATATATATATATATATATATATATATATATATATATATATATATATATATATATATATATATATATATATATATATAATTTATAATATATGATGAATGATAGTTTTCAAAGAATCATTGTAAAAAGAACACTTGCATTCAATAAATTAATGCAGGGAATTACTTGTAAATTTTAATTAAAGCAAATAGCAACTTTTAAAAAAAGTTCTCTAAATGCGCCTTAAACACGTTCTATAAGCTTCCATACACCCACACTTCCACATTTTATCCCATAAAAAAGGCATAGGGGTTTATCGTTTTAAAGAAGAATTACCCGAGAAAGAATTCTTCCAAACAAAAAATATAAAATTACAAATTAAATATTTCGCACATTCCTTTTACACTAACAAAAATAATAAAATAATCACTACTTTTAAAATAATACCACACTTTATCTTTTAAAAGCAACACACATTACAAAACTCCTACCCGGCTATATTTACGAACCAAATTCCCCCAATTCGACATCGCAAAGACACTTATCTTTATCTTCTATGATTAGAAAGACCCATTCCATCCGCAACTCGTTAGATGTTAGATGCGAGATATAACGTGACACTGGCTTCAACTCATCCAACCCTTCCCATTTGTTGGAAATGTATAAATTATCCTCTATCAACGAC
Source organism: Troglohyphantes excavatus (assembly GCA_963932185.1). Lineage (NCBI taxonomy): Eukaryota > Metazoa > Arthropoda > Arachnida > Araneae > Linyphiidae > Troglohyphantes > Troglohyphantes excavatus. Next base: position 42,782,564 of record OZ010672.1, on the reverse strand, counting down.
GTCCCACTTTAATTGGAGCAAGTCCCTGAGACCGCTGTAGACGAGGTCAATAAGATCCTTTCTATAGCATTCAATAGGAAAAGCAACATAAAGGTTAGAGAAGATCTCTATAAAAGAAATGCGAGTTTCGGGGAAGATCTTATTAGATTTATGTTTGGTTCTTTTTGATGGGAGCCTTGGCACATGGATATATCGAGGCGTGCATTGAGCATTGTTATTGCTTTTGTAATGGGTCTGAACGCTGGGTGGGAACTTACCTTGTCGTTCATGTTACTGGATGTGTTATTTAGAGTGGGAAAATGATTATTCGTGGATCGGGTATTTAATTACATTCTTAGGTCTGGAATTTGCTTTCTGTGGCAACTTAACGTTGTGTGCTATTTGCGGACATTCAGAAATGTTTCTTTTTGGAATGGGTTCAACAACTTTTTAATATTAGTTTGGGGCTTATGTTCACGAGTAAGTTTTAAAAATATGCGACAGGAATGTAGTAAGGAAATTTTAAATATTTGAAATGGCACGCATGTAAAATAATTGTTAGATCTTATTAGATTTATGTTTGGTTCTTTTTGATGGGAACCTTGGCACATGGATATATCGAGGCGTGCATTGAGCATTGTTATTGCTTTTGTAATGGGTCTGAACGCTGGGTGGGAACTTACCTTGTCGTTCATGTTACTGGATGTGTTATTTAGAGTGGGAAAATGATTATTCACGGATAGGGTATTTAATTACATTCTTAGGTCTGGAATTTGCTTTCTGTGGCAACTTAACGTTGTGTGCTATTTGCGGACATTCAGTAATGTTTATTTTTGGAATGGGTTCAACAACTTTTTAATATTAGTTTGGGGCTTATGTTCATGAGTAAGTTTTAAAAATATGCGATAGGAATGTAGCAAGGAAATTTTAAATATTTGAAATGGCATGCATGTAAAATAATTATTTTTGGAATGGGTTCAACAACTTTTTAATTTTAGTTTGTTGTTAAGTGCTCGAGTAAGTTTTAAGAATATGCGAAAGGAATGTAGTAAGGAAATTTTAAATATTTGAAATGGCATGCATGTAAAATAATTATTTTTGGAATGGGTTCAACAACTTTTTAATTTTAGTTTGTTGTTAAGTGCTCGAGTAAGTTTTAAGAATATGCGACAGGAATGTAGTAAGGAAATTTTAAATATTTGAAATGGCATGCATGTAAAATAATTATTTTTGGAATGGGTTCAACAACTTTTTAATTTTAGTTTGTTGTTAAGTGCTCGAGTAAGTTTTAAGAATATGCGAAAGGAATGTAGTAAGGAAATTTTAAATATTTGACGTGGCACTCATGTAAAATAATTGTAATAAAAAAATCTTCAATCGAACAATCGATTTCTGAATCGATTCTTCAAATTCAATAAACGATTGAAACGTTAGTCAACCATATAAAAAATAATAAAAGTATTCAAATGAAAAGGATAAAGGAATACTGAAATTTTTATACGATTTCGATAGTGTGTATCGTATTAACCCACTAGAATGGTTGGGATTTCCACATTCCTGAATTTCACTTTTGTAGATATTTTGGATATTAGGGTCTTTTAGGCCGGACGCGCGTGTTTGTGTATTCAAATCTAAGTTCATTTTTTTTTTAAAGTTTTGGAAGTAAAATGCAGCAATATATGTCATACAAGGATGAAATGAAGAGGCTTGAAACTATGCTAAAGAAAATAATCACACTTGTGGGAACAATTATAAAAAAAATAAGCGAGGATTACCTAAGAAATTCATCACAGAAACAAAACGAGAAGTGCGTTCGTCTTTGTTTTGCTTTCAGAAACACATGACATTAGTTTCGTTTGTACCAAAAAGAATAAATGCATAAACGTCTAAGTAAATATTAAAAAAATATTTTTAATATATACTTAGTGTCTGTTATTTCATAGAAAATGCATTAATGTGGTAAAAGACCTTATCAGTAGTATTATTAAACAAAACCGGCTGACCGGGTCTGACCGGTTTTTCTTGTATTTTAGTATAAATAAGTGTGCAGTTAATTTGTTTATCTTTGTGTTGTCTAAATATCTTGTTCAACAATATACAAATATCTAAACTAACAATTGAGTTATTAAATGAGTAATATTTTGCGACAGTATAAATACAATATTTTCTATTAGACACCATTTCATTAGAAATTATTCATTATCGCTTATTAAATTTTTTTAACCCAAATATAAATAAACATTTGAAGTTTTATAGATATTCAATACAAATAAAATTATTAAAAAAAAAAAAGAGAACAATCAAAATTGCAAAAAACAGAAAATAATAAATTTAGGTATGCGTGTTCGTTCTTTCTTATTAACGAACGAGAAAAGAAAAACTAGATTTTACAAAAGATTCATTCATTACCATACACACTCAGAAAATACTTTATCAAAATTGATAATTTATTTAATGGGATCTGGCACCCTTAGCGGTGAAAATGTATTATTTTTGAGATTTTTACTGCTTATCAAAATTCGAATTATTTTGTTTAAAATGATACCTTATTTGCAGTAATCCAAAACTTGGAAGTATTATTTTTAAGTATTTTTTTTAATAAACCCACATATCGAATAGCATTGTTCGGACGAACTTAAAAGCCAATTTATTTGAAAAGTACTTTTTCCCATGTTTGGGGGAACATTACTTAAAAAACTACTCGAAATATATTCATTCCTGAAACTTTTTCTGATTGTTCAAGTAACATTTATAAGCATTTTAAAACAAGGATTAATGTATTATATGCATACAATTTTTTCTATAAATATTTTTGTCTAAAAAAATTAGTAAATGTTTGGCCGGCCTATTTAAAAAAATTCATAACTTAGTGAATTTTTAAATACCTATTAAATTCTTTAAAACAATTGAAATATTGCTATGTAAACATTTAAGATTAATAAAGTAATTTGTGCCTAAATCATATCCCCCCTCCAAAGTTAGTGAATTTAGAAAAGGCGTCAATGAGCCCAGCAAAAAAAGTCAGCATAAAACCTTCATCATAATTTTGAAATTGAAGGTTTTATGCATGAAAACTGCAGTTTTTTTGAAGATCTATGAAATTATAGGTTTTTGTTTCAATATCCCTCATAAAAACTGTAAAAAAAAACTTCATAAAAACCTTCAATTTTTAATCATGAAGGAAAAATTCAGATATTTTAAAGGTTTTATGCAGGAAAATTAAAAACTTAAAAAAAACTGCAGTTTTTTGTTTTTATATCCTTTATAAAACCTTAAAAAAACCTTTAAAAAAAACCTTCAATTTGACAATTTTGATGAAGGTTTCATGCTGACTTTTTTTGTTGGGAGGGTGCCGGACCTCCAGCATATTCCGGTCATCATAATTTCATCGTACTCAAAAGTTATTTACATTTCTACATTTATCACTTAATCAAATCACAAATAACTAAACATCAATTTTTAGTAATTTTGCAGTGTCTCCCCTGAGTTAAAACTGTAAACTAAACTCGCCAACGTTAGCGAAAAGACGTACTTGACCAGTTTAATGGAGGTTATGAAGATAAACAGTGAAAGGGTATCCATAATGCGTTTAAACTTTAACAGCCTTAATGGGCCTAATCTTTCAAAATTTCATTTACGGTCCACTCATAGGCCAGTATTAATCATCTTCTAGAAGTTTCAAGCAGGTATGCATCATAAACGCTTGAAAGGTAGTTTAGATTATCAAATGTGTTAATTTTTTCAAATGGAAACGGAAATTATAAATACTTATCAGATTTCTTGTTGAATCTGTACACATAACGTAAATTCAAAATAAATTAACTTGTCCTGTTATATGAGGTAAATTGTTATCAAATATTTAAGTTTTAACGTTTTAATTTGTTAAGTTGTAAACACGCTAGATGTGTTTCACTTCTAAGCCTCGAATGTACTGCAAAGATATATTATGAAATACAATATTAGCCATATTAATAAAATAAATACTAATATGCTAAAATAGCAATCTAGATAACAAATATTATTGCTAAATATTATATGTAAGCTGATTTTTTTAATAAAATATATATGCAAGACAGTTAATCAATTGATAGAAAATAGGAATAAATATTTTTACGCATTTCATTTTCATGTAACGAGTTTAATTTTTATCAGATCAAACAAGTTCTGAATGTCCCAAAAATTCAATGCGAATATTATTTAGCAATACCCTAGTCAATTTAATTGTATGTTAAGTTAACCACCAAACCGATACGAGCGTGTATATCCGTTTGTGTATCTACAGTTTTCCCATTAGTACACATAACATAAAAAATCATAAAAAATTTTAAATAAAATTTGTCAAATTAAAAGCACAGGAAATATTTTTAATATCCTTTTTCTACTGAAATATTTTTTTAAAATAAAAATGTGTTGGAAATTAAATTAAAACACCGCCAGCAGTGAAAATATACATACCGATTAGAAAATATTATTATCATTTAGATAGTTTAAAGCTGATCCTCGATACAACGATCCCTCACGAGACCAGAAAAAATCATTAAAATGAAAAGTTATTGTAAAATGCTAAAACACAACGTATTACTTACAAACTAATTAAGCAAAAAGAGTTTTCAATATCGAACTCTATATCAAGTGGTTATTGTTTATAGGGTGGATTGTATATCGAATTTTTATCTCGATTTCCTAAATACACATGAATGGCCACACAATATAGATTCAATTCAGTCAGATACACTCACATTAGGAACTAACTTTGACATTTGAGCTTGATGTCTCATAAGTAGTATATGTCAAAAAAATCCGAAAATTAACTTACATAATTTACTATACTTTAAAAAAAGGTACTTAAAAGTGAGTACCTGAATATACTCGTTTTTCTTTCGGTGACATTGCTTCTCAAATGAACGATGACGTACTTAATTTTAAATAATACTACTTTCTCAAAAATGAGCAGTGTGATTTAATATTGCTAACCTCAGCTTCTGTTCAAGCCCTCTTAACAAAACGACCTGACAAACTTCAAACAGTTGTCCAGAAGATGGTTTTCCACACTATTTGATTTCGATTGCTTAAATGGAAACTGAGTTATGACAACTCAATTATCTTACTTCCCCTTCTTTGCACAGCTTTTTAACATGTCTTCTGCTTATAACTTCTTCACATCGCCCTAGTATTACAACGGATAAAGCACTGGATTTGATTCCCAGTAAGTATTGGTTGTAAGCGTTGGTATTTATTGAAAGTGATTTATGAAGACATGTCATTTTTTCTCGTTTTACTCATTTGTGAGTACGTCTTTTTCAAATATGAAACTTATGTCTTCGGAGCTATGATAAGCATCGAATGTACTCAAAAACGAGTATATTTTACTTATTTTTGAGTACCTATTTTTAACAATGTAGGCAGATAAACATTTCATTTGACCAAGTTGTGTGGGTCCCACTTTAATATGTTTATCAATAATGAGTTTAATATCAATCAGCTTAACATTATAATCTAGGTGATTTGCAAATTTAAATACTCTCATCTCTCTCAGTTTTGTGACTTACACCACTCCACAGCAATCTTGCACATTTGTTCCCCAACTAACATTGTTATTTTTCAGCCTAATGAAAGTTTGCACTCATAGTAACTTCCCATTTTCCCTATTTTTTTCTTATGTTCCTAATGAGTATTCCCAGAACTAAAAAAAATTCTAACTATCTTTTCTCCGAAAGCTACATTATTATAATAATATATTTCTTCGTTTATACTTCAATAATAACTCTGATATTAAATTTAGTTAAAGAATATAGACTTTTATGGCAAAAAAAAATCCGATTCCAAGAATTACTAAATTCTCAATTGTTTTAAGTTCCAAAGCTTTGTTTAAATAGTCATATAATTAGAGTTAGAATGTATATCAGCGTTTCTTTACATTTTAAAAGGACAATTTTTCTATTTTCCTATATTGCTCTTTATTAAGATTATTTTTGACAAAAGCGATGCGTTGAACATGGAGATTTTTATTAATCCTGATTGGTGTTCAAGTTTTAAAGTATTTTATCCGATTATAAATTTTTGTTTTTGTAAGGATGTCTGTGATTATTTAGAATTTGTCTAGACTCAGCTTATAGATTTATGTTTGTAATTTTTCTAGATTTGATTTGGTTTACTTTTGAAGAAGCGTAATTAAACATACATAAATTTTAAAAATTAAGTATTTCAATGAGACATAAATTTATTATAAAATATATCAGTATGATTGAGATACAATTATTAAATTTGATATTTTGTCAAAATAAAATAAAAAAGAAAGTCACAGCTCAAGATCACAATCATATTTATATTGAGTAGTTTTTTTTATGTGTTAACTTTTCTGCTTGGTTTTAATTTCAACAATCTAGTATGTAGGAAAATAATAATGTAACATTATATAAAATATATTAGATTATTGTGTATTGAAATAATTATTTATTAAATATAAGTAACGCGTTATTTAATAAAATATATTACACATCAAATATTTGAATTTATTTGTATGATGTGAAAATGATTTTGAATAATATAACCTAAACCCAATTACGTCTTTGTTCAAAGTAAAAATTTTATGCCTTTTAACGTAACCTTATAGAAATATAACCACATAAACTGACTGTAAGTGTATTTTACGGGCAAAAAGGATGAGATTTAGTGTAAAAATTGGGTCATATCTGTAATTTTTGATGCAACGTAAGTAGTGACATGAAGTTTAGAATAAAATGAAAAATGTAGAAAGGGGGAATGTAAAGCGAGAAATTTTTCCACTAAGCAAGATTCAACTCATTTTTTATTCAGAAGCAGGAGAATTTTGCGCTTCCTTTACTTTTGTTTAAGTTAGTATTTTTTTTTTATCTTTTATGGTTTTAGAGGATAACGAGTTTATTTCTTTATAAACTTATGCCCCACCACATTTGCAATGAACGCTATTTCAATTTTTTAATTCCATTAACTACTAAGGTAGTAATGTATTAATGAATTACTGTATCAAAATGCAAAAGATGCAAAAGTTCGACCAAACATCGCTGTGTAACTGTGCATGTTAAATATCGTTGTGGTTCAAATGTCATTAAGTCGAACATGTTGGGGAATTTCACAATGTTAAAAATTAATGCTTATATTTGAAGAAAATTTAATTATTTGTGACGAAACAGTTGTCTGAGAAATTCTCCGATTAAACACTTCGTCAAAAAACAATAAGTACATTTAGGTTTGACGTGTTTTTCCACGAAATTTATTTAATCAAAAATAAGGACGATTTCAAATAAAGATCAACGGCAGAACTCGAACCAGGTATCTCTTGGCCCAGAGTCTCACACGCTACCAATCAAGCCAGAAAAGCACTCGTTCTGGACCGTAGCCATATACATGTAAGAAAAAAATGAGCTGATACTACCAGATAGGAATCGAAGTAAATTACTTTTGTTAAAAATTTGATGACTCTTGTTTCGTCTAAAGTCCCGTGATTTCATGACGAAATGATTGTCAAAATTGACGAAAATAGCATTGACGATTGTCGGATGCTCAAACATGATAAATTTTTTTAGAGTGCGGTAAAAGTGATACAGATACTATCCTCAAAGGGTTGTTTTCGTCATTTGGCCATGGTTAATCGCAATCCCAATCGCTTCGCCATTGAATCCACTTGACTTCTGACGGAAAAAGAATTTTTAATTTTTTTTACAAAAATAATTTACTCAGATTCCTTTTCGGTGGTATCAGCCCAATTTCGGTTATTATATGTATATAATCCCAATTCAAAAGAGCTTTTCTGACATGTTCGATAGTGCGCGTGAGTTTGTACAAATGTATATGTGGTTCGAGTCGAGCCGTAGATATTTATATGAAATCATTCTAATTTTTGACAAATTTATAAAAAGAAACACTGACTTCATTAAATTCCCTCAGTTTGACGAAATATTTAATCGGACACTGTTAAAATTGTTCACTCAAATTTGACAAACATTTCCTTAAATATGCTCCTATAAAATGTTTCCCAAAAATTAGAGTTATACTCGTCAAAAATAACAAAATATTTCGTCGTTTGGAAGATACCAAAAAATATTTTGTATGTATTTGACGAAAATTTTGATCGGGGCATATTTAATGCACCCATTTTTAACGGTGGAGCATTTAGAAAAATGATAAAAAATGACCATGCATTTTTAGCAATGCAACAATATACAACTGTATAGTGTTAGTTCGACGTTATTTAAACCAATGAACATTATTTGAAGTCTGATTTTTCACAGTAGATCACTTTCAAAGTTATTATTTAATTTTTCATAGTTAAGAGTTAAAAATAGCTATTGCTAGAAGTTTTTTAAAAATATTATTCAATTCAATATTTTCCTCCTAATTGTACTTGCCGCATAAAAGTAAAATCAAAATTGTACTCCAATTTGAAACTGATGTAAAAATTTCCCGGAGTGATTTTTTTTCAATATTTTATTGAAAAAAAATAATTTAGTTTTTACTACACGTAGTGTTAAAATTAAATGAGAGAGTCCAACTTTGTATCTTAGAACAGGTCATTTCGACATACTATAATTCTTATTTTCTATATACAGAGATCCATTGACTCAACGCCTGCAATTCATATTGTTTTTCCATACGTTAAATTATTATTTACAATTAATAGAAATAAAACTATGAAATATATTGAGATATTACATTGATAAAACTAAAAATTTTTTAGCTCTACATTATAAGAATCACAGACGAAATGTCCATAAAGCAAACTACTAAGAAAATATTTTCAATTTTCCTTCCACACTGTTTTTCAGATATCACTTAACTAGATTTCTTTTTATTATCTTTCGGTTTACAATGGAGATGATTAATGAAGTGATATTATAACAATGTGTTCAAAAATGTGGTTCTCTAAAAATAAGCAGCTAGAAATTATAAAAATATTATAATTCTTTCAACAGCGTATTTCATTTGATACAAAGTACAATAAAATTTTTAATTCAAATTTCGCTATAACTTCTTAATTTAATTGTTTATGTGTATATACATTTTAAGTTAACATCAAATATTATTTATTCAATCAGTAACCATTACTTTAAAGTGTTTGTGTTACTAACGTACAACAATGTTATTTATAAGAATTAGTATTTTTTTTGCATTTGTTTGAATTATTTTAAAGCTATTATTTACGATAGACAACATTTGAAGGCAACGTTAAATATGGTCACACCCACTAAAATGAAGTAGGAAACAGTGTATGCTGGAAATTGGCTTATGACTTAGCTCCAACAAAGGGATTTAAAAGGATTAAATAAGGGCTTTTAAAGGATATTGTAAAAACTTACACGAAATATGTTAATTCATTTAAACCTTTTATGTGCCACTTATATTTTGCGTATTATGTGACGTTTGATAAATTCATTACTGATGCCGGTAATATTTAATAAAATTACATATCAAAACAATTTTATTAAAATAAGTAGACATTTTTAAAGTAATGGATAACAATTTCCAGATAACCAATTTTTGAATGATTAAGAACTGGCGTTATGCCTTTGCAATGAGCTAATATTGAAAAAAATAACGTAGTCATTATATTTAATTACTCATAGACCAAATTTAAAGAAATATTTATCGCATAAATTATACCATTACCTCCTTTTAATCTCTTTAAAACTTTGTATAGTATTAAACATGCTTAACGATATTTCTGAGCAACACAGTATATTGTATAAGATAAAAACTCGTCTTATAGAACATTGCGTTAAGAATATTAAAAATACAAATGCAACGTTAAAATACGCAATAAAAGTCCGTATAATCCGTACGGATTATACGGACTTTTATTGCGTATTTTAATGTTGCATTTGTATTTTTAACAGTATATAGTATCTTAAAGTACAGGGTGGTCACTAAATTGTTAGGCGATGATCGGTATTTGGCTGTGTTACATTTAGCTGTATTATCAAAAAAAAATTGTCCAACTACATCGATTATATTTTAAACAAATTGCTTAGATTTAGTATCATAAACGCAGTAATTAAAGTATAATAGCAAATAATGGTTTATATGTAGTTAAACAGCCAAACAATTACCATCGTACGAGAACGTTGCGCAACCCCCACTAGAATATCCATCTTATTGTCAACAACATATTCTAATATATAATATGTTTACCTGTTACAAAATGCTCTTTCACGAATTTAAAGAAATTAATAAAAAAACATGCGTTAATTTAATAAATAAACTTTATACAATTTTTGTTGGAATTGTTTTTATGACTTTTAATTTACCTAAATTTTTACGGTTTATATTCCTAAAAGATGTTCTCCGTTTATTCTGGTAACTGTTTTATATAAATGTTATATATCTGCAGTTATATTTTAATGTTCCATAGCAGCACTTATGAGTTTTTTTGTATAACACATACAGGGACCAAAGAGGTCCACTATTTGTTTAAATTGATATCTCAACACCTCAATTAGTTACATAATTAAGATAACAGGAAGAACGATTATGCCCGTAAAATAATATCTTAAAATATTATAATGTTGTGTAAGTTTACCAAATATTAAACTTTGTTAGGAAGGATGGGTAGTCATCATTTCCCCCTTGGATTCTTAATATACAATGTGTGCAACTTACGAGTTAGAATCTAAAGAGATTTGAATGAATAAAATAACCTTTAAAAATATAGGCGTTGTACCATAAACAATAAACCAACAACATACATTTTAATAATTAGTTTTGAATGATCTACATAATAATATGAAATTTCGAAGTTGTTTTGTATAAATATACAGGAAAAACAGAAAAAAAGGGCCCACTATATGTTAGAATTGAGACTTCAACACCTCAATTAGCTACATAATTAAACTTTTATTTTAACAGGAAGAACAATTATAGTCTGTCAAATAAAATCTTAACATAAAAGTTGTTCTGTAAGTTTATCAAATATTAAACTTTGATTTTAGTTGTTTTCGGCATGACAACCACTACGGATGGGTAATCATTATTTTTCCCTCGGAAGTTTCCTTTACGAGTTAGAATCTCCAGAGATTTGAATGAATAATCTTTAAAAATATAGTCGTTCTACCCTAACCAATAAACCGACAACATACATTTTACTAATTAGTTTAAGAGAATGATCAGTATAATAATATGAAAATGAGAATTTGATTTGTATAAATATACAGGGACCAGATAAAAAAGATAAGGTCCACTATTTGTTAAAATTGAGATTTCAACACCTTAATTAGCTACATAATTAAGCTTTTATTTTAAGAGGAAGAACAATTATAGAGTCCGCCAAGTAAAATCTTAGGAGAATAGATTGTTGTGTAAGTATATCAAATATTAAACTTTGATTTTAGTTGTTTTCGGCATGACAACCACTACGGATGGATAGTCATTATTTTTCCCTCGGAAGTTTCCTTTACGAGAATTTGAATGAATAACCTTTAAAAATATAGTCGTTCTACCCTAACCAATAAACCGACAACAGACATTTTACTAATTAGTTTAAGAGAATGATCAGTATAATTATATGAAAATGAGAATTTGATCTGTATAAATATACAGGGACCAGATAAAAAGATGAGGTCCACTATTTGTTAAAATTGAGATCTCAACACCTTAATTAGCTACATAATTAAGCTTTTATTTTAAGAGGAAGAACAATTATAGTCCGCCAAGTAAAATCTTAGCAGAATAGAATGTCGTGAAAGTGTATAAAATATTAAACTTTGAATTTAGTTGTTTTCGGTATAACAACCACTACGGATGGGTAGTTATTATTTTCCCCTCGGAACCTTAATCTGCAACTTACGTGTTAGAATCTTCAGATATGAATGAATAACATAACCTTGCATGAATAATCTTTAAAAATATAGTCGTTCCACCCTAACCAATAAACCGACAACATACATTTTACTAATTAGTTTAAGAGAATGATCAGTATAATAATATGAAAATGAGAATTTGATTTGTATAAATATACAGGGACCAGATAAAAAAGATAAGGTCCACTATTTGTTAAAATTGAGATCTCAACACCTTAATTAGCTACATAATTAAGCTTTTATTTTAAGAGGAAGAACAATTATAGAGTCCGCCAAGTAAAATCTTAGGAGAATAGATTGTTGTGTAAGTATATCAAATATTAAATCTTGATTTTAGTTGTTTTCGGCATGACAACCACTACGGATGGATAGTCATTATTTTTCCCTCGGAAGTTTCCTTTACGAGAATTTGAATGAATAACCTTTAAAAATATAGTCGTTCTACCCTAACCAATAAACCGACAACAGACATTTTACTAATTAGTTTAAGAGAATGATCAGTATAATTATATGAAAATGAGAATTTGATCTGTATAAATATACAGGGACCAGATAAAAAGATGATGTCCACTATTTGTTAAAATTGAGATCTCAACACCTTAATTAGCTACATAATTAAGCTTTTATTTTAAGAGGAAGAACAATTATAGTCCGCCAAGTAAAATCTTAGCAGAATAGAATGTCGTGAAAGTGTATAAAATATTAAACTTTGAATTTAGTTGTTTTCGGTATAACAACCACTACGGATGGGTAGTTATTATTTTCCCCTCGGAACCTTAATCTGCAACTTACGTGTTAGAATCTTCAGATATGAATGAATAACATAACCTTGCATGAATAATCTTTAAAAATATAGTCGTTCCACCCTAACCAATAAACCGACAACATACATTTTACTAATTAGTTTAAGAGAATGATCAGTATAATAATATGAAAATGAGAATTTGATTTGTATAAATATACAGGGACCAGATAAAAAAGATAAGGTCCACTATTTGTTAAAATTGAGATTTCAACACCTTAATTAGCTACATAATTAAGCTTTTATTTTAAGAGGAAGAACAATTATAGAGTCCGCCAAGTAAAATCTTAGGAGAATAGATTGTTGTGTAAGTATATCAAATATTAAACTTTGATTTTAGTTGTTTTCGGCATGACAACCACTACGGATGGATAGTCATTATTTTTCCCTCGGAAGTTTCCTTTACGAGAATTTGAATGAATAACCTTTAAAAATATAGTCGTTCTACCCTAACCAATAAACCGACAACAGACATTTTACTAATTAGTTTAAGAGAATGATCAGTATAATTATATGAAAATGAGAATTTGATCTGTATAAATATACAGGGACCAGATAAAAAGATGAGGTCCACTATTTGTTAAAATTGAGATCTCAACACCTTAATTAGCTACATAATTAAGCTTTTATTTTAAGAGGAAGAACAATTATAGTCCGCCAAGTAAAATCTTAGCAGAATAGAATGTCGTGAAAGTGTATAAAATATTAAACTTTGAATTTAGTTGTTTTCGGTATAACAACCACTACGGATGGGTAGTTATTATTTTCCCCTCGGAACCTTAATCTGCAACTTACGTGTTAGAATCTTCAGATATGAATGAATAACATAACCTTGCATGAATAATCTTTAAAAATATAGTCGTTCCACCCTAACCAATAAACCAACAACATACATTTTACTAATTAGTTTAAGAGAATGATCAGTATAATAATATGAAAAATGAGAAGTTGATTTGAATAAATATACAAGGACCAGATAAAAAGATGAGGTCCACTATTTGTTAAAATTGAGATCTCAACACTTTATTTAGCTACATAATTAAGCTTTTATTTTAAGAAGAAGAACAATTATAGAGTCCGCCAAGTAAAATCTTAGGAGAATAGATTGTTGTGTAAGTGTATAAAATATTAAACTTTGATTTTAGTTGTTTTGGGTATAACAACCAATACGGATGGGTAATCATTATTTTCCCCTTTTAACTTTAATCTGCAACTTACGTGTTAGAATCTTCAGATATGAATGAATAACATAACCTTTAAAAATATAGTCGTTCTACCCTAACCAATAAACCAACAACATACATTTTACTAATTAGTTTAAGCGAATAATCAGAATAATAAGATGAAATTGCGAAGTTGTTTGTATAAATTTATGGTTACTAAGTTTTGAAAAAACTTCTACAAACTTGAACATAATTTTTTTAGAAGTAGTTTTGATACTAAAAGTTCTCTCTAATGAAATGGCTCTCTTTCTAAGTAGGTTCTTAAAACCCAAGAAATTTCGATAACAATCCAAATAAAAAAAAATGAGTTTAAAAACATTAATTAACGAAAATCTTACCCGTATAAATTAAGGCTGTAATGATTGGATGTACAATAAGTCTGGAAACACGCTAATCAGTTGTAAGGGTACTTTTGATGGCATAAAAATACAAATGTTTTCCATGAATAAACTTCCAAAGCTAATTAGGAACATACAAGAGGGAAAAAATTGCAGTGGATAAGTCTTGAAAAATTCAAAACAGTATTTACTGATTTTAAAGACAGAAACGTAGCAAAAAAAAAGTCGATTGTTATGTTTTCAAAGCGAAAAGAGTTTTTTTTGGGGGGGGTTTAGTTGCATTTTTAGCTGGTTTTTAAAGTAGATGGAGAAGATGTACATCACTTTCAGGGAGAACATTTTTCTTAAGACTAATTTTCTTTCACTGGTCATTGATAAAGCGATGTAGTTGAATCATGTTAGGAAACGCATCATTTCTTATGTGCGCATATTATAAATCAGTTGTAAGGGCCCATTGCATGTGCATGGAATATTTTTTTTGAATTGTATATTATTAAAAAAAATTAGTGGACAGTTTGGAATCCAAAACATCACTTTGTCAGCAAATCACGTAAAATCTGTAATTTGTTTATGGTGCTTTCATTGACGTATATCTTAAAAACCAATTAAAGTTATATTACTTTATTTTATATCTAAAATATATTATTGTAATAATATAAGTTACTAATTTACTATTACAGCTTACTAAGATTAACATTAAGGCTAAATTATTCGTACTTACCAAATTTATTTCTTTGTGTATTAAATATTAATTTTACCCGGAAAGAATCTTTTCTAGTTGAGTCGATAGCATAGAATGCCGAAAACATCTAACGTAATTAAACTAAAAACACTTAGGCAAGGCATTCATCAATTTAACAAGTTTTATTAATGTTCGAGGAAACAAGGTAGGAAGTAACTCCCCATTCTTCCGGATTAGGAGGTGTAAATAGGGTTTAAAACTATTAAAATTCACAATTAATCACTTAACATATAGTTACAATGAAGATCTATCTGGTACATTTTTGCTGTTTCCGTCAAAAAAGGAGAGCAAGTCACTCAAAACTTGTGTGTCCAATTTTCGATGTTTTAGGCCAGAAAGTCAAGTCACGAAGGGGTCACGGAATTTAAGTTTACTACTTACCGTGGCTCCCAGAAGTCTGACGTATTGTTGAACTAACGATTTACTTAGTTTTATAAGAAGGGTTGAAATGTTCAAGTGGTATGACGAAGATTGCGTCACATCACAGTTATTAAGTGACATAAAAATATATACAAATTATAGTATCAATATTTTTATTTTTAACTAGTAAACTAATTCTTATGAGTTAGATAAAATGAACTTATTTCAAACTACCAAATTCTAAATTGTACATGGAATTAATTATATATTATACTTAAAGTAATTATTATAACAAATAATTCTAAGGTAAATTTTTGGAATAAGTTTCTTAATTTTAATTTAAGTTAGTTTATATGGTTCACAAAAAAGTCAAATAACAGTGTGTGTAATGGAAGAGTATTCTCATACATCTTATTGTATATTTGCTCGTTCGCCAAATAGCATTCGCATCTTAACTTTAAAACTGAATATCCAAAAATAAAGAATAAACTGTTCTTGATTTTCGTTTTCAACTCTAAAATTTAATATCAATATAAAGTATACTTATTTGTAAAGAGGATAGTGATTTTCATTAAATGAAAGACTCTACCAGTATTTTCTATTTCGGAAAAACGATATTTCGAAATTTTTGTAAAGTGTACCAAGCGACCCGGTCGGGTTCGCAACGCTAAGCCAAAAAAGAAGAAATCACGCCACCTCGCCAAAGCAGCCAACAAGAAACGAACGCCCAACCGGACTAGAGCTCAATATACTCTGCACAACTCATAATGTTAAGCCGCGTCCGTAAAATATACTCCAGAACCCGAGCTACGTTTCGTATTAAAATAAAACCAGTATTGGTGGAACCGTATCAGTGCAACATTTATTTTTATAAAATATATTTTTTTCATTGATAATCAATGGAGATACGAAGTTTTTTAATTCGCGCAAAGTTAGTTGATTTGTCACTTTTTCAAGTTACGAAGCCCAAATTTGTAAGTCAAGCTAGACACTACATTATTCAACCGATTCTTTTGATTAATAGCTTATATGATAGCTTTATGGCATCACTATGTCATTTTGTTACTTTAATTTTATAATATTAATTATTTATAAGTTTAATTAGCTTAAAAAAAATTAAATCCTAAAAGCCAAAACTCTTGCCACAAGGCAATGAATACCCAAATATGAAGTCCTTCCACTGTCCGGTCGCCAAAGCAAATTTTGTTTTATAACGACTTAATAAAAGTTAAAATTATCGGTAAGTAATACGCTCCACAAAATAAAAATTTATACCGTCTGAAAGATAAAAAATCCCTTTATTCGATGCAAAAAATTTCATTTCACTTGAAAAATTATTAATGAAGACAGAAGCATTTCAAATAATTAGCATTATTGAATGTTTTCTCCCTTTCTTCTTCACTATTCACAGGAGAAAGCAAAAATAGTTTACACATTGCTCAGTTACATAAAGTGAGTGACGTCACAAATACACGAAGATAGGGGGGTGTTTAGCGTTTTTTACTTTTCTAAAGTTTTTTGGGGGGATTTAGACTCTACCGACACAAAAAAGCTTACCCTTATGTAAAACTAGGCATCCCTAGCATTTTAACCTTTTGATTATAAAATATTCCAACACGTACACATTGTTATATTAATCAAACATGTCAAAATACTGAAATCTAAACGACATATTTAATGGATCAATGATTTCTAAAATTTAAATATTTTTTTGTAATATCATTCTAATCATATTTATAAATTTTATTTTATATTGTTATCAGTTTAATTATTTCTAAACCTTGTTTCGAATAAATGTATTAAGTTTATCAAAATGCAATTCAATTTGCTTACCAGGACTTCTTATTTATAACTATTCATATGAAAATCAGGAAAGAAAATATATTTACTTAAGAAACGACATATGGTTGATGGCAATTTTGATACAAGAAAAACGGTACAACTAATGAGTAAATATTAATATAAATATGTCCTAAAAATATTGTAAAAAATTTATGAAAGTAATATAAAAGTACGAACATTGTTTTATAAAAATATTATTAAATAACTTAGGTTTTGTTTGGTTACCTAACTTCGCACTAGAACTGCACAGTAGACTATTGGCGACGGTTCAGGGCCTATATCGAAGGAAAGACTCGGTAACGATGCATCGTATTTTTGAACCATGTTCTGATTACGAGGACATCACCTAAGATGGCTCCCGACGTAACCTCAATAAGCGTCAGGAGATTGGACCTGGTCAGATTGATCGTGCATCAGTCCGTATACACATCAGTCAGTATAATTTGTTGGATGTTCTGGACGACTTACTAGTATTTTTGTAGCGAAGCTGGCAACCCTCCAATCGCAAGATCACTACATTTTTGCTTTTCTTTGTCCAGTCCACCGCACGGGCTCGAACTAGCAATCTTTGGATTACCAGCTGAACACCTTTATCTACTAGGCAACTGAAGGCCCTAAATAGTTTAGGATTCATTGGTTATTATATAAAATACGAGATATAAATAGTTAAAGATACATTTAAATATAAGTTAAAAACATATATTAAATTAAATTCTGACTAATACGTGTAGTCTAAGTATAATAAAATATTCACATCATATAATAAACAATGTTTTTATCTTATTTTCTATTACTTCCATTATGTTTTTTTTATATTTTTAAATAGTACATTTTAAAATCTCTATAATGCAACACCCGAATTCCGAACAAAATGTATAAATGTATTTGTCTAATTTACCAATTAAAATCTAGTTAACTGAATCCTTAATACTTAAACGTATTTATTAATTAAAACTTTGGTATATACTGTATTTAATATTTTAATTAAGTTTTTTCAGATCGAAAACGAAAGTGTATTAGGATTAGTCCTTGGGCTTAATAAACCGATCTAAATATATATTAAATCTAATTTGAATATTAGTCTGAGACTATGAGAAACAAATTAAACTGATAATAAAATTAACTTAACATTAGTCCAATTGTATTTGTTAACTTTTGTCATTCAGTCACTGCAGTATCTAAACATGTATATTGTTTTGATGCAAAATGTCGTCTTTAATGTAATTACTTTGTTATGTAACATCGTGACGTGCAGGAATTAGGATTTCTGAAAATACATTATGCAGGTGTTTGCTAAAATTTAATTTATTGCCCTTTTCACTATTACGAATACTTTGGAAAAGTTGTGAGATAATTTTTAAAGATAAATACAAATTCCTAATATTATTCCCTGATTTTTTTGTAATAATATTTATTTGAAAAATGTTCAAAGTGTTTTTATGAATTTCTGTTTTAATATTTTTTTTCTAAGCATATTATTATTGGGTAAGCTATTACAAAATACATATAAAAGTATGAAATAATCCATTGAAAATAAAATGATCATAAAATTTTCAACTCTTAAAGTAAAATTCAAATTCATATCTCTTTATATACATATATTTCCATTTATTTTCATATTACTATTGGAGTAAAAAAGAAAGAATTTTCTATATGGTCAAAATATAGCACTCAATATATGAATTTGTTTGCCTTACGTTAAAGTAAAGACACCGAATCTAAAAAGTCAATAAACATTTAAGCTTTGCATTCCATAATATGATTTCGAAGAAATATGTTTTACTTGTATTGCAATGTGATGAGTACATGCATCAATAGAAAATCATTTGACAGTTCCAAAAGTCATTTCAATAGAAAACTTGTTTATACTGATCCGAGATGATGATAGTACGAAATGATAAGAAAAGTACTGATGATGTGTATTTCCAGACAAGTATGTACTCTATATATCCGAATGCAGCCCAATCCTCGATGTTATTGATTGTCACTGTGAATGGAGATCAAATAGTCTTTCTCATACACACCCGTTCTTATTTCTTCAATATGTAGGGATAGAGACATATAGATTTCAATATCTTGTCCTTGTTTGTATTGTTAATATTTTTTTACAGATGTTGGATTTATTTTCTATTTGGAAAATTTTCTTGAAGTAATACTTGTAAAGCATTAAAAGAAATATGCGATAACACGAAAAGTCAATTTATGTATACATTTATTTGTTAGATGTATTGAGAATTTTGATTTTTAATAGAAAATAGTTAAAAAATGTTTATGGTACAGTTGATTGTCTGTGTAAATATTTTAATTTTTGGACAGTTTCGGATAATAATTATAGAATATTCCATACTATTTAATTCATTATAATCTTAAAAACTTTTCAGAAATAAGAATTTATAACATAATCAGTTAGAACATGTCCTAAATCTTATTTCGTCTGTTAATTAAAACTAATTTCTTTCATGGTTCTATTAAATGTCATCTTAACTAATCATAAAATTGTCTACAATATAGTTTCATGTAACATTCCTATAAATTCCAATTATTAAATTGAAACCAATTTTTATTATCTCAACCGAATAATTTTGATATACAATTTGCTATACAAATTGGGTTTTAAAACTAATTTTTTGAAGTTCGAAGTCCAATTTATCTCTGGAAAAAATGTAAAATTACAATTTTTTTAAAAAACGTTAATTAATTTACTAGATACAAAATCGTATATTCTATTTTAATTAAATATATTTTAATACTTATTTTTCTAAGGTAGCCTATCTCAATTCGTAGATGGGGTAAAATGAGTTTTTTGGGAGGATTGGGATTCATGGGATTTATCGTGTAAAAGGCATTATAAAAAAATATTTTAGTCAAATTAGTAAGTTGAATAAAATATAATCAATAACAAATCTCAACTCTTAAAAACTAAGTATATTTGATTATTACGTGACTCTTTTGTTACATCTTCCTAAATCTTTCATGTAATCCACCATTTTGAAACTCGACTTTTTCAATATTTATCATTTTCGAAAAATGAACTGTGCCAGTGTAATTTTGAATTATTTTGATTTGTGAATCTTTGCTGCATAAATATTATTTTTAATTTGTTCTGTAGACGATTTTTTATTTCATTTTAAACATTCCGTTTGACTTTTTATAAAAGAAGCAAATGGCGTCGATTTGTTTTTCAAAAAATATTTTGCCTATATTTTATTTAAAAAAAGAAACAAACAAGTATGCAACTTCATGATATTAACATATAAACAATGTTAAATACATTGCAGTTCACTCTTGTCATTTAAAAGTTTCGAAATTCACACTTTTGTATAATAAATTCACTTTTACCGAAGAATCCTAAACTTTAAGATATTTTCCTATTTTTAGAATTACTATTTCGAAAACCCTTTTCCCCACTTTGCAAAACATTGTAGAAAAAAGCGAAATAAATTAGAATAATATCTATATTTTTCATTAGGATGTTTTTATTTTTTATGCAAAACCTAGGAATATTGGTAATTATTTCGACTTTTTTAGTATTTAATAGAAGTTTTTAAAGTTATCAATTTTTTTTACATACACAAATAAGTCGACTGTTGGACTTGAATGAAATCAACCGGAAGATTCTTGGCAATAGACGGGTATATCTTTTGTAAATACAATTTTTACTTTGCAATAGCATTGATCCTCCTCAGACTCCATGATGCACGAACAAAAGTGATAAATTTTTTTTATTTTCTGTGATAAGGGCATTTTAAAAAGAAAATTTTATACAATTTATAATTTTATAAGTTTATTAGGCGTCTTTCTGGGAAAAAGACAATGGCATATAATTGTTTTGCCTAGATAAGCAAAGTAATATTGTTCTTATAAACATAAGACTTTGTTTGTATATTTTCAAGAAATTAGTATTCAGTGATATATGTATTTGCATTCATCTATGGTTTATAGAACTTGTGAGACGCTCTTTAGTTTTCACAACAGTTCAGCAGAATTTTAAATTAACATAAAAAAAAATATTTTTTAATTTATTTCTCAATATCCATTTTTACAATTCGAAGTTCTTTCAATGTAAAACATTAGTTCGTTGATGACTTTTTTAATGAACAAATTCATATTATTCATGCAATTGAGCTCCATTTAATACTACTTTAATCAAAATATTATACGGCAAACAATGATGAGCAATTTAAAATAAGAGATACACCCTTAACAAGTTTATTGTTGCAGTTAAAAAATTAAATGGTACACTTTTGTTTATAATGAATAATGATATGATATGAGAGGATGTTAATATAGATCAGTGCTATCCTTACTACTTAATATATGTTCATTGTTTATTATATTAAATTTATAAAAATAAAACATAAACTAAAAGCCAGTTATTTTTAATCAAACTTCCGTACATCTCCCATATAACACTGGTCAACGGTGAAATTGCTTCTTAGATGAAAGAAACCAATCCTGAAGGATTTCAACGTACTAAACACGAATATCAACTTAAAAAAGTTGATTGGCTCTCGTTGCAGAGATATGGAGGTTGCTGCACAGAAAAAGACCATCATTGCAATAGTTAAGATAGCGTATCATTTGTATATTGGTTGCAAGATAGGTGACCAAGACAAAGATACGGGCCCAGACGTATGTTGCCGTACTTGTACAGTAAGTGTTTCCCAATAGCTTCATGGCAAAAGAAAGGCAATGGCATTTGCTGTGACCATAATTTGGATTAATTCAATCAATCACGTTGAGGACTTATTCCTGCATGGTACTATCAGTTTCTGGAGGCATCACCAAAAAAAATAATTGGATAGTTGAATACTCTAATATACCATCTGCTCTGTGTCCTGTCTCACATGGACTTGTATACATTTTTTTCTCAATAATACCTACACATTAAAAAAAACGTAGCCAATTAAAATGTTTCTTTGTCATATTCGTATTCACCACATTGAATTAATTTAGAAATGACTATTTTCATCTTCGTAGCATGTTTTTTTGAAATTTTGTTGCCCAGTGTAATAATATATTATTCAAAATTTAAAACATTTAGACAATATATTCAAGTATTATTTTCTGGCAGTAATGCATGCCTTTTTAGAAAAGTGTAATAATATATCATTCAAAATTTAAAACATTTAGACAATATATTCAAGTATTATTTTCTGGCAGTAATGCATGCCTTTTTTAGAAAATACTAATGCATTAGCTGAAAAAGCTGTACATTTTTAGTGATGAATTGTTTCGAGGAACTCAACCAATTTTGAGGCTTTCTGTTGTATAAACTCAAATAACTTTTCTAAGATTTCAACAAATAATTTGACCAAAGAGATCGGAATATTGTTACATATAATGGTCGCACGGAATCATCTCTGGCGTTCTATCCAACGCTTGATATGATATCAAATTTCGAGAAAAATTGGCAATTCTTTTCTCGCAGACTGGTTGCCCCAAAATTGTGTTTGATAGAGCGAATTGCTTTTCTCCGGCTGTTATTTGATCTGTAAAATTTTAAAACTATTAAGTTTTTGTTTATGTCTGTCATTCATAAAAAGACTCTTCTAAAATTTTCTATTCTAATATTATTAACTTGAAAATAAAAATTAAATAATTTTACCGCGGAGAAGGTAAAATATTTTTGAGAAAGTTTTGATTATTTTTTTCTATACATACTTTTTTAATAGTTTTAATTTTTTTTTTATTTATTTTAAAGCAATATCGTTTAAAGTAACTAAAATATTAAAAAAATCCTACTTTTATGTAATTAACTTTTATTGCTTTAAAAAATATTAATCCCAAGACGTGATAAACCTTACTATATTATTTAGATGTTTATGAATGTAATTTGTTTTGTTTAATTAATTTAAACCCATATGAAAGTACATTATATTCAAAAATATTTACAAAATACTTTTTTTGTACTATACTTCAAAAAAACATTCACCTCAATATTGGGGAAATTACTTTCCTTTCTGTAACTGTAATTTTCGTTTAAAGTGCATATGAAAGTGAATTCAACTACATTGAATAGGACAAGTGTTATTTTTTTTAAGTCCCTACAGATTGTAGAAAGTTTTTAGTCTCTAAAAATTTAAACAATGTATGGAATACCGAATGCATGTTGTAGGATCGTTTAACATACTAACAAGTATCCGATGTATTGTACAGCAGAAAAACATATAAGCAAGAAAATAAATATTAATAATACACTTGAAATCGTTACTTTTTAAATAAGCAGAAAAGTTAATAGAAATTATACATAAACCAGTCAACCACCTGACGGATACGAACGTGTATATCTGTTCGTATATCCCCAATATTCAACTAATACAGATATTTTAAAAGTTCTTAACCAAATTTAAAGAATTGAACTTTTGAAAGTCTTATATACTGATTTTTTTTAAATATATTTTTTTAAATGGGCAGCAAATTTGAATTAAACCTTCCAGCAGTGAAATCAAACCTATAGATATGAAAATTTGCTTTTCCGTCCGAGGGCTTTAACTATGACACATTTTGTTTCAATTTTAACTAATTCATATATTTATGTTAATCGTGTTTAGAAATATCCTTTCATAAACAACAAAATGGTTATTTTCAGAGTTCAAATTGGAAGTGTGTTTTTTGGGTTTTGATTTCAAGCTTTTAAGTTCACAGAATATTTATAATAGGAGGCAACTATTCACAAAATTTGACAGTACACATAAGAGTAACATAAAAAAAAGTCAGAACGCGAGCATAATTTAATTTTTTTAATTAAATATCACTATTTAAAGAATTACATTTTAATTAATTATAAATTGATTACATATCCTTTGAGTTTAATGAACGATCAATGATTGTTTTACAGATAAACTTTAAAATAGTGCTCCATAATTATGTTTTTAAAATCTAAAAAAATATCTAAATATTTTTTATACTATTTTTGTGTAAAATATTTGCTAAACAAAACTAATAGTTAAAATTTATTTAAAAAAATTATGTCATAAATTAATTTCAGAATCGTTAAATGACAACTCCGTATATAGTATATACAGTCATAATGACTAATTAAGATAAAACATATATTAATAACCTTTTTTAATTTATGAATACTATATTTAATATAAAATAAATATGAATTTAAAAACGTTTTACTGAAACAAAGAGGTTATAAAAATGTATGAAGAGTTGACATTTAATTATGTACGTGACTTCGTACAAACCAATTAAGTAAACTATAAAATCATTTACGCAAATATTTTCTATTAACTAGTAATCACTGCGTTATATTTAGCATTTTAATTTAGGCTGTATTTTTTGCGAGCAGTGATAAAATATAATTAATGTGACATTCAAAATAAAAAATAAAAATATTTGCCAATTTATGCAACCACTGAGGCAAGTGGTTGGTTACTAAAAATTTATTTAAAAATTTATTAATGAAATAGTCATCGACATTTCTTATATACATAATTGATGAATTACATGTATCGAATTTATATTTAAGTTTCCATTAAGACGCTTTTATACAAAAAAATATCGATATCAATGTCTACAAGAACCGAATATTTTTTTTTATATATATATATTAACTTTATGTGCTTTCTTTTACTTTGCGTCAACCGAAATTACTAAACAAATTAGTTTCCTTATTTTAGTAATTCTTTAGAAAACCTATTTATCAATCAGAAACTAATGAACTTTAGCAATTCCTTAAAGAAACTTTCTTTGCAAACAAAAGTGAAGGTATTTTGACATTAACATAATAATTGAGCATACTATAAATATAATGAATTTCTTTATAGGAAGCAGATGGCGTGGGAGACATAATAAGTCAGTGAAAAAAAATTCAATAATAATAAAATATTTCTATACTCTCAGCACTTGTTTTTTGTCATTAATTCAAGACTTATAAGAACTATTTGAAATAAAAATATACTTAAAAATCTTTATTGAAAGGGAAATCTGATAATAATCAATATTTGTTTTTCTTAAAACAATTTATGAATATATTAAAAAAGTGTTTAATTCCAGTAAACTCAAAATATGTGTAATCAGATAATATTTAAATAGTGTAATGAGAAATTTATTATTCAACTTTAACTCGTAATATAAACTGAAATATATTTCAGAATTTTATTTAAAATGTTCTTAATATGAATTCTTGTCATATTATATTTATCCGTTCTCAACAAATCATGTTTGTCCATTCTTTTCAAATAATGTTTGTCAATTATTGTTGAACTCTTATTATCCAAAATATTTATTCAATAACTGATTTTTGAAGTAAGTGGCAAAATGCAAAAATAATCGTAATTTTAAACATTGAACCTTTTTTTTATCGGAATAAATTAAAAAATATACATTAAGTGTATATTTCATCTAAAGTAATTGGAATAATATACTTGCGAATGATTATATTATGGTACTATTGCATTAGATAGTTTGGGGATGTTTCATAAAAGTGACCGTAATATTAATAGTAGATCATAAAATTCTTAATTCTGATAGTAAAAAACACTGTAACCATTGGCTACCTGAAAAACATTGTAAAAAAAATCTGGAGATATCCGTTATTTTAACCTTTCCGTTACTACTGACTCAATATAAGCACTAAAGCGTCCATAAAAAATCTCAGATTGTGTATGCAGAAGTCTAATAACGATTAATCTGTTTGATTTATTTTATTATATTATTTCAGCTGTGTAGGGAAAGAATGATTATTATTGTACTGGTAATGAAATCTATATAATATTCAGAGTTGTTACTAAAAATAAAAGTAAATGAATCATAACAAAAGATTTATTTGTCTATAACTTAATGTATTCAATAGTTTTGCTATCATAATATATATATTATATATTAATTAGTTGATACTGTAATGGCATGTCGGATATAAATAATTCACTGAAAGTAAATTATTGCATGCTTATTCAAGTTAAATTATCTAAGTTACTGGTTTATAGTCATAAAAGTACTGGTTTATAGTCATAAAAATCATCTTTAATCAAAATGTAATTAAAATCTGAATATGTTAAATCTAATACCTTTATATTTGAAATATTTTTTAATATAACATTTAGTATTTATACTCTCTTATTATCTACCGAATCTTTTAATATTGCTACTGGTGTTTTACAGAGAGAAATTCTGAGTCCTTTGTTATTTTTCCTGTTTTTGAATAAGTTAATAATTCGGTTAAACGAATCATCAATCGCTGGAATATATATTAATTCTGATATTTTTATACATATTTTGCTTTATGCCGATGACGCTGTGATTCTTGCTGATTGCCCAATAAATCTCCAAAGAAAACTTAATATTCTTGAAAAATTTTGTGAGAACTTCTCTTTAACTGTTAACATTAATAAAACTAAAATAGTTATCTTTCGCAAGGGCGGTAAATTATCTAAGCATGACAAATTTTTCTACAAAAATACCGAATTGGAAATAGTTTCTAACTATGTTTATCTAGGTATTCCATTTTCTTCATCTGGTTATTTTAATCTTGCCAAAAATTATTTTATTTCAAAAACAAATAGTGCAGTAAACACTTCTTGGTCCATACTGACAGGTGCAAAACATAATTCGGTTAACTCTTGGTTTAAATTATTTGACGCTTTGATTTTATCAGTTTTAACATACGGTGCTGCAGTTTGGGCGATAAATAACTACAACGATCTAGAATTTTTTTTTTGTATTTTTGTTACAAAACTCCTACAGTTTCCCGTTATATACCTGGATATATTTTAAGACTCGAATTAGGTCATCCTAGGATCTCTTTAGTTTTTATTCGTTTAATTTTAAAATACTGGATACACCTTCTCAAAATGTCAGAGGATAGGTTTGCTAAAATTTGCTACTTAAACATGTATACTTTATCCTTTAACTGCACAAACAATAAATTTAATTGGGCCATTTCAATAAGAAATATTTTTAAAAACGCTGGTTTTTATTATGTTTGGCTTTCGCAAGACTATAAAGTCGCTGAACATTACATTTCAACGATTGTACAAGTATACCATGACCAATACACCCGAAATGATCTTACTTCAATGAACAATAGTATTACCCACTCACAGTATAAATATGTCAAAAACTCACACTTAATCGAAGACTATTTAATTTCAAATATAGATATTATTATAAAAAGAATTATTATATAAATTCGTTGCAATCAATCACGTATATTTTTTAAAGGAGTTGCTTTCGAAATTTTTCCTAATAATTCCGGTAACTTTTTGTAACACAACAGAAAATGAAACCTGGGATCATATATTTTTAGTCTGTCCAATATACGATGCATTCAGACGAAAATACTCATCATAAATTGAATCCAGTAACATTTCAACCATACTAAAGTTTTACAAAAAATAATATTTTTGTTTTTATAATTACGCAATCTCTGTTTTAAAATTCCGGGAGGACTTGATCAGCGAACTTGTGCAGGAATAACAGATTAAACACCTATTTCTAATTGCTCATGTAATTTATTTTTGTATTTTTTTGCATATTTGTTCAAATTTTTTTTTAGATTTTTTTAGAATGTATTATCTTGTATTTTGTGTTATCTGATTTTGTATCCCTTTTGTTAAATTATGTTGCCAACCTTTGTAAATGGGCTACGACCCACTACAATAAACTTATATGTCTATCTATTTCTTTGCTACGGTGAATATATTTGGATTATGGTTTTTTATATATTTATAAAAACAATTGTGGATTTTTATAACTTTAACCCATTTTTCTATCACTAATTTATATTTATTTTTAATATATAAAATTTTGTTCGAAATCAATTTATAATAACCGCGTATGTAATAAATCATGTGCCTACATATAAACACCACAATTATGTTGGGCCAACAGGTTATTTGTAACTGCTGCTGGTGATGTACACGAGCTGGTATCTGTCTGTTAGGAGCTCGCTAAATACTCTCTCTTCTTTTCTTATTTTTAGCTTAAACATAAAGTTTAAATAATTTGTTTTACTACAAAGTTGTAGTACTGTAAAAAATTTCACGATTTACTTTTATTTGAGCTGCTTAGTAATATTATTGATTTTTCTATCTTCAAAATGTGCAAACACCACTGTACTTATTTGGATTCGAATCAATACATTCTAAAAAGTTATTAAGAATCAGATCATAGTTTTTCTTTATAAAAAAATCGTTCTACACAAAATTAATGTGCACTTTTTATACAATCTTGGATCATTTCATTGATAAATAATACTTTTTCTATTCTAATCACAGATGATCTGCTTACGGTTTTCATTTGTTTAAATAATCGACTGTCTTATCTATTTATGTGGTTATATTTCGTTCTGTGAAATGCTTAATCAAATGGGATAGAATTTCGATTGCACCTATTCATTTAATTTCTAGGGGAAAATATGAAAGCAAACTTCCACAATAATAAGATAATGCAATAGAATTACAATTTATAATAAAAAATAATGCAAATATATTCATAGAATTTATCTTACAAATCCCGAATAAATTTTATTTATTTAGTTTTATTTAGTTGTAGATACTTTTATATACTTGAAGAATAAGTAAAAATATAAAATTATTATTAATTTATATGAGACCAGATGCAAAAGGAGCTAAATGCACTTTTAATTTTTTTTTTGAATAAATCATGAAACACTGTCAAAATTGTAATGTTATTGAGCACAATATTTTATAAATAAACAGTAATATTAAAATGATAAATGATAGCCCATACAACACGGAAATTAAACAATCTTCCAAAATTCTAAAATATTATTCCATAATATATTTAACGCCCATAAAACAACCAGGAACCAATATCTAAATAATATTATTTTTGAATTGAGCTGTATTTAATTACTTATACTTCAGGCAACATATTTTACGACTACGATAAGATAAATTGAATGTTTCGCGAAATCGTAAACCAAAGAGTCCGGAGTTCGTAAGAGACTTGCATATTTTAACCAATCGACAACCGTAAAGTAATTGCTCCGCGACATTGCGCCTAGAAATCAAACGCGAAAGTTCTCTAGATGCGAACGCAACCGTTAACAAAGAAATATAAATAAATATTTAGAATGCCACACTTATAAGTTAATCGCTTTGACGAGAAATTCGCCTGAAACCTGACATTTCGGCTCCTTAGTGCGCATACATCCTCTGAAACACGCTCATGACATTTCACGTACTCCACTGTAGCTGTGTCTCCGATACAGCCCCTTTAATTTTTTTTGTATTTTAACTTTATATGGGTCATTCTCCAGAAAACGGGATGTTTCAAGTATCAAAAATGAAGAATAATAACTATCAAATGATTGTTTTCAAGATTGATTTGTTTACATAATTAAATAGAAACTACATATTTTTTTTGTAAGTATACATGATTCTGCTAAAACATTTTATTCATTTTTAGTATAAAAAAGTTTTTTTTGGTAAATTAATGAAGTTGATATACGATTCAAGATTTATTTAGAGTTATAAATATTTCTTTCCAGTTTGAATTTTAGGCGTTCACTGTATTTTAATATATAATGCATATTTAACAGTTGAAGCTAAAATTAATGATAATACTAAAATAAGTTAAAATTAATGACGATAAAAATTAATGATAAAAGTAATATTTTTAAGCTTTTTTTATGGACCATATATAATGCTAGCACAACAAATATAGTATAATGTATAATCAAATGCTATTCACCCCTGTCATTTTCTGAAGCCTCCTTAAAAATAACACTAACGAAAAGCAATTATAGAGGTAAGACTCATGGAACGGAGTAACATGTGTTTAATATAAGCGTAAATAATTATTGTGAGTAAAAACTATATTTCTTTTATAAATATAATCTGCATAGTAAGATAAATATTACAACATGTAAACTAATATTTAATAATATTTTACTAATAAGAAAATACGATGGGTGAGATTTTGAAAGTTTATAGGAGTTGATACTTCTACGAGTAAATAACTATAATAGTTTACCAGCAAGAAACCGCTATAATGTGCAAAAGCACTTTTTATTTAGCTGTACTTAAACCCATAACAGAACCAAGAACACATAACAGAACAAATACAACTACATTGTATAGCTCCTTACCAGCAATCTTCTCGATATTTATACTCGGGCCGGCATCAACTTCATTCATCCGTAAAAATAGTGGGCAGTGGATAAATGCTTCAGATATTGACCACAACAATGAAGAAAGCACTATGAATCCTTCTGAACTGAATCACAGCGATCAGATACAGAATTGCTGGACATAACAATTTCAGTTTTTCAGAATTTTCTTGGAAAAATAGACTGCCGAACTCCTGGGACTAATATAGCGAAAATGTTCTTCCTTCGAACATAACCGCAATAAGTTTAACTTAAAATAGGTAATTTTGACAAACCTTGTGAACAAGAAATGTGCACAAGGAACACCAAATGATGTAGCCAGAATTCTGACTTATCCGTTAGCTAATCTACTGAGAATTTAACACAATACTCCAATTAGCCTTGTCAAACAAACGGCTATAATAACCAAAAGTGTTCGAATAATCTGAAACTGCCAGAGTTAAACAACTCCAGCACATCATGCCTTATTTCTATTTGCATCAAACCACTTCAACAAACTTATAAAAACATTCCTTCTACCCATGAAACTCTACCTAAGAAAGAAGATAAAGACAAAATTATTGTAACCAGATCAGGCAGACGTGTTCAATTTCCAAAGCAATTATCAACTGTTTATTATTGTGCTGAATATTTAATTATCGTACATATAACGTTTAATGATTTGGTAATACTAACAATCTTGCAAAGGGTATCTTGATTAAACTTGCAAGTAACTTCATATTTATGCAACTTTATAAATTGTATATCGTTCCTTTGTATTACTTCAGTCACTGGGAGGATACTCTGCAGTGAACGGATCTGGCAACACGTAGGTTTAGCCAAGAATCTGGCACCAGAGGGCCAAAGTAGAAATAAAACAGCTGTGCCCCGACCAACGAGAGGATCTTACTCGAGTGTTAATAAATAGTTGTCCTCATGTTAGTAAATGGCTCTTCAATTCTGAGTTGGTTATGTCTTATACACGTAGAGAACTACTAAATATACTTTAATATTTTTGTATTGGACACACTTGTTACACGAACAATACGTATTTAAATAATTTTTCTCCATTAGACCAGGTATGGAACAATTTGGACAGTCACGTCAGCTTTGGGACATGACACGGATGTGATAATTCACACTTTGTGAGATAAAAATTAAAGAATATTAACAAAAATAGTTGATTTATCATAGAATTTTTTTTATTTTAAATAAAAACTTTTTTAATATTTTTTCGATATTTATTTAGTAAAATGTGCGGGATTGAAACGCTAAGCCTCCTGGAGAATGACCATGATACGCGTGTATATACGTTGTAAAATAAAGGTACTTAAAAATGAGTACTTGAACATACTCGTTTTTCTTTGAATAAATTGCATCGTAAATGAGCGATGACGTACTCAAATTTAAGTAATCGTACTTTCCCAAAAATGAGCAGTGTGATTTAATATCGCTAATCTCAGCTTCTGTTCAAGACATCTTCACAAAGCGACTTGGCAAACTTAAAATATTTGTTCAGAAGATGGCTTTCCACATTATTTGATGTCGATTGCTTATATGAAAACTGAGTTATTACAATTCAATTATCATACTTCACATTCTTTTGACACACCTTTTTAACATTACTTTTATTTATAATTTCTTCACGTTGCCCTAGTTGCTTAACGAATAAAGCCCTTGGCAGTGGTGCATGCAGATTGGGTTCGATTCCCGGTAAGTCTTGTTAGTAATTGTCGATATTTATTGAAAGTGATTTATGAAAACAACCTATGTAGGCTAGAATCTGCACTTTTTACTCATTGTACTCATTTTTAAGTGCATGGCTTTTTCAAAATTGAAATTTATGTATTCGGAGCTATGATAAGAATCGAATTTATTCAAAAATGAGTACATTTTACTTATTTTTGAGTACCTATTTTTAACAGTGTAGGATTTGTATGAGAAATGATAGTAGTAGTATATATCTATATAAAATCCTTTTCACCTTGGGTCATTTAAGAGTTTATTTACTATATTCATCAATGACAAGGACATAATGATGATAGAACTAAACTTCTCTTGTTAAATGAAGATAAACATTTCTCTTTAGAAATTCAGGCGAAGAGAAGCTTCCATGTGAGAAAATTATAAGAGCGAACTCACAGTGAATCGAAGATATTATCCATGTATCATTTCAAGACGTAATTGTCCACTCGTCGCAATCTTTGGAAACTTTTGAATATGCCAATTAATAACTAAATATTAAACTTTTGAATTTCAGAGGGTCTGAAATAATATAGTTTTAGGAAAATGTATGTTAAAAATATAAATTAAGAATCTTGTTTTGAAAACTAGTTCGAAATTTATAAACTAGTAATAAATATGTGTAACCACCATTTTACTTTAACTTTCTCCAAAGCACAGGTGTACTTTTCTACTCAAAAACACATGTACTTATTTTTTTTAAATATAATTTTAAAAAATTATTTTATTTATGTAAATGTTTCATATTAAAACAAAATAATTATTTTCAAAAAAACTATTCATAAATACATTTGTAATCGCAGCGGCTTCTTTTATTATGTCAACTTTCTTTACACTCTATCAATATAATCGATATAGTCAATACTCATAATCGATACTTATTAATATTATAATGAGTTTTTAACTGATGAAAAAAATCAACTTTCAAAACAACATGAAAAAAATGTTTCGTCACCAGTGAAAAATAAAAAAAATACTCCGTTCTAAATGCATTTTACACAAGCATTCGCATTTTTTCAAGATATAAAAAAATATTTTTGATTAGTATCAATTAAATTTTTAATTAATATTGATTATCTAAGAACTGAATAAAAATATAAGAAATACAATTGTAACTACACTGTAAAAAATTACTGTAAAAATACAGCATTTTCGTAGCATAAATACAGCGCACGTTGCTGTTTTATTTTACAGAACGTTCTGTAAACACAATTTACAGCACATGGTGATGTAATCTGTTTCCGAAAATTTCTCAGAGTCCGTCTGCTGCGTACCCCGTGATATTATTAACGAATCAGCTTCGAGACCGAAATGGCAACTCATGATGACTTCTCGTGTTACGAAGTCAATGCTTTGTTAGGGTTAGCTGCTGTGTACTGTTCTTTCTTGGGCTTCGGGTAAGTGTAATTATGTAGTTTTTAAGTGTAAATTGATTAATTGCGAACTTTTATGTAGTGCTTTTTACCTATTTAATTGTTTAATGTCTATTGACAACCCTTTTTGAATGGTGTTCCATTCTCGGGATGTCAATTGCGCAGTTAGCCATTTTTTGCCACCTGTAAACCACTGTTTTTGAGGTTTTTTCTTAATAATTTTTAATAATAATTGACCGGAACCTAGTTTTTTATTGTTGTGCATAAATTTTTAATGTTTTTAACACTTTTTAGTGCTTTTTTTGAAATTTTTTTGCTAGGTTCAATTAACATGGGCGCATTACGTTTAGTGTTCCCATAGGATTAACATAGGGACATTTTGGAATGTGACTTTAATTTAAATTTAATTTCTCGGCGTCCAAATCTGATTTTTATTGTTTAGTAACTTGTTTTCAGTCACACCCTATCTTTTTGCTTCATTTGAAGCGTTTTTATGTGTTTTATAAGAACTTTCGTAGAGTTTTGGTTCTTTATTGACATTTTGCGAAAGTCTTGTAACTCTCAATTAACTACCTTTAATGGGTTTTTATCACTCAAATTTGATAGCCTAGAATATGTTTCATTGCCCTGTTTAATTTTTTAGTGCTTTTAGCATTTTCTGTGGCTTTTTTTTTCGCGTTTTATTTTCTTTGGTCTTTTAAACATGGGGCCTATGGCGTTCGGATTTGGTATAATGGTTGACCCGTTTTTTGGGGAATTTAGTCTTAAGTACATTTTTTCTGGGGATTGCATATGCTGTTGACCTTCAGGTGCCAGTTCAGGTGTTATCCTTGTCATATGACCATGGTTCAAAAATACGAAGCATTGTTCCCGGATCTTTCTTTGGGGATATGCCTCGAAACGTCACCAATAACCCAATGTGCAGCTCTAGTGCGACGTTAATTAAAAAAAATCATCGAATCCCCTGATTACTAGCCTAACGCATTTATCCACTGGGCATTCGGTGGCCCCTCTCCCACTTACTTGTAGTCGCAAAGGTTTAGACATGTGCAGATAGCATTTTTTTTTCTTTTTTGAGGCTTGAAATTAAACGTTTCGTCGTCAATAAAGGTTTGCCATTTAGTGTAAGTCACAAGCAATTTATTATTAATATAGCCAATTTAAAGCGCGCATATATTTCTGAATGTTGTTTTCTGAAAAAACTTTGTCTCAAACGGCAATAATGCGACTTCTTTAGGCTTTCCAAATAATTGGGGGGTTCGAGTAAGCTAAGTACTAGAATTGGAAGCTCTGTGTAGTTTTTATTATATCTCAACGGAAAATACGATTACATAAGAGGATTGAGAATAAAGCCGATTTTCATTTGTGGGGATCGTTTGTCAATGCTTTGAAATCCTGTAAAATTTTTATATTTGTTTGATGTGCAAGATTTAATTAGCTTCGATTATTTACGAATGGCAGCAATCTGTATTTTATGAAAATTGTGTGACAAAAACCTCGGTAAATAAATATTAAAGAGCCAAAAATGTAGCAAACATTTCGGAATATTAATATTTAAAAATTTTATGGGGAACTCAACGCACATTCATAAAATTGTTCAAAACATCTTTTTTAATTAAGATAAAGTATAGATATATCTTATTAGTCTTTTCACAAAAAAAGTAAAATTATCAGCTTATCTTAATTTGCTTATATGAGCAATTAGTTTGAATTTGATCAAATCTGAAACTTTGAACCGCATGAGGCATACAAGTATATACAATTATCAGAATTTTATTAAGTATAAGTATTCTTATAGTATTTTCTGGACTACTTTTACATACGTTACTTGTTTTTAGAAGGAGACTAAATGTATATAAACATATTTTTTATTGTGAAATTATATGTTTTAAATTTTGTATTTTTATTTCTTAAATAATTAAAAACTAATAAATAAATAATTTTTGAAACATCTAATTTAAAATTTAAAAAAATTTGTAATATTACTTGTATTTAAAAATAAACACTCCTTAATATAATTGTAGTCTTAAAGTTGTTTTTCATAAAATTTCTTAGTGTTCGGTTTGTTCGCTTGTTGTTAAAATAATATATTTACTGATTTATGGTTTTTTTTTCAGTTTACTCCTCTTCAAAACCTGCTTTGGAGGCGAGTTAATTTATCCTCAATTTCCATCGACGTGGATACGGGACTGGTGCACATTAAATCTGATCCTGGTCCAGTGATCTGACGTCTATTCAGATTGCGTCGGGTGCCAGCTCATGTTTTATCCTCGTCATCTCACCATGGTTAAAAAATACGAGACGGTGTACCCCGGCCTTTTCTTCGAGAGAGCCCTGAATTATTATCAATAGCGACTGTGCAGCTCTAGAGTGACGTTAACCATACATCAAAAACTGCTCTAAAACATAAAATGGCATAAGTTTCTGAAAGAAACTAATATGCAATTTAAAAAATAGTGATGACAGCCGATGACTCTTGAAATGAAAAGTTTGGAAAGATGGCTCAATTTTTCTATAATGTTATGGCCATTTCGCAGATTATTTGTAATAATTTGTATAAGTAATAATTGTTTTAGTAATTTTGATGGTCATCATATGTTATAAAAATTGTTAATTATGTATCAAATGCACTAACAGAATTAGGTACTTAACGAAACTAATTGTAGCAAATAATATAAGTTTAATTGTAGAATGTAAATTAAGTTATAATTTTTAATTAATTATAATATTTTTAGAAATATTAAAACAAATGTATAAAAACGGTTAAATGTGATTTGTTTTTATAAAATTAAATGCTTATATATATATATATTTTTGACATGTTTGTTTTTGCACATGCACGCTCCTCAAGTATTCTAGTGTTTTTTTAATGGAGATACATTATTAGAGTTTATGATTAAATGTTATTGTGCATTCTAAAGTAAAGCCAATTTCTTCCTACAATCAGAATAGCAAAAAAGCAAACTTGACAAGTTTTGTATAAGTGTTATATGTCATATTTACCTAAAATTATTTGTTCGTATTTTTGCATTTATAATTATACATAACGATTATTCTCATATTCAATTTGAATTTATAGTTTGCTCTGTTTAAATGCCTTTTTTTAATCTATAAATTTGAATTTATATTTTTCTCGGTTTAAATGCCTTTTTTAAATAAATATTTTCATAAACGAATCATTGTTTTTCTGTTCTCTGAAATTGATCAGAATTGTGCTGCCTTATTTTTATTCCACTCACATAAAGACCCCGCTAACTTTTACAATAACTGCAATTTTTTTTATTTTTTCGACTATTGCCGTATTTCTCTAGACCGGTTGCTGCATTTTAAAGTAGTAAAGTTTTTTTGTCGTACACTCAAAAGTGTGTTATAAAAAAGTAAATGCTTTGTAATTATAAAAAATGCAGCAACCGGTTAAGAGAAATGAAAGTTTTTATATATACACAAGCATATATAACGATGGTAACTTACATTACAGAATATATATATATATATATCTGTAGCTGTAAAATAATTTTGCTGTACTTTTTAATCGCACGTACTGTATTTTTATAGTTTGTTTTAAATTATTTTTCTGTAATGTTCCCTTTCTTGTGTAGTGTTTTAATATATATATATATATATATATATATATATATATATATATATATATATATATGAAAACACTGCATATATATATATATATATATATATATATATATATATATATATATATATATATATATATATATATATATATATATATATATATATATATGTATATATGCTATTTAGTATTAAACTTAACCGTAAACACTGTATCGTAAAGTCTCAATTGTAGCTGAATAATAATCTGCTAAGCTATACTTATAAATTTTCATCACAATCTATCCATTCATAATAATCTGATGCCACAAAATGTCCAACATAATTTAACTCCATAATATTCTACTTGGCTATATATATGCTTATCCATAAGTTTTGGAAGATTATCCCAAATTTATACACATTTTAAGATGGATTATTTTAAGACAGCAACGAATTATGCCGTAAAGACAACATTGTTTCAAAGAAACTTAAGTGTGAAATATATCATGCGGCTTTGATGAGCCATGAAATATGAAGTTTTTGATAAATATGGTTTGAAGATAAATGACTATATCTAAAACTTGTAAATCGATTTTGACAGTGGTTTATGCCAACAAAATTTGTTATAAAAGGGCGGGGTGGTTACTTGACTGTATGTTTATAAATTGTGTTAGTTACCACGTGTCATTTTTATTATTTTAATTTTGATTACAGACTATTACTATTATATTCTGGCTTCAATTGCCAATGATTCTTAGTTCTAATCAATTAGAAATTGTTTTCAATGCTAGTTGTAGTACGTAATCAACGTTAAATATCATCCAATTAATTTTTATAACATATGCAACGATGATTGAAAACTAAATAAACATCAATGATGTATATCATGTATATTAACTATAATGCTTTACTTCATTGTAATGTAACATAAGGGTGTACTTTTATAAAACTTGATCAATTGGTGTTACTATTACTGCAGTAGAGTCAGACATTGTTAGACGAGGCAACAAATATTCAGTCTAAATTATATCAAAAACCCTTGTGTATACTTATTTTCAGTAATGAAGCCACACAATTATTAAAAGTAAACATACATACGTACGCGTGGAACACAAATAATTTCATGAGTATTAATTGTAAATAGATGATGATACAAGTTCCACTAAAAAATTAAAAAATAAATAACCTACTTACCGTTTATTTATAATAAAAAAAGACAATTTCAGATTTTAAAAAAATATAAGGTTATTTTTAAACAGTTTAAATTTTTTTTTATTGTTTTTAACCTACCACGTAAAAAACTCTTAAGCAATATTCATAATAAACAATTAAATCTTCGTTATACAATTTAATCTACACGTATTAGCATTCAAAAATCACTGAATCAAATAAAAAACAACTCTACAACTAAAACCAAAACGAAATGCAATTAAATAAAGCTCAATTAATTAACTTCACAGGACATTTGCCATGTGTACATGTGGGTGTGATTTAGACAAAAAAAAATTGTTCAGACAAAAAATGGAAGGCTTCAATTTTTATGCGAACTTTATTTTAATTTAATTGTTTACTACAGTGTTCATACCAGCTTGGCTTAAGTTTGCTGTAGTTAAATGTCACTGGACAAAAGCTTCATAATTAAGGTATTCGATAATTAAATGAAAGTAATGTTCCTATTTAAATCAATTACCAACTTTTTCATTAAATCCAACTTTCACTTATAGTTGTTCGTGAGTGTTTTTTAAGCAAGAACTTCTTCTGAAATTGTTTGAAAAACCACACATCTTTTTCTTTTACTGAAAAACTTGGAAGACTTTGAGTTTAAAACTGTTTTAGATATATTCTTTGAGAATACGATACCTTCCTAGCACTAACAAGATGTTATCTTTTCTCTTTCTAAAAGCAGGTACTTGGTTCAGATTATTACCGATTTGTGACTTTCTAACTTTTAATATTATTGTGAAAAAATAAAGTTTCCAATGTCAAAGACAGTAAGATATTTTTTGAAGCTAAAGAAAATCACCGCTTTTGAAACTTTGAATTCTGAAATTTTTTCACATGAATAAACTATGTTGCGTTTTCTTTTCCATATGTAGAAATACACATCAAATGTATTGCCCCATTTAAAGTTTCACAGACATTTTTATATTTTGACATTTATGGAGAGAAAAAAAGTCGCCTGAATCCTTTTTTAAAAATATTGTAATGGACTTTAGGGAAAAGAATTGTAGAAACTGACCGTCCGTTATTCACAAAATATATTCAAACACAGCTGAATATTTGAATGGTAAAGGAAGTGGTCAAAAAGAAAAGAATTTGAAAAGGTTTTCACCACATTCGTATCTAAGAACAACTTTTCGAAGTTGTGTTATCTATTTTGCTGCAGTGCGTAATGTATTTCCTAATACTATTTCTTATATAATGGGTTGTCGAATCACTAACAATTTTTTCGTTTTATTTGTGAATAATAATTTAATATATGTCATTAAATTTGCAATTGCTTTCGCAATACTCGAAAGCGTATGTCGTTAATAAATGTATATTTTTAGCTTTGCAGCTTTATGTTGTGGTAAGAATATTAACCGATCATCCTATACAGTGTTTTTTTCTCATAGAAATTAATGACAAATAAAATTTCCCCATCGTAAATATATTGAAATACTATATTTATATATTAGTATAATCCGATATTTCAATATAAATAATTACTTTTTTTATAGAATATTGCCTTTTTACATTATGAAATTCCAGAATAATCGATACATTAATTTTTGCATATCAATAAAGTTTTAAAAGTGTATTTGTCTAAGAACAGTAATTCTTAAATTAATATAAAATACTTTTTTTACACTACTGTAAGAACACTTACATTTTAGTGAAAATACTACAGCTGTGTGTGTTTAAACTCAACATTTAAAATCGGGAATGTACCCTAAAAGGATAAATTTCGGAAAGGTTTATTGAATTTGTCTCGGAAATTTATTGTAAAGATTTTTTCAGGGATAATAATTTTAGTTATAAAAATATATTTTTTAAAGATTAGAAAAGACTTTCTATATAAAACTTTTAAGAATTTCATACACCATGTTCAAGAAATCTATGGTAAGGATTATAATTTTTTAAGTATTTTTTTTCTGCTATCTAATTATTAATATGTATTGTACCAAAATGTGAATAGTCTAATACATAGTCAATACATATCTATAATAATAAGATAATGATTTTTTTTCCGGCAAAATTACTGATTTCTATTAGACCGATTTGGGGGATTTTCGAAATAATAGCTTATCAATGAGACGTGCCCAACAATATAAAAGTAATGTAGTTTACAATTGAAATAAATAACTAAATGAATAAATAAATAATAAAAAAAATATTTATCATTTATCAAGAATTATTTAAAAGTTACGCTACTTTAAAGATACAACTAAAAAAAGCTCCCGCGGCTGAAAAACGGACTATAGGCGAAAATTCAAGATGCACTGAGAACATTTCATCGAAATTATAAAAAGTTTAATCTTACTGAGCCCGTGTGGAACAATATTTCGTAAATTATCATTATAATAGAGTTGCACAAACGAGCTTTGGATATGATACGTAATCTTCTATAAGAGACAAACTTTGTTATTAATTAGTTTGATGCTAAATTCTACACATTTGAATCTTTTTTTAAAAATTGTATTTTGCATAATATTTATTTATTTATTGTTTGTCCCACATGCTGGGGCTTTGCTCTAGCTACGCGGAATCAAACAGCTGGAATAAATAAAAAAAATCATTTTTTTACAGACTCTTTAATGAAAACATATACTTATATTTTTAACTCCCCTCTGGTAGAACCCTTTGCACACATCATTTAAAATTATTAAAATTAATAAAAATATTAATTTTTCAAGAAATTAAATTTTAAAGTAAGCGAAGAATTGGTAGCGTACATACTCCGTATCACAGATTCAACTTACAAATATATAAACACAGAGTACAGAAACTGCAACTAATTAGCCTTCCCACAAAGACTATTTCTGCGTAGGAGATTTAAACAAAAGGTCCCCCAGCCTAAGCAATCCGAGAATCTCTGCAAAACCGTAATACGATTAAAAATCAATCTAAATTTATACATATCGAGCACACTCCCACATTGCAAACTGTTTGTGGGGGGGTGAAAAAAACGGCCATTTTTATCGGAAAAGCATCCAACACAAGAAACAGTTCGCGTGCAACACAATGGAACCCCATCGACTTGTTTAAACACGCAGTTCGGATTTTGATTTAAGATGCCCTCATTAAACAAAACTTCTTCTTGCTCTCAACTATCCACATAATAGAGGTATAATGAAGTGCTTTGTTGAAACTAACCTTGCGAGTCAACAAAGGAAGTTTCCCCTCTCTTGTTTGGGAAGAACGCAACGCCTAATCTCTTTAACGGCTTCCTGGGTTTCTACCATTCATATCCGGTACTTATGATGTTTGTGCTGATGAGCCAACAGAAAAACTACTGAGCCAATTAATGAGCCATTTGTCCAAGTTAAGGAGATGGCGGCTTATGATCTTTTCCCAATCTTTCCGAGTTTGTGTTTTGTTGCTGGTGATAGAATCCGGAATTCTTTGGGAAGTAATCCGGGGGATGGTGGGAACAGCTGAGGAGCGAGTGTTATGTGGTGGGAAAGAAAACTTGGTATTTGAGTAATGTAACACCCAAGTTGTTCTTACTGACTGTTCAAACGGACCATCTTTGTGAAAGTATTAATAATTCGTGATATTTTTTCAATACAAATGTTCATTACAATTGCCCTAACTAGGGCAATTTAAGATTTTATATATTAGTATAAGTATCATTCTTATGGGTTAGTTTACTAACAGAGCAGACAGAGCATGGGAAATATATTAAGACTGATATCTTGGTAAAGAGCAAACACTATTTGATAGTTTTTATTATTAAACCAACAACTTATGTATTATGAATTTTAAAGGCAATTTACAAAAAAAGCAAATTGCTTCTGTAATGTTCATCGTTTTTTAACAATATTCTAACTTATTATACGAATTACGTTTAAATATTTGAATGATATTTATTCAATGGTTTAAAAAAATTGTAAATAATGTTTTTCTTATTTTTATCTTCAGGGAATATAAATGAGTATTTTGAGATAATAGATTTACATTTTCAGTTTTAGTTCTCTTAAGCTATTTATAACTAGTACTAGAAAAACCACTATTTGTTGTATCTCGCATATTTTTAAACAGCTGAATATTTGCTCCATAAATTTTAAATAATGTCTCAATGTCACTAGATTTGGTTGAAATTGTAGGAAATTAAACATTCAGTAACATTTTTGCCAAAAGTAACTGTGTGGCCAAGTATACCAAAATAACCTCTTCTGAAAAATATTTTTTTTTATTAAACGGTATTTTTCAAACTGACTTTATTCTGCTTATATTTCACTAAAAATATGTGAAGTACTGTTAATATCAATATACATACTGAAGTAACTGAAGGTCAGTCATTTTCTAGTAGAATGTATAGATGAGCTTAGCAGTTACTCTAAGAAAACTATAGTTATTACGATATTATTGCCAAATAATTGATTTTTAACTGTAGTGTTAGTATTTTTTCAGAGAGTAGAGGGGGTAAACATTTGAGTGTCCGATCTAAATTACTCAGAAACAATAATTAATGTCAAAAGCGCGCTTTGTAGAAAGTTTCTGTGTTTTAAACTAACATGTACTATTATAGTACAGCATGACGTAATTTTAAGCACATTATTTCTTGCTTATAAGAATATTTTTAAAATATTAGAAAAGCATGGAAAATAGACTACATAAATTATCAAAATAACATTCAAT
The DNA here is from genome assembly GCA_963932185.1 of Troglohyphantes excavatus. NCBI lineage: Eukaryota > Metazoa > Arthropoda > Arachnida > Araneae > Linyphiidae > Troglohyphantes > Troglohyphantes excavatus. The sequence goes on along the minus strand of OZ010672.1, from coordinate 42,739,854 downwards.
TTAATTTTTCATATAGAGTTGAGTCATATTTTTTAAAATTAAAGTTGCATTTTTTCAATTAACTTTGCTTTAAACAATTTATATTATTGCAGTTTACTTGGCATTTCAATTTGTTTCTCAACAAAAAATTTGAAACTATTTTCTTTCTGTCAAAAATATGTACATGCAATTTCTACAAAAATTAACTTTTTATATTTAAATTATATAAAAGACGTACTTATAAATCAAACGACAATGCAAATATATATTTTAACAGCATAGAGATACTCAACATATTAACATTAACAAAATTTGCTCAAACTAGCTAAAAAAAATGAAAAATTAAAAAAAACAGCACCCGCACTATAAAAAGCACCTTTCCTTCTACTTTTTCACACAACCTGATTCACAAATACTGCTGGAAATTTGCATAAAAAGCGCATCAGAAACTTGAAATTCCCTCTCTCAAATAAAAAAAATCAAGGATACTCCTCACATAAAATCCTTCACGAGACAATACGAAGAGACAACGAGTACCCATGAACCTCCACATCGAGTTACAGCCATACAACCAAATGAATCGCAAGCCCGCCCACGTTGCCGAAGAATGCATATAATATAAACAAACTGATTCCTCAAGAACTGATTCACATATTCATGCACCCCCCCCCCAAACACACACTTCACATCTCCCCTGTCCTTCTCCGCAGACAAAGAAACAACTTTCACCAAAAGGACAATCTGCTCATTAAAGTATCCCGATTAACTTATAACGATGGGAGATAAAACGATTATAAGATCGATAATTTCTAAAAAATATATTTCGATTGAATGAGTTCCAAACTACAAACGATATTAAAATAATTTAATCCTAAATTATATCACTGATAACGAGTAAGAGTTTGGATTTTTTTTATTGTTTGTTCAATATGGATATGTGCTAAAGACAAAGTAACGATCTTAGAGAGGGAATTTATGAAATAGCACAGAAAAAAATTTATTTCAACTAATACCTTTTGGAAATTGCAAATAGACCGCTCTTGTAAAATTTTAGTAAAATAACGATCTGTTTCCGTTCCTTTTTTGGAACAGATTAAACTTTTTTTAAACCCGTTTATTTTGACGAATTTCTGTGTATCTGATAAAATTAAACAGCGCTATCTATTGATCTTTTAAACAACCGAAATGAAATAATGATATATTGTAATGTTATTCAAACATCGCTCCTAACTACATCATTTTCCATTATAAATGTGGTAGCATTGGAGATGAAACTGTATTTATCTTTAATGTAAAATTATTCTAATATTTCAATTTTCTAAAATAACCATGAAAATAAGGAATAAACAGACTGAAATTTTCAAAACTTATATTAGTTTGAAAGTTTGATTTACAAATAAACAGAATTCGTCTGCATCAAGTAAATATTAAAAAGAACGAATTGTGTAATTCTACTTTAGAAACAAATTTTGTTAATTAACATATTACATTTGATTTTACATTATTATAATACTCCAATAATTTGGGCTTAAAACCATTTAAATATGTTAAGAGTGTTAATTATTCATTCGATTTGGAGGTCAAAAGAAAAATATAGAAGTCGATGGTAAATTGTGGTATTTTTTACTCATGAAGATTTAATACTGACTACTTATATTATATTTTTCATAATTGTACAGTGATGAATCATGGTCACACATATGAATCACACAAATACCATTACATTTTTTTTAATTTACGGGCAAGTTTCACTTTTATAAGAGTCTATTTATACATTGATTGATAACGGATGTCGCTTTGGAACCAGGCGCAGAAAACATTCTTTAACAGTTTTGTTCTTGTTATAAATATTACTTATGTACTACAATAATAGAAAATATTATATATAATAAACTAAATTTTAACCCGATTTACAGAAATAAACAAAATTTCAAAGAGTTTAGAATAGAAAAATATTTAAAGAATAAAATTGTAATAGCACTGTAAACTACAACTAAAGTAATACTATAAATTATTTTGTGTGATAGTACAATTTTATTTATAAAAATATATTTAGACTTGCTTGAAACAATAAAAAATCCACGCAGCAATTCAAATGTATATTAATATTTACTCGTGGGTGTTATTTTCGAAAAATAATTGCTGACTTTTTTAAGTCAAAAACCATCAACATAATTTTTTACTAAACTTTTCTAAGCTATATTTAATTACAATCATTAGGAATAATTTCTCAAGATTAATTTTATGCACAAAAAACAAATTATTTTTTATAAAGATTCATTTTTTCGCAATGAAAAAATTTATTTTAAAGAAACTAAAAACCACACCTCAATCTCGTGTGATATATTGTTGACAAGAAAAAAGACACTTTTGTACGATTAAAAAAAACAAAAAAACGTATTTCTAATCTAATATATAAAAATTTTTAATTGAATATTACATTTCTATAACAAATGTGCTTCGAAACAAAATTTTCGCATTAAAAAAATGTGTTATGATGATTTTAAATTCAATGGTTTTTTTGGGTCAAAAGTGCTCAGTACAAGGGTTTGTTTGGTTAATTAACGTCGCACTAGATCTGGGATATGGCGACGACACTCCATGCAAGGGGTTATAAAGCGTACAAAACATTTAATATTTAAATTTATTTAAATCTATTATTACATCTCTATATAGATGATTTTATAAGCGTTATTCAGTAAAGGGCCAGAGAATTTACTGATTTAAGGAAAATCTTGTGTTATATGGTTGTATCATAAAGTTAAGTTGGGAAATTTCCGTTCATTACTTTCACTAAATTGCCACAATTTCTTTGTTATTATATATAGCGTTAAAGGAAGCCACTTACCTCTATTTTGAAACACGTAGTGGAGTTTTCCTTTCATCAATTATCAATTTTGAAGCAAACGATTAATTGCGAAAGTGTTTTGTTTTCGGAAATTCAAATTTTTATTTTGCTATATTTGAGGTCACGCCTGCCACCCCTTTAAAGGTTAAAGATAAAGATTATATATTTAAAATATTGTCTATGAAATAAAACTTGTGTAAAATAACAATTTACAATGAAAACCTAACACAAGTTACATATAATCAAATGTAAATTACAAAACAAAATCTACTAATACCATCGCTGAGTTTTGCAAGTCAATACCACCACCATGCTCAAGATTAGAATACAATAATTAATGGCTTTGAAAATGTGTCAATGATTCATGTGCTTTGTGTTAGAACTGTATTTATATAGTACACATATTTTATTATAAAATAATAGACTACTAATTTAACTAATAATTTACGTGCAATAAATACATTTAACTAATCATAACATACTCCGCATCAACAAAAATAAATCCAACAGAAGACTACTACTTTTTAGATGAGTATTCATTATTTTTCGTTGTGCTTTGTTTATATATAAATTAGCAAAAAGTGTTGTTTATTCTGGTCAGCATCAGTTATGGCCTTTTCTACATTTTTACCATGTGTGATGGTTTGACTACGGTCACATAAGAGAAAGTATTATTACAGCTTTGAGGATTTTAAATCGAAATAATACAAAAATTTAGTATTCGGCACCATATTCTATTCCCCTTGCCGAAATTCTACTCCATTGAAGTGTTTCACTCAATATCGATTTCAGGGCCATGACATGCCTTCATTTCATCTATACATTAATTCGCGCGTTTCACCGAAAATTTAACATTTATTGGGATTTCAGATGGTACCATGTTCCTTTATTACATTATAAAATCCCAATAAACATAAAATGTTCGGTGAAACGCGCGAATTAATGTCTTGATGAATTGAAGGCATTCCATAGCCCTGATAAAGTTTTTGGTTTACTTTTTGAATCAAACTTTTAATATATATATATATATAATATAAACTCATATAAGAAAACGATATTTCACACAAAAGTCCCGCAATTGTTTGTAACTGTATTTAAACTTTTCTATATTTTTAAAACGTTAATTTAATTTTAAATATTTATATTTTTTAGCAACAACTATTTTTGCCAAATCCTTTAAACTATAATACGTAAGAATTGGAATTAAATTACTGTATACTACATGTATTTAATTTTTATAAAATAGTTATTTATAATAGCACAAAAATTTTCCTTAAAACTTTAATATCTTTACTTCAGTAATTAAAAAAAATTACTACCCATAGCGCTAATTGACATCCAATTTATAATATACACATAGTTTACAATATGTCTAAAAATATACAGTTATCCAATATTATTAAAAAAGTCTTAGCGTTTCAAAAAAAAATATCTAAGAAAACCAAACACTGACAAAAAAAAACGATTTAAAGTTTTCGCTCATTGAAAAGCATGCTTGTCACCCAGCATAAAATCACAAATAACTCATTAAAAGCGTCGATAAATTTCTAAAATTTTGCAAACATATTTAGAAGATCCTAAAGTTAGTTCCATAGTTTCAATAAAAAAATAAGGGAATTTTACAGATATTTTTTGGGTACATTGCCCCTTAAAAATTTAGTAAGCAAAGTTTTCGGGATGTGACGAAAATACATTAGTTTGGGTATTTTTATCATTATTTTAGGTGGCGGACCAGAAATAGTAGTCTTTATAAGCGATATTTTTTTCCAATTTTTTAAATTCATTTACGGAATTTGTATGTGTATTCCAATTATATAAGTATTAAGAACTCATAATGAATTTAGCATTCCATTTTTTCTTGAAATTGTCTTGAAACACAGATTAAAAATGTGAATTAAGACAATCAGTTACAACAAAACATTCCATCATTTCATTGTCACCATTTCATCTTATGTACAGAATATTAAATGGAATACTAAATTTTATTTTATCATGGTAGTATCCATATATTTTTCTACTTTTACTCCCATAAACCAGTTTCTAAAATAAGCTGTATAGAAATTTTAACCAGTAATGTATATAATAATGTAATTTAATCGCTGCATTTGGAGTGTTTGCATGCTTTTTATTATGATTTATATAAAATGGGTGTAAATAAGTATTTTTAGGTGATAGTATTTTTATCACCAGCTTACAACGATACCATTTTGAAGGCATATTTTTATTAAATATTACTGTTTTTGTTGTAAATGTCAAACCACAATTTCTGTAAAAAATATTAGCAGTAAACCAAAACTGTGAATGTACTTTTCAATAGATTTTACTCGTAACTTTCTTTAAACGATAAAATGTACATCAATATTATAAGACAATTCCTTAAGTTATCTTTAGAGGCTTCTACTATTTCATACTTAGCCCATTGAGAATGCGTCTATGTCTATAACTGTAACTTGTAGAATATCATGAGACTGTATTACTTTATTTCAGATTCAAGCTTACCAACTCCAGAAAAATCTTCAATAGCGATATATCATAAAATATAATAAACATCAAGGATTCAACTTGGAAGGCTTTACGTTGCAATTATTTTTAAAATAAACTATAATATATTAAAATACTATTCCTAGAAATAGTGATACCTTATTAGACGTAGTAATTTCAAGTTTACCTTTGAGACTCCAATTCGTTACCATTTTTAAGACAATATATAACATTTTAAATAATATTTTCTATTTTCGGTCAGTACAAATACACAATCTGTACTTTTGAAGCGCATACCTTAATACATTTTCGAAAGGTCGAGCATTTATGTACAGTACCCTAAAAACATGAAACAGAAGTTTTATCTTTTCGAAATTTTCTATACTATTTCTATTAGCGATAAAAGTTTCTCTCATTTTTCTGCTGTAATATTTCAAACTTTCGAAAAGTCAAATCAATCAACTCTAACAGAAGCAATTTATTAGAGCTGTATTTTACCTATGAGAAACGCTATCAGGTGGTAACTGGCTTTGATAAATCAGACCTTAGTCGATATTTTACAGCATACATTATAGAAATAACACTAGAAAAAAAGGAGTTTTTCAGAGCTAGGTTGTAGCTATGTAACATATTCTATACCGTAGGCTTCGTGGAAAAACTTTTTAAGTCATTTTTTCCAGTATTTTCTTTTTCTTTTAATGTGATCAAGGACTGTATAATTTTGAAAAGCACACTAAGTCAATAACATATCAATAACTGAAATATAACGTTTTTAGTTATATAGATAGCAGTGTCTGCAATTACACCTTCTCTAGAAAAATCCTAATATTTCGAAAAAGTCGCGAATGACTTAGCAACCTTTTCCACTAAGCCTAGAATGTAATTTCACACAGAAACATGTAAATCGTATTTGGTTTGGCATTTTGCCAACTTCTTGGGTATTACGTAATAGTTGAAGGGGATATATGTCGTCCGAAAGTTAATCGTATACCGAAATACAATATTTTATACAGATAAAATATTTTATATAGATAGATTTTTTATAGATATACTGATTCTTGACCCTTTTACAAAGGAAACGTTTCAAATTTCAATGAAAAATGTGTAAAAATTGCATCCAAAGGCTTAGAAATATGATCCCTTACTTGTACAATACAAATGGAGACATCCATTTCTGACTTAGGCTATCTGTTTCTCACTGTTCTAACACAGAGGAAATAGTAGTATTATAAAACACATTTTTTCACTGACTTCATCTTTATAAAAAATATAGAGCCTTTGGTGGATACTTTGAGAGTGGTGTCATACACTTTACGCGATAAGTGGTGCAATAAAGCATAGTGACAAATTTTGGATCTATTTAGTGAAAAAAAGTTATTTGGATTTACCGTCAAAAATATTCTGGAATAGTAAAGTAAATAAATACCAATAAAATAGATACGTTAGTAAAATTTAATGCAATATACTTTTAATCTGAATTTATTATTATTTGTATTTATTTACATTCTACCGCGTTTGTTTGTATGATATCATTAATTTATAATAAAATTGTTTAAAACTGTAGTTGCTTACTTTTCAATTAATATTATTAAGTTTATATGGATAATTTTTCATATTTCTGGTGTATTCTGATTTATTGTATTTTTTTTTCTTTTTGAAAAACATTATTTTACTTACAAATATATGTATGGTATGTGTCTCATTAAAATAATTTGATACTAAACATTATTGGAGAATCATGCGAAGAAAGGGAGTTTTTCAAAAATCTTATAATTTTATTGATATTTCTTATTGATCAGGAAATACAGAATGAAGCTAGGAGAGCCCATATCTTGAAAAAATTCAAACATTAAGCACAATTCAATTATGCATGTAACGATATATTAAAACTAATTAATACTAAACTTATTTTTAGAAAATATTGTAAAGAAAACTATAATACTGTGATAGAAACCCGTGTGAAAGTAATAGTGTCAAACTCTTTAGCAATGGATTTTTTATGTGATGATTACTATCCATGTCCTATTTTTTTTTTTGTAATTTTAATCATTTCAATTATAAAAACTAATCGTAATTATAAAAGAAATTTTTTTAATAAATCTACCATTTTATGTTAACATCAATGATCAACAAAAAAAGACCCTTTAAAATCGTTATTGTATCAGGCAAAATGTGAATTTTAACAAGTAATTCAGGAATACAGTATACAGTTAAAAAATATTCAAAAAAATTATTAATAAAGAATCTATCTTCAAATATATTTTATTATTGTATAACAATTCGATTAATCAGTTAAAAAAGGGTTTTATGTTAACGTTATTACTGTTTTCTATTATATTGAATTTAATAAATACATAGAAAAACAAAATTATCCGGATCAATTTGGAACAGATCCCATCCGGTTAATCGAATTATCCGTATAATTGGATAATTCATAAAAAAATATCCCTTTTTAGTAAAAAACGAATTTTGCTTTAGTATGTCATTTAAAGACTATTACAAACAATATCATTCACCGAATAAGAAACTTTTAAAATGTGAATTTTGTTGATTTGTTTTTCTCAAAGCTATTCGGATCCGGATAATTTGATCTGGATAACTGAAGTTCAGTTAATTAGAGTTCTACCGTACGTTTATATTATGTATAAATATTTAATATTATGTAATTTATTAACTATGCCAGAAAAGTAGCTAATTCACTTCTTAGAGAATATGCTACTATTTTTAAGATACGAATATTTTATATATTATAAAATATATGAATTGTAAGTAGTCTGGATCATGAAATATTGGAAATATTCATTCTTATGAAGAATTATGTACCGATTACTTTTGTTCATATCCCTATACATTATGAATTCGTTGAAAGTTTTGTTATAAAACCATTCGCATTGTCTACTTTATGAAAAATTATAATACGCTAATATTGTTAGATAGCGTAGACCGTTTCAAAGTTGAAATTTTACGATCATGAAAGATTTTTTTTGGAGAACATAAATATATTTAAAGGCAGATAAAATAGTTGGATATATAGAAGGAAAATAAAAGAGGTAAAAACAATTATCAAATTCTGTCCGATAGAAATCTATTAACTACATTTTTCGAAAAAAAAAAGATTATTTTTATGTACGCAGATAAATACCTATGTTTTATTGTAAAATGTTAAAACACAAAATTTGCATTTATGCATGAAGGTCAGACATAGTTTTTTAATCTGGGCTACAAATTTTTTTTTGATTTTTACAGTTTTATGAATATTTTAGTGGAAAATTCTAAATAGAAAGATAAAATGTATTTATATTCCTTATGATGGATACAAAATTTCATAAAATTATAATCTTATTAATTGCCTTGATCGCGTTACAAAAATTATTGATAAATTGTAACTAATGACTTTCGAATAAATAGCCCTATTTTAACTTATATATTTGTATATTTTTACCTTTCATTCAATATAGCGTACACAACATACTATTTTTGTGCAACATAAAAAAAATTAGCCTGAGTAATAAATGGAATGCTACGCACATTAAGAGAAAAATCATTAGGCGTGTGTAATTTTATTATTAAATGCTTGCTTTTAATTTTAAAAGTAATTTTGACTTCCTTTTAAAAATGTCAACCTACGCTGTTTAAAGTGTTTATCTCTGGTATACATGTAAGAAACTCTGAAAATCTTAAAAATATCATTTAAAGGTGAAACGTTTATACCCATCTACTTTAGTTAAAGTCATTTTTATTTATGACCTTTTATTTACGGAAAGTAACAAGAATTCTCAAACTGCTTCTAAATCCTTCTAAGCCTGAAAAACGGCTTACTTTAAAAGGACGACCCTTAAATGTTAAAGAATTCACTTCCTAAAGAATTCGCATACATTGGACAAGGAAAAAAATAAATGGCGGTAACACTAATCACAAATCGTGGATAAAACTTTTAAGAAAACTTCAGTACTTTAACTTCCACAATAAGAATTCTACTTTGTTATGGAACGTAGAAAGCTTCTTTTAACTACATGTTTACCAGGAGTTGCGATTTAGACTATTTTTTTTATTATTTCTAGAGATGTTAAAGAATCTTGTGTTTAAAATTTAGAAATTAAATATTCTGATAAAAAAAATATTTTTTGTAGCCGGATTATAAGTACAAAGAATTTGTTCCATGTCTATAATCGTGTATTTTTTAATTGGTGCAGCCTTTGGGAAGTTTTTTTATTCCTTTTATGATCCTAAGAAAGAAAAATAAAAGTTATAAAACCGATAATAATTTGTGTGTGTGTTTTTATGAATTTTATTTAATCATTATATTTCTAAAAAAATTTGGGGTGATACAAACTAAGTCAATATATAGTGTTTTTATTATTACATGCATGTACTCTATATTTAATCCTTTTCTTACAATGGAAAAGCTTCTTGAGATACCTATAAATAGGTCCGGTTTTGCTTCAAGAAACTGAAAACGATTTTCATCTCTCTAGAAATATTTATTTAAAGGCCTTTGTAGTCGCTAACAATAGTTTTATTTAATAATAATTTATACATCCACAATGTATATTTGATTAAAAAATGAAGTATCATATAGTTTTTCGTTTCTGTTGTATTTCGTGTAACTAAAAGAGAAGACACTATTAAAATATATAATATTTTTTTTTCAACTTTAATACTGTGTGAATCTAATTAATATCTAATTATATCTGGATTTTACATATATTTTTCACTAAGCTGTATTACAGCTTAGTGAAAAATATATGTAAAATGTATATTTGTGTTTATTTGGTATTTGATACAAGGGCATTCACACTAGAGAGACGAACGTGGAAGCTCCCAAAAGGGTGTTACACACACCAGTATCTGAATTATGGTTACTATTATATCCTCAATGGATTAAGATATTGATTTTCCATCTGTTGAAACTCCTTTCTGTAATGGTTCTGAACGCTTCACCTTGCACCCGAGGATTTCAATTCTAGTGAACTGAAATATAAAATTACAAAATAAGCGTTCCCGCCATTTGAATGAGACATTGAAAGCAGGTACACCGGGTTTGACCCATTTTGAAATAAGGGAAGTTAGGACATTTTTACACTTTCCGTGAGGTGTAAAACACCCCCTTGCGTTTGATCCCGGGTTCCTCTATTAACCTCTATTACTTAAATTTATTTCGATTTAATTTACAACTTATTTACGAAACTGAAGTATATTTCATTACACATTTACCTTGAAAGGAAATTCTACGAAAAAAAATCTACATCTTGAATTTAAAGAATGCTCATTTATACGACGTGAAAGGAAATCTGCTACTTTACATTTTGGAGAGAAAATTTGCCATCGCCAGCGCATCAATGTAACTCATCAGTCTCAAATCATAAGAAAAGGGGATTGGAAAGCTTGCATTATAAAGAATACTTCAGCGAAATGTAAATGAAATGAGAAAGCGCGTTTCGAACATGGACTTCGGCATTTTTCTTTTATGATCAACAAAAAAATCGATTTATTTCCTCACTGGATCCCCTTATTGGCAAAGAGCGTCGGTTTAGTTTTGCAGGCTTGATTTCCGAGTGAAAGTGAGTAAAGCAGTGATTTCAAAGTATGCAATTTATCTAAAGTTTCATTGGTTTTCTGAGGAAATATATTCGCTTGTAGAAAAATGGTTGGTGTTTTGTGTGGGAGTCCTTGAATAAACCCCGGAGCAGTTTCATTTAATGTGGGCTGAACAAAATCTAAGACGAGTTTATTAAAAACAAGATAAAATCTAATATCCCACTACATAATTTTTTTAAATAAATTTAAACTCAGATAATTAATTATTAATCGTTGTTATATGATAACACATTGTTGATTATACATTAAAACACACTTTATTGTATATTAATTAATAGTTAATATTCAAGCTTAAATTGTATTTACATTAAAAAGTATTTGTATTAGTAATTTCTGAGGATTTAATATATTTAATAAACAAATATTGGCGAATAATATTGTTCTTCCGAATCCAAGTCTTTTAACATTTATTACATAAAATAATGCTTTGTACATTTTTTTTAAATGTGAAAATAGACATTTTTTAATTAATTGAATTAGTTCTTTTTATACGATTTAAAAAATAATACCAGGAGACCGAGCCCAGCTTTCTCGCATATTTTATTACTTAATAATATGTCTAATGAATCGAATTAAATGTAAATGTTTCGATATGTCCACATCATTGGCTAGACGTTTCATGATATTTTTTTATCGTCTAGTAATGTCTTTTTTTATCGAAATAACTAAGTTCTTAGAAATATGTTCATATAACTGGTTATACGTGTCAAGATTGAAACGAAACCGTATTAATTCTGCAAAAGTAACTTACATTAATGTTTTCAGCGATTCTGAGCGTTTAATACAAAAATTCGCATAATTGTAGCACAAAGTTTTTGTTTGCATGCTAAACCCTGACAACATTCTTGTTGTTCAGTATTTTAGTAACCATTGCAGTGATGTTTTCTTCTGTCTAACTCTGGAGTAACTGAATGTACTTCTTAAAAACAAAGACTACTTTACGTAGCATTTAAAAGATTATGAAAATGGAGATCAAATTATTTTTTGCTACTGCAAAATTAGTTCGGCAATTTTGTTTTCTTCAACCTGCATACACAAATAATAAGGCACGAACAACCTTTTATATTCTTATTAAAACCTTTAATCAATAATATATTTTTTTATTTATTTCGATTAATTTTATGGGTTTTTTTTAATTAATCGTAGTGATGAAAACACAGTTTTATCTTTAATTTAGTAGAAAATAATATAATTTTAACCAATTAGCTATTATTTATAACTGTTGCGAAAATCAACCTTCTATATAATTAAACTTTTTCTAAATAAAATATTTTTTTATAGTATTTCATAATGCAGTTAGGTTTAAATTAATGTTAATCTATTTTTTTATTAAATATATTTTTTTTAATGATGAATCTGGCGTTCTCGAGTTTTGAATTCACATATATTATTTAATTTAGACTAATATTTCAAAATGACAAACGTTGAAATTTACGCCAGTTGTTAGGAATATTTCGTAATTGTGTTTGAAAAGGTTACATAATATAACATTTGTGTAGGTCGACAGTAGTATGGGTCTTGGGGGAAAAAATAGTTACTTCGAACAATTTTTTATTAACAAAATACTTATTTGAAGTAACATGATAAAATTAATTAAAAACACACTAACGGTAAATGTCAAATTTATTTTTAAAAATGGTTTTACATTTGGTTAAATTAATTCCCTGTGTGTATGGGAAAACTTTTTCTTTCAAAAGTTTAGATTACTATGTACGTTTCAATTGAAAACTCAAACTCATTTTCCTTTGTTATATTGTAAATTTTTTTTATTTATCTAAATATCTGCTTGAAACTAAACATACTTACGCAATATGAGAAACAATTCAGTGTGTAGTTATTACTATCTAATACAATTTACTATTGAAAATATTTTCATATTTAATTATTCAGGTGCAAGGTTATTTCGAACAAATCTTTCAATTAAGAAAAATACTTGTTTGAAGTAACGAAGTAAATAAATTTTAAAACACATTTACAGTAAATGTCAAATTTATACTTAAAACTAATTTTAACTTTCATTAATGAAAAATTTACCCTTTTTCCATTGTTCTATTGTAAAACCTCATTATTCATGGTCAATCCCTCTCTGTTTGAAACTAAACTTACTTTAGTAATTCGATAAATAGTTTATTATTAAATTATTACTAACTAATACTATTTAATATCGAGAATTATTTCATATTGAATTAAGTAGGTGCAAGTATCGAACTCGCACAATTTTTCTATACTGTTCCATTTATTATGAAAACATTACAAACATATTTTGAACGATTATCTACTGCTTCAAATTTAAAAATAAATGCTACAGTGTACTTCAGTATTGTACTGAAGGTAATAAGAATGTGGCTTTTACCTTCATAATGTGACAAATTTACTGGTATCAATTTTCCAGAAAAAAAGTAGTATTCGAAACTATTTAACTTTTTCAGTAAATATTCACTCATAATTAGAATGTGGAATAATAGACAACTATTTTAATGGACATTATGTATGATATGGTCTCGAGATTAAAATTTTGAAGAATTAACAAAAATTCATGGTTGATTAGCTTATGTGATTGTTGAATAACAAACCACGTGGTCTTCATCAACCAATATCAAGCAAAGTCATGTATAACTTGAAATGACGTCATGTGAATTTCAGCACCAAGCAGTGCAAAGTGTCCATGGTGAACAAATGCGAATTTTTAAAAACCCTTCATTTTTTACAATTTCTAAAACATATCCTCAAAAATGGAAAACTCAAATTTTTCCCCGGTTTCTTGTTTAATACTATTAGAAATAGGTGTATTTATAAACAATTGGTAAAATATTAATTATGTCGGCCAAAATTGTTTTTAAATGTATAGAAAGTTAATTTTTAACAATATAAATATTGCGCAAAATTAATTTAATAAAACCTCTTTTAATTAATTTCATTGGAACATAAAAGCTGAAATAAGTATTTATAAACAATTTTTAATATAAAACTTATCAAATAACAATATTGCAGAACACAGTTCCATTTTAAAGGTAATTAAATATATATTTTATAAATAACATGTAACATTAATTTAATAAAATTTCACTCAATTGACTCCACTGGAAAATAAATGCTTAACAAAACAAACGAAATTCCTTTTAAACAAATATTTTGTTTTGAAAATGTCATGTTCTATTTGAATACATATCCGACATACATGATCTGCTGTCAGAATTAAATGTAGCGGAATAAAATAGTTCATTTTATATGGCTTAAAAAAACTTACTTGGTTTTCAAACGATATTTTCTTTTACTTATTTCTTATACAGCATTTTAAACAATAGCTTTTGTGTATTCCACTTATGATGTCCCATACATAAACACAGTAAAAAAACACAGGATTAAATTTGTTCAAACTTTGATTATTTTAAATGCAAACGATTTTTGTTCAATTACTTTTTAAATATTTTTTAGAAAACTCATAGTATTTAGTAGACGAAAAACTCACGTGATTAGAATGTGTATTTTCTTTTTTTAAAACGATTTTTTAAATTTTAATTTTAATTTACTGACATTTCCTTCGATTTTTTATGATAAAAAAAGTACTTTATTTAAGAATAAAAATTATAATAAAAATATATCATCAACATATTTTACACGTTTTGAATTAAAATAACATATGAATTAAATAACATTTAACTTTTATTGCCGTATAACCTATTAACTCATACGCGATGAATAATTTGCAATGGAAAGAATAACATCTAACTTTTAATCTGCTTATTTCATAATCTAAATGACATTTACCCTTATTAATACATCAATTTTCATGAAAATAGTTAGAGCGGATTTCGAGATTATACAAACAAACACAGAAACATTGCTCGTTTAATAGTATTAGACAGATTAATACAAATAAAAAAATATTAAGTAATATTAAAATGTGAAAAACACAAACATCGTTTGATGCATACATTATTTCATGCCATACTAGTTTGAGAATCTTCAAGCACGTTATTTTGAATTGCCAATAAAATATATCAGCACAAAATCACTTGCAGGTTGAGCACGTATATTACATTTTAGAAAAAATTAAATTTGTAATACGTCATACTTTGAATTTCCTTGTAGAATTATATTGTTAAATTCGTAATTTATTAAACTCATTTTTACAAATAGTGCTTTTTTCGAACCAAAATATATTTCATCATTTAAAAATTATTTTTGTGACTGAAATACATACATTTTTTACAAAAAACCACATATATCATCTTAAAACTTTCCTGCCCCTGAATTTATCGCATGCTCTAGTTTAGAAGTCTCAAAGTGAACTTCCTTCCTAAGTTAAATTCCTAATTAAAGTAATTTACATGTAAATTAGAAGAGTAATTCTAAAGTTTTCTACATCGTCTTTCTATTTTTCGTCTAAACTTCCATCATAAATTTCGATGCTTTTGTGTGAAAACGACCAGGGGTAGGAGTCAGAGAACCATTTTATGAGTCCTGGAGATTGTTAGTTTGATAGATTTTCTAAAAATTTGTTTACTTAAATTAAATGAGACACATATGCGTTTTGATATCAAGGAAAATGGAAAATTATTGAAAAAGGAATGCTTAAATATATGTTTCATTGATAAATTTATGAGCAAAAACAACAAAATTTATATTTTAGAATATTAAATAAAAGTAGGTCATTGCCTATTAAGAATTTTTAATTTTCGTAGAAATCATTGATAGTTTATTTGCATTTAATTGCTATAAAATAGTTAAAAAATGTAGTGTATTATCAATATAGTCATATTTAAAGGTTTTATGCAACTTGACTTTTTTTTAAATATTTTATTATAATTACTTATACGTATACTCATTTTTTATATTTTGTGTCATTATTTATATTTATTATTATCATCAATTCTATCGATCCATTCAAATTTTGTGCAGATAAATATATATTTTTTTACCTATGAGGTAATTTTATAATTATTACTTCAATTACTTAAATGCTTTGTTAAAATCCAAATAAAACATAATTTTTTATTGTAAATTCTGATAAATATTTTTAAAAAATATAAGTAAACTATTTAAATATATTATTCTATGATCATAACCAAAAAGGCATTTATTTAAAAATTACTTCGAACCAGTGGCGTAGCCAGGATTGTCCGAAGGGGGGGGGTCCATAAATTATTTTTGGTCCGACCAAAACCAAATATATATATATTTTTTATTAATAACTGATTTGAAATTTTTTTAACTAATAATTTTAATTAAATTTAATTAATAATTTGAATAAAATTTAGTTAATATTTTGAATAAAAGTTAATTAATAATTTTAAATTATTAATTTTAATTAATCATTTTAAATTATTAATTTTAATTAATCATTTTAAATTATTAATTTTAATTAATCATTTTAAATTATTAATTTTAATTAATCATTTTAAATTAGCAATTTTAATTAATCATTTTTAATTAATAATTTTAAATTAGCAATTTTAATTGATAATATTAAATTAGCAATTTTAATTGATAATATTAAATTAGTAATTTTAATTAATCATAATAATTTTTAAGTAGTAATTTTAAATTAGTAAATTTAAATTATGATATTTTTTAATTTAAGCAGTAGTTTTAAATTAAAACTACTGCTTAAAGGTGGGGGGGGGGGGGGGTTGATACAAGAAATTTCCCAACTTAACGATTCGAAATTCCCAACTTAACGATTCGAAGTTCCCAACTTAACGGCGTCGGGTACGGATACCAGCTCGGGTGTTATTCTCCATGATTAAAAAATACGAGGCATTATTCCCAGGTCTTTTCTTCGAGATAGACCCGAACCAACGTTGTGGCACGCAATATTTGTTGCACGGATGTTCCAGTGCAGTGTCCGTTCTAAGTGCGATGTTAATTAACCAAACTTAACGATTGGAAATTTTGAACACAACAGTGCTAAAAATTCCTAGTTACAACTTATCAACTTTTTATAGGATAATTTTATTGTAGAAGTCATGTAACATGATCTGTAAATAGTGGGAGTGAAAGGGACTCGGCAGTTGTGTCAACCCAACAGCCATTGCTAATCTTAACATAAAACATAAATAAAATAATATTCAAAAATAAAAAGTATCTGCATACCAATATGACCATATTTATCAAGTAGTAATTAAATTATAATTTTTTTTTAATTAATAACCATTTTAATTCTAAATTAATCAATGCAGGAAAACAGGAATTTAAATTATTATAAATAAATTCAATAAACTTAAAAGTATTCAAAGAGAGAGTCCTCCAAAGTTAATGTTAAAACGAAACACATATCACATAAAATTAGGTAAAGAAAATAGGTACTGAAAGATGCGTTCTCCGCGCATAAGATTTTTCGTAGCAATCGTATCGAATTCAGAATTTTTTTTTTAACCGAGGGGTGATTTAAATAAAAGAATTCATCGAAAGTTCTGGAAGTTTCTATTTGAAACTGGTAAAAACTAAAAAAAAAAATATTTATAGAAAAACACACAGGAAACGCACAGCGTCAACATTACACAATTTTGTGATTGGTTAATCACAAAACAAAATAACAAAAAAAAAAAATCCTAGACACGAGACTATAAATTTATATGGGACTGACGCGCCAGGCCCATATATTCGAAGCGCCATGGCGCTTCGAATATTAGCTGAAAGAAATTTTACATTGTGGAAGGCGAAACCAATAGGGTTATATAAAACAAAGTGATTTTCAAATAAAAAGGAGAGGATTTTGATTTAGACAATCGCACCTAACACAATTAAAAGAGAAGTTATTTTAATAAAAAGAACACTGTGTGACGTTTGCGTAAAGTGCAACGCCATATATTTTAAAATTCTTTAAATGATAATCTGAACGTTAAAACATATAATATAACTTTGACAATAACGAACAACAGAATGAGCAGATGCTACCATTTTTTAGTCTCCTGCTGGAAATCTGAAAACATTGCTCCTTAATTTAAACAATTTATTATATATTTAAAATGTGGGATTTTTTTTTAAGGAAACGATGCCACGGTTAAAAATTTTTTTCGCTTGACGCAATAAAAAATACAATGAAATTAATAAAACAGTTCCGCCACTGGCGTTGTCTCGGCTACAGACTACATTAGTCAACTCCATCTGGAACCTTACGTCGTATCGGTCGAAAGTGTGCAGTGAACTCTGAAACCAAACATACGAATTTAAGTTTAATTTAACAAGTTGGACAATTTCTAATTTTCCCTTAATAACCTTGGTGTTTTTGCTTTCATTTGTTAAAAATATTAATTTTCTTCAGACATAAATTTTCCCAACTCGGGTATTTTTAAACCTTGAACCTTGGGGGGGGGGTCGGACTCCCCCCCCCCCATACCTCCACGGCGCGACGTGCCTGCGCGTAGGGGATGAATGGGTCAGGGAAAACACCTTACTTCAAAGCAAGAAATTTCTGGATTGATGCACTGTGAATTCCGGCTCAACTGCCGCCTCAGACAATCATACAGACCTACTACCCCATCGCCCCCCCCCCCCCACAAAAAGTCGAATTTTATGTTTTCAAGGTTGTTTGACCACTGTTCTCCTTAAAATCATCCCTTCAGGGACAGAAGGGAAAGGAGCAGGAGATACATGTGGGGTAGACCAGGAAATGCAACGTGTGTTTTCTCTATAAAAATCAAAGAAAAAATCTTCGTTTTTTTTTTTTTTTTTCATTTGTTATTTTTAAAAAAAAAAAATTAAACTGGCTATGGGGGGGGGTTCTAACCCAAAGTAACCCAATGCTGGCTACGCCACTGCTTCGAACTTGCACATTGCTTCTTTAAATATTACTTCAAATGTAATATATGATATGTAAAAACAAAAAGGCTTTAAATATGATACGCATATATTAAGTTTACATCAAATGTAAAAACTAATTAATTAAATTATACAACTTTTCAGGCTGAATTATTTTTTGAAAATATTTTGGCAGATATCCAATGGTAAAATGTTTAAATATCCGATGATATACAATTTCAACTTTCAAAATGTTGCTCAATTAAATTGGCATCGCTGTGTATGTGGTCTTTCCTAATTAACGAAAATCGATAATAAACTTTTTATAAGGTGGCTTGAGGTAGAAAGTTTTCTCAGTCAATATTATTAAAATTCTTATAAATCTGACTTAAGCATAGACTCGTCTTCTAACACATGCATAAATAGATTACAACGTAAAAGCAAATTGGTTTATGTTTGAAACGAGGCATATTATACATATTTAATTTGAGACAGTAACAAAATATTGAATAAAATAAATAGTAGGAGGTGTGTCAGGGTAAACATGTATTGTTCTTATGAGATTAACTTCTCTTATGTTTTTTAATGAGATGCAAAATACACAACGAGATAAACTCATACTTAACAATCTTTTTTAAAACATCGAAATTGCATATAAATTGTAAAGAAGATTTAAAAAAATTTGTTTCAAATACCGTTGTATAAAAACATGTTATTGTTTGTAAATTATGCGGAATTTTTTTTGTATAATTCATAATTTAATACTTTTCTACTAAATGAAAGAACTAGAAGTCTAAAAATTAAATTTAACTAATTGCCATTTTTTATTAATGAAAAGTAACGGTATCATTCCTTTAAAATAATAAAATAAAGGTTAGTTCGAGTAATGGAAATATTTAAAATAAAATATTAAAATAACTCCCAGTGTGAGGAAAATTAACGTTATTAGAGTGCATTTTAAATGATGTTTTCTCGATATGCGATTTCTTTTTGCAGCAAGCACACCTTTTTTCTCAATCTACTAAATACCTTGTTTTGAACTTTTTATATATATTTGTCATACACTTTTACATATATAAAAGCATAAATTTAGAACTATATGAATCAAAAATAATTTAAGTACACAAATAAAATTTTAAAAAAAATTAAAATTTGGAATTCTTAAAACATCATATTTGCAAAAGTTGATATAAAATAAATAAAACGACTTTAATATGAGATAGGAATATTTTTTTGTATCAATTCCATTGGTATAATCCTATAAAAAGGTACACAAAAAGTTGATTTTAACAAGGGCATTAACAGAGATTACATGTCCTCTGTAATTTCTAAAATGTTAGTTACCACAAAGCACATAGAAAAATGTTACTTGATTAAGTGCAACTAATATCCTATAATTAAAGTTAACTATTCTGATACTTAACTATAAAAAAATAACTAATATATTAACCTATGCACTTGCCTCTTGTGGATATTTGCCAGTTTACAACTATTTGGTTAAATGAGATTTTGTCCTTGGAAATGTTAAGCATTCCCCTGGTGATTAAGAAAACTAGTAGTATAATATCAATGAGTTTTCAAGGCTAAATTACCATAAAAGTGTATTTTAATAGTATAAAACATGTAACTGCGAGATCCCATGAAATATTTACTTGAAGTTTATCTTGAATATGACAGCTTTGAATATATTTTATATAATGTATTTGAATATGAACTTCCTTTACAAAAGTGGTATTTATTCATACTAAAAAATATTTTTAGTATTTACACTTTATAAATACTAGTTATCTTAAGAAAAGTGTTTCATTCAAATAAAACAGTATTTCCTAACAATAACATATAATATTTCATTGTTTGTCGCCAAGCCCAAGGCCAGAACGTGCTGGAGATAGCACACCTTTATATTAATCAATGGTGTCCATTAACCTTGGGGAAAATGGGTATTTTTAGTAAGAAAATTTTCGTAAAAAAAAAAAGCATTATTATAACAAAATTTTTAGTCATATAAGCAACTTGAACTAAATAGAATAAATAGCAATCAGAGTCTTTTAAAAACCAGTATTTGATTATTACGGGTTTTCTTTTGTTACATGTTTTTAAAAGCAAGTTTTAAACCACCATTTTGTAAAATCAACTTTTTAATATTTATTAATTTCAAAAACGAACACTTAATATAACGTGTGGTCTATTTTTATCGTGGCACCTATGCTGTATTTATGTCAATTTAAATTTATTCCACAGACAATTTTTAATCCATTTAAAACTATCTGCTTATGTTCGAACAATTAAAGCAAACGGCGTCTGTTTTATTATCGAAATGTGTTCTTGTTGACAGTTTAAGAAAACAGGTATGCAACTTTATTTAATTCACAAATAAACAGTGTTAAATGTATTGTAGTTAAATATTTTCATTTATAAGCTTCGAAATAAATTCATATTTTGGTAGAATATTGCCCTTTTTTTGCAAATCCTAATATTTATCCGAATTTCTTATTCCTTAGCATTAATAATTAGATTATTCATTTGACCACTTTGTAAATAATTGAAAAAAAGTAGAAATTTGTTTAACTTTTTAATTTGAATATCTCAATCTTATCTTCTATATAAAACCCAGGAATATTGGTAAATAGTTTTTCTAGTTTATATATAATAGTTTTCATGCATCAAATTTTCACAAGTTGTTTTGTATACTCAAACAAATAGACTTTTTGATTTAATCACAGATAAGTTAAATTTTGTAATGAAATGCACATCTGTAAACAATATAGAACAAGAAACATACAAGAACAAACAAGATCTGAAACATAAAAGAACAAGTTCAAAGCATAAGTTTAACAATATGTAATTTATATTTAATTTTAAAATGCTCATTTCACCACATTTCCCATTTCCCCCAATTTACCCTAAATAACATCTACAGAGGTTTTTTTTTGTTATGGTTATTTTTAAAGGACATTAACCATTTCAAGCATTCGTAAATCACTTATTTAAAATAAATTAAATTAGTTAAAATTGATTTATTTATAATGGGGCCGGTTATTCCGTTAAAATCAAATAATTCAGGTGAAGTGCTATGCAGATTACAATAAACATTAATATTTTTTTATTATTATTTAAACGTTTGTTATTTTGAATAAACAAGACACTGCGATTTTCATATATTTCACTGGAAATGAATATTTAAAATGATACGAATATGTAAATAATATTTTAAACATATAAGCTAAAATGACAGTATATTTCATGAAGTAAATCAAATACATGTAAAAGAATACGTTTTAATTTATTTTTCATTGTTTAGAAATCATCTTCATAGTAACACGTACTGATGTTTTAAAACAAATATCAGCAAGTCAACGGTGTAATTTTTTTTCATTAAAGTAAAAGATTATTAAAAAAAGCAAACAGAATAATGTTTTATTGCTTATTAAAAAAATCTCCATCAGATATTTAAACAGTATTTGTGGTAGCATTTTCAGTTTGAGATAGCTATTATAATTACTTTGTTTCCTTACATATCTAATTTAAGGTATTAATTCATATATGAGCCCTCTAACCCTGTAGTTTTAAACTCAAATAGATCCACATTTTCGCAAAATCTTTTTTTTTTAAATATTTTTACATGTTTACAATGCACAATATCACCTTACAAAGCGGTACTGACTAAAAGTGTCTGAATTCAGTTTAACATTGCATTCAAAATTAAGCGTTTTGATTCAAAAGTACGTGGATGTCAATCGTTTTTAGCATCTCCGGTAAAATTTATGAAAATGGATCTATCTGGTTTTGAAACCAGAGAGTTGATATTAAGAATTTTAAAAAGTTAAATTCATGATTAGGAATTGAATTTTAAGACAATATCGTATATAAATAGAAGTTCATTTTAAAGAGTTTGAAACTTTAAACAATTTTCTCGAATTTTATTTGGTCATATATAACAATTAAAATAAATACTACTTCTATTAATGCTTCACCATATTAAGCTTAGTACACCGATTTGTTTTCAGATTTATATTTAAAGTAATTTATACTTTGTTTATCACTGTACTATTAAAAACTCAGCACTTTCAGTTTTGAGTTTTTGAGTCGGGCAAAAAAAGTTCCTACCAAAAAAATACTTCTAAAATCAATTATTAGTAAACACTTTTGTGATTAATAATAATAAAATTATTTTAATAAAGCTTGTTAATTTATTAGAATGTAATAATTTTGGTGATTTTCCTGAATTGTAATATTTTGTTAAACTTAAATGTTGCATTATAATATTTAATAATTTAAAACAACACAGTAATAAACTTATCAATATTGTAACTTATAAATAATACTAAATAATTATCTATAGAGCAATAGCTTGTAGCACCAATACGTTAAATATTTATAAATTCTAGAGTCTATTGAGAAATATTGCATTGTTGAAGAGCGATGTGTGTGTTTTATTATTTTCAATTTCATCCAGGATGATTAAGTCGCTTCAGTCTTATTAAAACAACTGTGGGAATATCGTTTAAAAGTTCCGAATCTTCAGCAATTAATCAAATGCACAACTCCGAAATGAATTGAAATTCCTTAGAAAGCGAGACTGTTTATCGCCCTAATACTTAGTTAGAGTAAACAGAGCTCTCAATAATTTGTAACTGTCATTGGAAATATCTAATGAATATCTAAAATGGGACCACCTGTTTTCCTTTTCATTACCTAGAATTTCGAAATACTTTTCGCGTTAGATCCATAAAACTTGAATTAGTACTGTTGAGTCACACTGAACATATAATTAAAAATTCATTTTCATTTCAATTACCTTGAAGAAAAAAGGATTATTATTACAGTAACTATTTTTAATACCAAATGATTATTACATTAAAATATTTTTTTTCAAACAAAAAAAGAAACTATATAGTAATTTTCATGAAATTTAGAGGCAGTTTTGTACGTAATATGGAAAATGTTTCGTTATTATTTTAAATAAGATCCGTACAAATTGGAAAATTAAATTTAGTATTTGTTTAGGAAGAGCAAAAATATATGAAACACTAATCGCTTTTGCTTATTTTAAGGAATATAAACATTACGTTAACATAATTACATGCACAGAGATAAAATCAGTAATCATTTAACTTTTATAAACCGTTATTATTACAGCTACACTATTTAGTAAAACTGACAACATACTAATTATAAACTTTACTGAAGAATACAGGTGTGTGGTCAAGTCAAACTAATTATTTAAAAAGACATTAACGAGTAACTTTTTTCTTATTGTAGAAGCTATTATAGTTAAGAAAGTTATGTCAAAAAATATTAATAGTATAAAAAGTTGTACTTTTTTTATTTTCAAGAAACCATAACGTCATTTGTATTCTGAAACCATTGTTTAATAGATTTTCGTGGGGGAGTCACGAGTTCTTTCTGGTTACTAATATATTTCTTTCGGGTTATTGATTTCTTCTCGGTTCTTCTTAAGCAGTGTACAGGATATTCCTAAAAGTTGTTTACGGTCTTTTTGATGTGGCGGATATAGATAACAAAATGTAAAGTGCAAAAAACAAAGAAATTAGAAAACGTTACTATTACAAAATTTTACTATTTAAAAATTTCATTATTCTGATATATAACTATTATTTACTGCTATTATCGTAAAATATTTTAAGGAATTATAACGAAGGCAAATAAAAAGTTTTCGAATTAGGTTTTTATTAATTATTTTAATTTAATTTTAACTAAAGTTAACCACAGATTTATAAAATATTTGTGTAAAAAATCATATTTCAAATAGTTATTTTTTACAAAAGTAATTTTATTTATATTTACGTCGATACCATCCAAACAAACCTTCTAAGTAATTCAGATCCTTTTCAATTCAAACACCATAACACTAATAACCATATTTATGAATGAGCCAGATACAATAACAGATATTTAAATCACGACTTAAGGTATACCCAAGCCGCAAATTATAATTTGTTTATTAATGAATTCATAAATTCCATATTTTTTATATCAGTAGAACATCTTTTTCCAAACAATAATCAAAAACCAAACCCTTCTTTCAATTTTTAATGTTTAAAAATAATTAATTGATTAAATAACGTCAAAGTATGTACTACAGAACTATGAATAGACTTTTGCAGATTTTCATTTTAATTGTTTTCAAAAACTTATTTTAAAATCACCACCTAAAAAATATTCAATTTTTTATGTTTAATAATTCGTAAAAAAAATAATTTGTAACTTAATTTTAAAAAACTGTTCATACGTTTATAAAACAAATATTAGGGCTTCAAAAACTATTAACAGTTTAATTTTAAGTTAATTATTTACAAAGCCTTAGCATTTTACACGCGATCAAAATGTAAAAAACAAATTTTTGAGTAAATGACGGTTGTTGCAGACGAAAAGTATGTAGAAAGATGATAAATGGTATATGAATATCTAAAATTAATTATGTTCTGTTTCTTTTACTGTTTTGAAATTTTGTACACGCTTTCTTAAATATGTATAGCATCGTTTTATGAATAAAAAAAATTAGCTATTTTTCTGGAATTCGGTGCTCGGGTCTCCCTTAAACAATAGAATTGTGTTAATGACAATAAATATGAAATTAAAGTAACTTACTTTACTTATACTTTAAATATTTTCCAATAATTACTCAATTCCTTTTTTTACAAAAAAAACAAAAAAAACAGAAGACTTAATATTTTCACAAAGTTAAATATTTAAAAAACGGTAATTTACTATAATACATTATAATCTCTTACGGATATGCATTAAGTAGCATTATACCCACATTATTTTTCTAAAGAAGAATATAAATTTATTTTTCGAATATCTAATTATGCAACGAGCTTTCATAATAACGTTCTACACTAAAAAAATAATTAAACGACAACAAAGAACTTTAAAAAAAAATCAAGAACTTGTATAACAAACAGCTAATAAAATAGTACTTATTTTTTTAAGAAAATGCTACATAAATCAATAACAATTTTGGCACTTGAAGTTTACACTCTTCATTCTGTGTCACTTTCACGGGAGCTAATAATTGAAAGTAAAAAGTTTAAAAAGCTTTTTGCCGGTGTCAAGTGCAATTGAGTAAGAGAAGCAACCCCCTTGCCTTCATTACCAAGCTAAAAATCTATAAAAGCCGAGGATAGAAAAATCCAAGTTTACCGCTAAATGTGTTTTGAATTTACTTTTCCCACTACGAGCAGAGCTGGCGAATAATCAATGCCAGTGTTGTTTTTCTTCAATTATGCAAATTATGAAGCACTTCTTCAATAATGAAGCCAAGAGCTTGTTTTCGGCTACTTTACATGCTTAAACGCCTGTGCTGCTCTTGAATTTTTTACTCTATTTTTAAAGTCCTAATTCTTTCAGAAATGGCTAAAAAATCTAAAATATACAAAAATACAAAGTTGCTTTACAAATTTCAGCACAAAAGAAATCAAATGTTTCACTTTAAAAAAAAAAAGATACTTAAAAATGAGTGCCTGAAAATACTCGTTTTCTTTTGAGTACAATCGCACCGTAAATGAGCAATGACGTACTCAAATTTAAGTAATCATACTTTCTCAAAAATGAACAGCGTGATTTCGTATTGCTAATCTCATCTTCTGTTCAAAACATATTAACAAAGCGAACTGACAAACTTAAAATAGTTTTTCATAAGAAGGTTTTCCACATTATTTGATGCCGATTGCTTAAATGGATACCGAGGGATTACAAGTCACAATTATTTTACTTCCCACTCCTTTGGCACACTTATTTAAGAAGTCTTCTGTTTATAACTTCTTCATTTCGCCCTGGTTGTACAACGGATAAGGCATCAGAATAAGTAAAATGTACTCACTGGACTGGTACACACTGGGTTCGATTCCCGGTAAGTCTTGGTTGTAATTGGTGATATTTATTGGAAGTGAAGGCAGCCTATGTAGGCAAGCAACTTTTTGTATTCATTGCAATATGTAGGCAAGCAACTCATTTTCATTTGTACTCATTGTATTTTTGAGTATATGACTTATTCAAAAATGATATGTATTCGGAGCTATGATAAGTATCGAATGTACCCAAAAATGAGTGAATTTTACTTATTGTTGAGTACCTATTTTTAAATGTGTTGATATACTAAACATGTTATATTTTACTTATATAAATAACATTACATGGAATACGAGTTAGTGTGCTTAAGGGGGACCCGAGCCCCAAAATCCGGAAAAATTGCTAATTTTTTTTTCTTCGTAAAACGATGCTAAACGTACTTAAGACGGTGTGTACAAAATTTCAAAACGGTAAAAGAAACATAACATATGTTTGTTTAGATGTTTATATACCATTTATCATCTCTCTACATACTTTTCGTCTGCAACAATCGTCATTTACTCAAAATATTTTTTTTTAATTTTGGTCACGTTTAAAATGCTAAGGCTTTGTTAATAATTAACTTAAAACAAAACCGTTAATAGTTTTTGAAGCTCTAATATTTGTTTTATAAACGTATGAACAGTTTTTTAAAATTAAGTTACAAATTATTTTTTTTACGAATTATTAAACATAAAAAATTGAATATTTTTTAGGTGGTGATTTTAAAATAAGTTTTTGAAGACAATTAAAACACAAATCTGCAAAAGTCTATACATACGTTTATAGTATGCACCTTGAAGTTATTTAATCAATTAAAAAAATTTAAAAACATTAAAAATTAAAAGAGTAGTAGTGTTTTTAAAAAAAGTATTTTTAAGCTTAAAAAATACAAAAAATAACAAAAATAATTTTTTTAAATAAATTTTTGTTTTTGATTATTGTTTAGAAAAAGATGTTCTAATAATATAAAAAAAATGGTATGTCTGAATTCATTAATAAACAAATTAGGATTTGGGGCTCGGGTCTCCCTTAAATCTCAGAAATGAACGCTGCTTTAGCAACATCTCTCCGGATCCGATGTTATTCAAGCAAATACCCGTTATTTTGACGGGTGTACTAATGCAATGTTAATGATCCGATTTTGATAAGACTTGGCAAAATCATAGTTTTAATTCGGAAAAAGGTTTTGATGTTGAGTACTTTTTGATACCATAATTATAAAATAAGTTATAACTATGAAAATTGTTTCTCTGTTTATTTTTCTAATTGCCATAAACGTCAAAGTCAAAACTTTGTTTGCAATAATCTCAGAATCTGTTAAAACATCTTAATGAAACTTGACAATATATATATATATATATATATATATATATATATATATATATATATATATATATATATATATATATATATAACATAATAAGGCACAATAAATATTTCCACTTTATTTAACGCCGATGTATTAAACTCCTGATAGTTATTACTTATAATTTGTTTGCGATTTTCTTAAGCAGTTACATTTTCCACAATCTCAAAAATCAATATGATTTATCAGAGAACCTTCAATTAAAAAAATAAAAAAGTATATTTATTATCTGAATGTACATTTTCAGTGGGCAAATCCAACTTCTAATTTTTATCACTGTGTCAAACAAAAGAATCCTAGTATCAAATATCCTAATGGTATATATATAAGGATTTACCTTAAAACTATTCGAACACAAATCTCAATGTTAACAATTATCAACTATTGGTTTAAACTTCGCAAACTTGGACTCCCTCAAACCAGCATCTACATCAATAGAGGTCAGTAAATACCCTTATTACGATACGTTCCAGAGAAAGGTATACAAAATACCTTACTTAGTATGTACACTGGTATACGGGTATTCAATTGTTGATGGATTCCATAGCAAATACTACCCAACTTCAAAATAATCCATACTACCAGCGGAACAAACAAGAATATTAAGGGAATCCAAGCACACTGAAAGGACATCTTGTTAAGCATTTGAGGTCATAATTGAATATTGTGTTAAGTTGACAGTCGGACATGTAATGTCAATGACAGGTGTTTACACAGCTTGTTAATCTTGGTTTTAAATTATCAACTAATCGTAGAACGCGATGTTATTTACACACGAGTATGCATAATGCAAACTAGTTTAGGAGTTCTTACTTTTAAATAAATTCGAAATTATAAGCAGTCTTTACTTAAGAATACGTATTGTGTCCTCTAAATCATTGAATTTCTTACGTGCATAGAAAATGGGCAGATATTAATAATATTGTCACTTTTATCATAAAAACTTTTATTTGTCGTGATTTGCATCTTTTTCATTGAAATATATATATATATATATTATTACTTTTAAATTATAACACTTTTAAATTAATACTCACATACAACTGCAAAACCATGGTTTTGAATTATTAAATCAACTAATTATAGCGCAAAACAAAGATAGCCAAGCAAAAATATGTGTTACATTTAATCACAAATGAATGTTCTTAATAGATGGTTACCTAACCATTTTTTGACATTACCATTCACCATCCATAATTTCAAAAATAATGATTATTCTAAATAAATGTATAAACTATTATTTTAAAATTTACATTACTAACTAGCCTATGCATGATAAAAATGTAATTCAAAAACTTATTTACTACCGTTTGTATAGCCGCACGTAAATACAGTAAAAAATTATATCTAATATTAGCAGAAAATGGTGGTTATTTACATTTAAAATATAATTAATGACTATAAGAAAATATATTTCATATATTTAATGCTTTTTGATATAATTATAGTTGATCCGATTTTCATACTAAAATAAAGATTATCGTAATATCATAAACTCGCTTAATACTACCTATCAGATAAGCCTATTAATATGTGGAGGCTTATGTAGACTTCTTTCTGGGGAATGTTGACAGGAAATAATCATCTACTACATCTTACATTTGCACAACTATGACTGTAACAAACATAGTTTAAAAAATTCGTAAATGTGTAAATGTAAAATAATTTGAAAGTGGAAAATAAGTCATCTACTACATCTTACAATTGCACAACTATGACTGTACAAACATAGTTTAAAAAATTCGTAAATGTGTAAATAAATGTAAAATGTCAGTTAAAATAATTTGAAAGTGGAAAATATGCACCATCAACAGGGGTTACTTACTCCACCTGTTTTGTGTGTCTGTTTTATGTTTCACATTTGAAAAAAGGCGTTATATTTAGCGATAAAAGTCAATATATTTTTACTGTAATGGTTGGCAGCACTGTTGTACAATCGCACGGCTGTTTTTACTCACTTTCTGTTAAGGAAGGTTACAGTTAAAAGTGTTGTGTAGATATAACATGTGTTTTCTTCCAGTGTAAAAAGTTGTATACTTTACGTTAACCACATGTATCCTGAATAAGGTAAGTGCACAATAGTATTATGTAAAAATCAATATAATAGCATACTTATGGGCTTTCTCAACGTTTGCTTCTAATTCAGGTTAAAATTAATTTTCTCACCAATCTCATTCCAATTCAACATTTGGGGTTACTTTACTTCACCAGTAAACCTTTCTATAGTAAAGTAAACCATAGTAAAAAACAATGTACTTCTAATTTACTAGTCAAGCAAATACATTTAAAATACTTTCCTTAATAAGATATTCGCTGTGTTGGGCCATGTTTCACCGTAAGAGAACGAATTTGCATTAAAATGTGATTATTTCTTTCAATATATTTTGAGTTTTCTATTAATTTTTATCTCATGTATTTTTATTTACTCAACTGAAGTAAACAAGCAAGGATAGGACACAGAAATCAATTCATCGGAACATAATTTTAGCTGCACTACATGGTAGTCAAATACTTTACTAAAGTTGGGAAATACAAAACAATAGAGTAAAGTAACCCCTGTTGACGGTACATGATTTGTCGTATACAGATTAATATATCAAACAACTATACCTTACACACTATTATTTTCAGATCAATTAACAAGAATATATTTGGATGAGTTACTTCTAATTTCTTTTAATTGGATTTGTAAACTTTTAAAATATATCGAGTCCTACATTTCAAATTCAGTTGTCATTCAAATTTAGAATGACCCTTATTATATTAACAGAATTAAGATAATAGTACATGTTTTCAATTAAGTAATCGCATGAGATCATTCATTTTCATTTGAAGCAAATTTACGGTTATTGGAATATTTGGATTTAGATGGTAAATAATACGTATGAATGCATAGATATGTAACTCTTCCAATTATAATTATATTTGCATAATGGATTTTAACAACCCTTATACGAAAATTGTTTCGCAATGATTTCAAATATTACAAAATCAATCATGTGGGTTAATTCAATAGAGTTCAATAATTTTCAACTTTATTTATATAAATTCAGTTTTAAATGGAAATGAAATTTTAAAATTTTATTTTGGAAATGCCAGTTTATAATGTTAAACGTTTTTATAATGAGTTAAAATATAAAAAAACATATTTTGAAAAAATAATAAAAAATTCATGTGAGATAAACACAGTAAAAATATAGGTATTTGAAAATAAATACAATGTACTCATTTCCAAATACATTCTATGTGCATCATTGCTCCGAGTACATTAGTTTCATTTTTGAAAAAAAAAACATGTACTCAAAAATTTGTTAAATGAGTATACGCTTGCGTGAATAGACTGCTTTATCTCATTTTACAAACTTGTTTTTGATATATAATACAACGCAAATCATTTTCAATCAATACGAACACAGAAATCAAATACATTCACAATGACAAGCAAGTCTTATCGTAAATCGAATCCAAATCCTTAATGCATCAGCCCAGTCATATCCATTAGACTATCAGACAACATTAAATGAAGTGAAGTGGACAACGTTTTTCTGAACTACTATCTTTAAATTGTCAAGTTTCATTATAATAGTTTAAACAGAAGCTGATATTAGGAATATTTAATCATATTTTTACCTTTTGAGAAAATAAGGTTACTTGCGGTTGAGTACGCCATACCCTTGTTTATAATGCAATTATACTTAAAGAAAAACGAGTAGGTTGAAAATCTTATTTTTAAGTATCTTTTTTTACAGTGAAGTAATACATAAAATTCTAGCATTTTGAGATAATCGGATTTTCTCAAATATAATCTTGCTTTTTTTATTTTCAAAATAATTTATGCATGTTTTCTGTACTTGAAGTTCAAAAAACTTATCACAATTTCGACAAAAATGGACTTGTGCAGTAATGGCATTAAACTCTTTAATTACAGATTTTATGTGTCTGCAGTTTTATTTTTCTTTCAAGTATATTCAAGGTTAAATTATAATCAAAAGCTACATAAAACACTTGTATTATCTTTACGACTTTCATTCTACGAACCAGATATTCCATTGTAAATATAAACTATGAAATGCAAATAAAATTATCCTTTTAGGAAACATAACAATTTAAATACTAAAGCATTTTCATAGAGATAAAAAATATTTTTCACTTAGGGTTATAAAAATAAAAATGTAGTTTGATAAACCCTAAAAAAAGTTCTCAAATGTAATTAAATAAAGTGTGAGGAAAATAATTTTTGGACTATGCTTTCAAATAACAACAAGAAAATACTAAAATATAAATAAAAAATACATAGAATGTGTGTGTTTGACAACGCTTTCTAAATATCCTGATAATGATGAGATTTGACAAAATTATGGTTTGCACTTGAAAGAAGGTTTTAACAGCGAATTTTTGTATCGATATTTTAATTTGAACATCGCTTATAAGAAATATTTTGTTATTAAGGATATTTTTCTTATGAACTTTTCAACTGGCATAAAAATAATTTTTTGTTTGCCCTACTATCAGCATATGTTTAACCGATTTAATAAAAAATGAAGAACTTAAAATATGTCTTTCAGAAAAAGGTCGAATTAATTATGCTAAACAAAAAATAGATTACTGCTTCTCTTACTTCCAATTATTTGGCACATCTTTTTTATGATTGTCTAACATAACTTTGTACAGTGTTTTCCTATTAACGCTGGACACCATATTATGGGTGTGTACTTAACTGTTTGAATAGTGGATGGTTATCTCATGATGAGTTCATTTCCATAATTTTTTTATAAAAATTAGAATTATTCCAGAAAAATGAAAATTTAAAAAAAAAACTAAAACTCCTTTTAATAGTTTTTTTAATCTTTAATTAAATCCATAGGCTTGTATATTTATATGGAGTAGGGTAAGGCGGGAGAAAATGTTTTTTATATTAAATTACATATTGTTAAACTTACGTTTTTCTCCAGTTCTTTTTTTTAAATTACTTCGTTTAATGGAATAAATGTTGGTAAAAAACTGCATATTCGGGTGATTTAATTCAAAGACAAGAGTCGATTTGTTTGAATATACAAAAAAACTTCTGATAGTTCTGATGTATGAAAACTTCCATATAAAAACTAGAAAAGTCTAATTATTTAACAATATTTCTGAGTTTTTAATAGAAAAGAAACCTTTAATTCGTTTTAATGAAAAGTTAGAAAATATTCTACTTTATTTAGCTTATATTTCAAAGTTTATATAGTAGAGAAAATAAATGTTTTAATTATTAATAGAAAATAGGAAATTCTTAAACACTTAACGATCTTCGGCAAAAGTACAACTACTACACAAAAATATGAATTTTGAAACTTATAAATGACAAAAATTAACTACATTATATTTAACAATGTTTATATCTGAATTTTATTAGTTAACTACCCATTTGCTTAAACGAAGTTTTAACAAGATTAACACATTTTGATAACAAAATTAACGCTATTTGCTTTAATCAGTAGAACTGAAAGTTTAAATGGATTAAAAAATCGTCTGGGAAACAGATAAAAAAAAAAAAAATACAGCCTAGATCCCAGAATCCAAATGAATCCCAAATTATATAATTAGGTATCCTTCTTAAAAGTTATTAAATAACAAAAAGTCAATTTTTCCAAATGGCGGATTATACTGTCGCCAACAGTGTAAGTGGTAGCATACTGGGTTGTCATGAAATAGGTCTGGATTCAAAACCCGTATAATAGAATGAAATTCTGTGACGTTATTTGAATAAAGTTATTATTATTATAACTTATTTTTAGAGAGCTGTAACAATCCTGTAATAGTCAAATCCACTGAGGGTTTTAAAATTGAAGCTTATTATTTATTCTATTTTATTCAAGTTATTATTTGACTACAAAACTTGCTTTAATAATGCCTTTCTACGATTCAAAAAATAACCTAGTTTTACCCACGTCTAATACAATCAATACGAAATATACAATACTATATAATTTGGGGTTGGAGACAGAAAAGCAAATACAAGTTTTATTGCATTTCTGTCAATTTTGATTGAGCGCAAAAGTTATAAAGACGATTATGTCTACCGTATAAAAATTTAACCTTCAGAACTAATGTATTATTTACCTATTCATGAATGTATTACCACACATTTATCTCTTTTAAATTGACTACAAAATATATCAATTTCAATGAAAAGAAATGATTTTGGGTACAAGGCAAAAAAAAAGAAAAGAAGTCTACTTCATGGCACTTGAGCCTGATGATACTCGAGGAAGTCGTATCACCTACACACAAGTCTCGAAAAGTTACAAAGGAAATCACGGAACGTTATTTCCGTGTCTGGACCGAGAAAGAAAATGTGGATAGACACCATTACTTTACCGAAATATCTTAGTCGTAAGGAAGAGTTGGGAACCCCTGGCGTCTTATATGACAATGATGGACCTTCCTCCCCACTGGGAAATCGTCATATTTCAGTTCAATAAAGAACAGAAGAATGTTCATATATAAAGAATTTTCGTAATAAATTATTTAAGGTAATTTGTGCGAAAAACTGTGAGATTCTTATTATTTGTTCAGTCTATACCACTGAATTAGAATGGAGAAATCATATTCATATTTTTAAAATAAAAGCAAACATACCCACTTCCTTTTTACAAGAGGCTAATTAAAATGACGCGCTATAGAAAATAATAATGTCTTAATAAAAAGAGAAAACTAATAATTGCGGTTTTAACTGTATTTAAATTTATTAAGGGTTACTTCCACTAAGGATTATTATAACTAAACAAGGATTACTACAACTAAACAAGGGTTACTACAACTGAACAAGGGTTACTACAACTGAACAAGGGTTACTACAACTGAACAAGGGTTACTACAACAGAATTTAAAACACACAAAAATGCTTGACACATTGAATGAAGAAATGGTTTATGAATTTTGAAGAAATCATTTTGTTATTTTTAACACTCAATTTAATCAAAGCACATTTATATAAATTTTGGTCAAGTTTAACCCTCTGGCGCTCAAGGACGTATATATACGTCCAAGGATCTCTGGGGTTTTTTTATACATGAAACGAATTTTCAAATTCATTACAATACTTCATTTTATAATATATTTTAATTAAAAGGTTTGAGGTACAAGTTACAAGCTATCTTTCTACAATTATTTTTAAAAAATAAATTAATATTAAAAAAGCATGCCCAGGAAAAATTAGTTAAGTTTCCAAAAAGTAAAAACCACTTTACAATATCAAATATCGCTTGAGAGTGAGTGGGAATAACAATGTTATATATAATAATAAATATAACAATATATAACAGTAACAAATAAAATAACACAAACTATTAATATTAATACGAAAATTAATCTTAATATTTCATATTAAATAAACCGGTGTACTTGATTATTTTGTTATTTGCAGCGGAAAATCTGTGTAAATGCATTGAAGTCAATTAGTTTCTAAACAAAGTTTGGGGATGCAATTGGAAATGCGTTACAAAGTAAATATGTGCTTTTAAAGGTAAATTTACAGTTATATTATTAGTTTATTAATGCTGCAGAAATAAAGAGAACCAGCCAAACTGTTAATGGACTATTGGAGTCATCTATCGCGTGATGTAGCATAATTAAATTTTAAATAACAGTGAACGAAAGTTACTTCGACAATAAAATTATCAATGCAAAACTATTCAAAACCATCATATAGATTCACATAAAATAAATATTTTGAATAACTCTATAATTATGATAATTTAAAATAATAAGGTCTGTAAGTATACATCTTAAATAATTATGGTGATTAAAATTATTTCATACCAATATATTTCATACAAATACAGATCTAATCAGATCATAAGAACTTCAAACTTAAATTCAAAAGTTTGTGCAGAAATTTAATAAAATATATTATTGTCTATATCGTAGAAAAGCAAGATATGTATTTATTTAAAATATATAGCGTGTGAGCTTTACGCTAACATTGATACACTCCTATCCTCATTGATTGATCTTCAAAATCCATACTATCCTTTATTTAAAATACAAGACATATAATATTTATTTAAAATGATCAATTGATCAATATTATACTAATAATTAAATATTTTTCGTGATTATTTAAAATGATCATCTATTACACTAATAGTTAAATATATTTCGTGAAAGTAAATAAATTAAAAACTCAAATTAAATATGAAAAAAATTTAATTATAAAAATGCTTGCATATTAAATACAATATCACTTTCTTACATTTAAAATAACTTAATAATTTCATCAAATTTATCTTGTAATGTGTATGTAAATTGGTTTATGTTCATTTTTAAACGTATGAAATTGCACTTTCGCAAAAAGTATTATTTAAGTTAGGATATAGTTAAGTTAAATTAACTTAATCCTCATATTTCTAAAGAGGAAAAAAAAGATAACCAAAGCACTGGATGTATAATTCATTACTTCAAATGATATGTGTTTCTCATAAATTTGATAATCTAAATAAGTCCAATTTAAAACGAATAAGATTACAAAGTTATGCAATTCAAATGGGCTGGATAGCATTACAATTACAAAACAATATTTTTTGTGGAAACTTAAATTATTGTTATTTTTTTGTAGTATAAAAGATACGCTTATATAAGTAATACTCAAATTACTGGCTGCGGTGCCTTGAAGGTAAGTATGAAAAATAATTGCTCGTATGTATCATGAGGGGACGTATAAAATCAGTTTGACTTCGAAACCCCATTTCTTCTTGTTTATAACTTGAATATAACAAAAGGATATCCATGTTGCTGCGTAGAGTTTCAATCATTATTTATTACGAAAATCAATAGATTATGAATAAGGAATTTGGGGATTTTTTTTATAATGGACGAAATTTATGGACAATTAATTAACATTATTTGATGTTATTATAATATCAAAAATTAAATTTATTAATTGAATTTATTTATTTCAAAAATAATTACCTGCAGAATTTGTAATGTTACAGAAAGCAGAAAAATGTGGGTTACTTGGAATGTAATAAAGGAATATCTATAAAATGACTTTTTCATTTATTAATGAAGGTTGTTTTAATGTAAGTGAGGGTTGATTATGTAATATGTAATCACAAACTGGAATTGATTACTGTTGTGTATTGCATAGAAATAATCATATATTTTATAACGATATTCCCATTTTTAAAAAGTAATTGTAAGGTTTTATTTTTATAAAATCAGGGTGGTCACAAATTGTTGAGCAATAGTCAATGTTTGGTTATATCACAATTAGCTGTATTGGCATATTAAAACACTATTTTTGCCTAACTACTTCGCTTATATTTTAAACAAGTTGTATAGATTTAGTAGCAACAAGAAATTAAAGGATATCAAAAAGAATGGTTTGTAATGTGTAGTTAAACAGCCAAACAATGACCATAACCCAACAATTTATCATCACTTTGTAAATGTTTAAATTTGTCTCCCCAATATTACTTGGTCCCGTTAATAATATAGAAAATATTAAGTATTATTAGTATTAATTCTATAGTAATTATGTCTAACATCAACAAAACATTTTGGAAAAGCTACTTTAGAAGCTATTACTATTACCTTTAAAAACGTTCAAAAGTTCTTACAATGTTTTAAATTTTTAAAAAAAATGGACATTTTTTATGAACATTTAAATAATTTTATTGCTTGGAAAACTCAAGAATACAAATAATGAATTGTTTTGTCCTTTGTATATTTTTGTCATTATTAAAAGAAAAACTGTCGACTTTAACCCTTTTCAAATAGGCTTAAAACTTGGTATATTTGCAACTAACAACTAATAACTTATTAATAGTAATAGAAAATGACCTCTAATTTGCATTAAAAATTGGAAAGTAATAAATTTTGAGAACTAGTTAAAACTGCAATGCCTATGACCACTAGCACATTTCAGTGAGAACGGCTTCACACAAAGGAATTCAAATTAACAAAATAATTGAATTAATATTTGGGGAAACATTTGTTTAATTTTAAGCACCACTATATAGTTAAGACCTCGTTAGACACACGGACTTACCTATATAGTGGTATTATGCATGTCACATTAAATCTAATACCATTCGCTCTATTGGTAGGTGGTAATAATTCTAGTCCTCCAAACCGTAGATTGAGTCTATTTTCCACTAATCAACAATCCCTTTGCCATCTGCTGTTGAAGCTTTCGGCGTCTGTTACGTTCCAATTCCGGTTATCCGAAGTTATCCTTAAATCTAGCAAACCATCTGTTGGTCATATAAGTAAGTTACACAAAAAGCTGGTTTTTGCGATTAAGTACAAGAAAATGTGCGGGGATTATAATGTATTTTAGGACTTTATTT
The DNA here is from genome assembly GCA_963932185.1 of Troglohyphantes excavatus. Lineage (NCBI taxonomy): Eukaryota > Metazoa > Arthropoda > Arachnida > Araneae > Linyphiidae > Troglohyphantes > Troglohyphantes excavatus. The sequence goes on along the minus strand of OZ010672.1, from coordinate 42,701,648 downwards.
TACGCAATAGTTATTTCAAAGTAACAGTTATTTAAAGTGACAGTTATTTCAAAGTGACAGTTACTTCAAAGTGACAGTTACTTCAAAGTGACAGTTACTTCAAAGTGACAGTTACTTCAAAGTAACAGTTATTTCAAAGTGACAGTTATTTCAAAGCAACAGTTATTTCAAAGTAACAGTTATTTCAAAGTAACGGTTATTTAATTATTTAAAATATTTATTACTGTTGACAAGTATTCGAAAATTTAAAAAAGGAAATTTCGTAAAATTAAATGTTAACTTCATCATTGTATTTTTTTATATTGAGATTTGGTATATACACTTATCATCTTGTAACAACGTAGACATGATATCAACATTTAAGCTGAGCGTACTGTATATTCTTAGTTTACTCTTCATAAAATGTGTTTTGGTTTTGTTTTCTTAACGAACTTAAAAGTTTGTCAGATTTGTGAAAGCGTAGATATATACGAACGTAAAAAAATATATATTTGATTTTCGTAACGAATTTTATTTCCTCCTGAAGTTCATTAAAATTCTAAAATCTCAAAATACGTATACACAATTTTATTGTACTATGATTCATAGATAAATATTCAAAATACATATTTTAATATTAAATAATAATAAAATTGTTAAATTATTAAAATTAAAAATATTGTTTGCAAACTAATATAACAATTATAAATAAATATTAGTATTACAATAAAAGTTTATTTTCAGCCGAACAATTTAAGCAACAATAACAATTAATAATAATTAGTGTCAAAAATTAATAATTAGTGTCAACAATTAATAATTAGTGTCACCAATTAATAATTAGTGTCACCAATTAATAATTAATGTCACCAATTAATAATAAGTGTCACCAATTAATAATTAGTGTCAACAATTAATAATAATTAATGTCCAACAATTAATAATTAGTGTCAACAATTAATAATTAGTGTCAACAATTAATAATAATTAATGTCCAACAACTAATAATTAGTGTCAACAATTAATAATTAGTGTCAACAATTAATAATTAGTGTCAACAATTCATAATTAGTGTCAACAATTAATAATTAGTGTCAACAATTAATAATTAGTGTCAACAATTAATAATTAGTGTCAACAATTAATAATTAGTGTCAACAATTAATAATTAGTGTCAACAATTAATAATTAGTGTCAACAATTAATAATTAGTGTCAACAATTAATAATAATTAATGTCAATATCAACAATTATGTGGGAATGTACTTAAATAAAAATCGTAATCACTTGTTCTCTTTTTATCACCCCTTAACGTTTCTATAAAATGTATATTTTTACATTCGTAGTACTTGTAATGGTTTTTAATGCGTAGTTTTCAAATTTCTGCAAATGAATATTAGTTTTATATCGAGATGTTTTAATATTTTATATTTCTATCTTTAACCATATTCGAAATATGTGGCCCATATTGTCATCGTATTAATGTAATTTAACATTAATCTCAAATAACCTGTCTTTAAAACTTAGAGATATAGGTACATAGGAGCAACGATATTACAAACGCATTTCAATAACGGCACAACTAAAAAAAAATCTTAAAACAAGTATATGTCCCAAAATGGAAATAAATACTCCTTTAAATCAATAATCCTGGCTTAGGGTTCAATATTGGACGCATTAGGAGATGATTTGATTTACAACATGCTTTGTGTTTCCAGAAGAGTGACAACTTCCAATATATTTGCACCAATACATCTTTCCGTGTTACTACTATAGCCTATTAACGATATGAAAAGCATTTGGGTGGAAGAAACTAGATTACGAAAATACATTATTCAATATATGGGAATATTCTCATTATTGCAATCCAGCTACATATATAGGGTAGATTAAATTATTAAAAGGCACTTGAGATTGTTACGTTCGTCAAAGTAGAATAGATACTTTAAATATAAAAGTTGAGATTTTGTTTAAGAGAAGATTCTTATATTATCTTCACTTATATTATCTTTTAAAATTGGTAATTTAATCTTATTTTATAATTACTTTAAAATGAAATTTACAATTTCACTAATGAGAAAACCGTTGTTACGCTTCAGTTTATATTGCATTATTAATGTTTCTTTAATTAAATAAGAAAGTGGTTTATAATTTGTTTTTATCAATTACTATGCTATAGCTTTCGTAAAATTTTAAATGAATAAAATGTATATGTATATATGCAACGTTGTCTTTTGTTGAATTAAATATTGTTGGTGTAATAATAGAGTTTATGTTAATAAAAAACATACAAATTTCATTTTATTACATATTCAAAGAAAATTTCAGAAAGGAAAATGTAAAAGTAGATTCATTTTTAAATTTTAGTCGTATTGTGATCAGTTTCAGAAAATCAAAAATCTCGAATTATAAAACATCCGTTATATTTATATCATGATATTTATTTAAATATTTGGTCTTCATATCCTACACATTTCTAAGAATAAAACATCCTACTAAAAAAGGTTTACAAAGTACAAAAAACATTTTTGTCCTTTCTTTAAACCTGTTTGAAAGTACACAACTATTAGATTTCTTGCAAACAAACAAGAAAATAACATTTTTTAATTATCCTCTGGTAAAGGACAATAAATGTCAAAAGTCCTCAAAGTAACTTCCGTGAAAGAGTTTGAAAATAGATATATGCATACATTGAGACGGCATCTCCCTATGGCAAATTTCTCTAAGTAACAAATTCGCGAACTCCAGTTGACCGATCAAATATGTACAGATCACCAGGTGACGTTTTGGCAAACAGCAAGAATTCCAAACGTCAAGTTGATCAACAGAGAACTGTACTCATTTTTAGAGATCAATGAACTTTTTGCGGAAAATATCTTTGCTCTCTCTGTCTTCCTCGTTTCTAAAAATAAGTCGGGGATTTTTTTTTAAGTTATTTCTTAGGTGTAAATAGATAGTGATATTCCTCAAATTATCGCAGAAGTTCAGTAAAAAATGTATTTAAAAATACAGAAATCTCAGTTTTAAGCCCTTCAGTCGGAATTTTGAAATATTTGCGTTAAAATTTTTCATTTAAAATCTGATGATCTATAGTAATAAAGATTATTTTTACATTTTTTTTTAGAAACTTTGAATCAAAATTAAAAAGTTTTAAAAAAATTAAAAAACCTACAAACAAATCCCAAATTTTTTAATCTTAATTTATTCATTCAAAATTCAAAATACACAGAAAAAATTAAGAAAACAATATTTATTTAATAAAATTCATACAAAATTCATTGTATTATACTTTCCCCTATTTGCTTCGCCGACTTGCTTGTAAAACATCAACAATATATCAGTATTGCCATATTATAAACTAAAAAAATATATAAAAGATACAGAAAGTAGAGAATCAATTAGTACAAATTTACTTTAAGCCATTGGTTAAGTGCAGAGGTCGAAAGTTGCTGACCGGTATACCGGAGAGTTAATATAAGATAACAGTTTGTTGTTCAAATTAACGGTTTTGATTATACGCATGACTATGTTTTTGTTAAAAATATATGTCCTTATTACGCATAATTATTTTTTAGTTATCAGTAAATGTTTATTTTTTTTATTGTCATGTTTGTAATTTTGGACTTTGCGATTCAGCATTAAAATTTAAAACATTTTTTTTTATAAATATATATTTTATTTTTTTAATTTAAAAAATAATAATAAAGTAAAGAAGATGTATTGTCAGAATTCTTAATGTATTAGATTAATTGCACATAACATCTCGACATTGATATTTCAAATTATTGATTGCAATTGAAACATCATTGCTGGCAATCATAAAATTGTATTTATAAATTTTTATCAACAAATTTTGTGATTCTTTTACGCAGCATTCAATTTCGTTTTACATAAAAAATTTGATATATTACCCATTTTTAAAAAGTATTAAAACCAAACTCGTATATCGAATATTTAAAGAATGAATATATAGCATTCAGAAATACCTCTAGTTGTCCAAATTTATAAAAACTACACTTTTGACAAGAATACAGATAAGTGAACTATAAAGAGACCTATACCAACACAAAAGAAAACGACAAATGAAAAAGCAACGTAATACAAGTGCAAACAATCTATAAATCAATTTCTGAATTAATAGAATTCACTCAATCAAGTGAAATGGCACTTTTCATCAAAGCCGACTTCCTACGAGAAGCAGACTCACTGAATTAATCTTCAGAACAATCGAGACACGGCGATTTATATTGACAGTATCAATGATATTATGCTTCTAATTGAAGTTTAGATAGAACTTTTATGAATGGTTCCATATTTTGTTACTCTGGGAAATATCGACAAAATACATTCTTTATAAATTGTTATATATTTTATACCAACTCTATTTCCATCACTGTGTACATCTTTTTTTAACCTGGCTTTCATATTAAGGATACAGTTCTTAATACTCTAAAGAGTGTAGGCGCCTATAGTCCTTCATAGATCTCCAGTTTATTCAGCAATACACAGACATTTTAAATTCTTAAAAATTTTCTACGGTGATACATTTTTGAAATCTAAAACATTAGGGTATATTTTAAAAGCTAAATCTTTTTAAAAAAATTAACTTAAAAATATAAAATACGTACACTAGAAATATAAATTAAGCTCTTTTATAATGAAACCCTTTTACGATTTCGCTATTCTTATAGAGAGTAAAAAGTGTTTCTAGTTTTATCCCGCTGCACTCCAATGCCACCTACCAGGTAGTAATATAACGACCTGTTATTTTGTTACCTGTTCTTTAAAATTAACAATAACATGCTCTTTAGTTTCAAAAACGTTGTTTTTCTTTTAGCTTGTTCTTTTAATAACTCATAAAAATATTATTTTTAATCACCTAAAATCAACAATTATTTATACTAGCATATCCGTGCGATAGTTATTGTTTAACCCCCCCCCCCTCCACACACTACACACTCATTAGTTAGAGCCAAAAAAAAAAGGTTGTATAAAAAAGCCCTTTAAAATTAATTATTTTAACCGGACTTTAAAAAAACGTTGACACTTATGAAATGAAAGTACGATGATTCGTCACTGGTCCGTGAAATTATATCTCTTTTGATACCTCATATGCCAACCCTTTGCACTCCACTGGCGCCGCTCAGGCGATAACATAACGACTCGTTCTTTTGGTTTCATGTTCTTTAAAATAAACGAGAACAGCATGATCTTGTGTTTAAAAAACATCGATATTTTTTTCAACTCGTTCTTTTGCAGATACAAAACAGATTAGGTTTCTTTTTTCTATAAGCATAACAAATTCTAGGGAAAAGAACATAAGGATGAATAACTGTTTCGTAGAAAGAACGGAAAACCAAAGAGTTCTTGGAATGCAAAGGGCTAAGATTCGTTGAATCGAAGGGGGGTAAAAGGGATCTTCACTTTAGAAATATATATCATTAGGGTATAACTGTTCCGCAAAAAGAACAAATGTCAAAAACGTTCTTGAAGTTCAAAAAGTTAATAATCAAGGTACGATATCTTAACAAATAATGTTAGAATTATCCATCTTCATAATTGTGATAATGAGCTTACACAATAATTTATATTAGTGAATCTACCTATATTCATCCCCTGCCCGAAAATGCTCATTCACTTGTATCAGGAATTCAAATATGTTATCCTAAAGCAATATCTCCATCCACATTAAAGGGACAGACCAAAGAGCATACGTAATATATTAACCCTTTTAGACGTATCTTATGTAAAGCGCTTATTCCATATAACCTCGTTGTCCGGCTCACACTTCAGCTGTTGCAATGCCAAAGTTCAAAGGGTTGAAATTAAAGACATACGTCAAATTCCCTTACGCTAAATTGCTTAACGAAAACTGGGTACGAGTTTATTATTGAAGTAAATTATTGGGGGCATTAATGAAGATAGTATTTTCCTACACTCTGTAACAGTCCGTGTTTCTTAGAGTTAGCACGCAATATATAAACGGAATCACCTTTTAGCACGATATCTGTAAATTTTTCGATAAACATAAATTTGTCGTAACTTAATTTACTCACGTTAATTATTTATACATAAAGCGTTTTATTTCTTATTGTACAATACTTATCATGTGTGTTTAACGTTTATTTCAATTACACACAATTATTTCCAAGGCAATTGAACATTGCACGCTCTGTTTTATTTAAGAGGAAACACTATACAGAGGTCTATGCAGTTGTTCAGATAAAACAATTTTACATCCATTTCATAGTGTACATAATGAATAAGTTTTAAGTTAAAAAAAAGTGCTTAAGCAATTTGTACTTTTGTAATAAGGAACGATAATTGTGTAAACTGTAAAAAAGGTACTTAAAATAAGTACCTGAACCTACACCTTTTTCTTTAATTATAACTAGCATTCTCGTGTGATAATTAACTCGCTAACAACCCCCATTAAATATTTATTAAATATAATTTTAATAAATATTTCATTAATTACATTTATCTAGTATTAAAGCATTAAAATTCAACTATTCTCATCAGTCAATCATCATAAATTTTTGACAATTCATCAAACGTGCCGTAACGTGTGGCACCTTTATTAATTTGCAACAAATTAAATTATTACTCAAAATTATTTCAGATAGGTTTATAAATTTTAATCTAAAATTGTAGCCGAAACACTCGCCGAAATTGTGTCTCCGAAAACCGTCATTACATAGCGAATACGTTAAAGTTGGGAATTCTAAAAAAATAACTTTGTATCCAAAACTAAAGTATAAACATATTCCATAATAAAAAAAGATGGCTGCTAGCATACTAGTTTTTAAAGAACATTGCTAATACTGTCGTCTGCACGGGCATATATTTCCTGAAAATAAAGTGCAGGTCTGAATGGATGAAGCAAAACAAAAATAAAATTCACGGGGCATTTTTTAAAAATATTATTATACACATAAAACCTTTCAACAATAAATATTACAATATTACGGTGCATTAATAAACATTTATTTTGAAATGAATACGGACTATACATTAATACCAAAATCTTTTAAATTATTTTCTGTAAACGTTTTATTTTGTGCTGTTCGAACTCTAATCTATCAAGCCTGTTGCAAGGTTAAATGGGATTTTCAGACACGAAAGAAACGCGCATTTTCCTTAAAAGGTCAAAAAATGATTGAATACCGAAATATGGTTTCCCTTTCTATTTTTCTATAAAACATCAAACGGATGGGCAAAAGAACCTTAAAGAGTCTAACTTCTCCCAGGGATATGCATTTTTATCAGAGGAGTGATGTTTGAGAATACATTCGAATCTCAAAGAAAATTCCGATTTCCGCATTCTTATAATCTAAAAATATCAAAATCGGATTGCCCTAGAAACAATTCTAAATGTATACTTTCTCTACGATGATTTCTGGAACTTTTCCCAGGTTTCAGAGAGGTGACTATTAAGCTTATAAAGATTTTGTTTTGCTTAAAGTAGCTTTTTAAGTTATATAAGGATCACAAAAGGTTTTTTTTTGTATATAAATTTTTCTTTAAATCGATATAGTTACGAGAGCCTTATTTCTATAAATTTTATTTATTTCGTTATTCTTAAGACCCCCGTTGAAGTTTATAAGTACCCTAAAGTGTTTTTTTTTTGCAGTTTCTTAATATATAACAGGTTTTGATTTTTTTTTACGTAATCTAGCGGCTTTAAAATGTTGGGTACTCTTACCCTCTAACCGTTCAGAGGATTAACCAAATTGTGCAGTTGTTTTCTCTGTTAGAGAGTTTAAATGATATTTTAATATATTTATAACAACATTTAAAAAAACATGTTTATTCTTAAAGAGATGGCTTTGAATTTATACCCCAATGAAAAAAGTTTGGAAAATATTAGAAAATAAAGTATTTTTATGAATTTAAAAATTGTGTGTATTCCTGGAAAAACTACAGATACAAGGACGTAAAAATACGTTTGTAACGGTCAGAAGTTTAATAAAATGCATGTGAATTGCACTCTTATTTTGTCTCTATTATTGATAGATTCAATTACATATTCGAACAATTTGCCAAAGATAAATGAAATCAAGTAGAAAACTTTTAGCCCAATTACTATTAAAATATGTCTTTATTGATTCATATAGTGAAATCAGTTTATAACACTACTATTTTTACAAATAAATTTACCAAATGCAAAAAAAATTGTTTAACAGTTTAAATGCAAGTGTAATGTAGAATTGTCCCTTAAAATTAGAAGATTATATTTTTTTTTCTCATTATTTGGATAACGGCTGTAAAATTCTAAAGGGTATTATATTCTAAAAGTTATTTTTAATTCAAGTATCCTTCAAGAATACTTTGCGATATTTGAAAAATATACATTTGGTTATTAATGGTTATCTTTCCAGTAATATATTCTCAGTCTTCCAGAAAGTTTTTTTTAAAAAAAACATGTTAACAATAAAAAGCTGAACATTTGAAACTTTAGGGGAGAACCAAGAATTTCGAAAAAAAATGTTAAAATATTTTTCGCAAAGAACAATGCTTTATACATATTTAAGAATGTGTGTACACAATTTCAAAGCAGGAGAAGAAGAAAAACATATTTATTTACATATTTATGTACAATTTATCACTTGCTTACATACTTTTTGTCTGCAACATTCCTCATTTATTCAAAAAAAAAAATTGTTGAATTGGTTTCGTTTAAAATGCTAAGGCATTGTAAAACAATTACTTAAAACTAAACTGTTAACTGTTAATAATTTTTAAAATTTTATTATTTGTTTTATAAACGTATAAATAGCTTTTTTAAATTAAGATATAAATTATTTTTTTACAAATTAATGAACATAAAAATGTGAATATTTTTTTTTATGTTATTAACTTATTTTAAGTTTTGAAAACAATTCAAACACAAATTTACAAATATCTCTACATACGTCTGCAGTATATACTTTGACGTTATTTAATCAATTTAAATTTTTTTAATATTAAAAGTTGAAGGAGTAGTATAGAGTGTTTTAAGAAAAGCATATTTAAGCTTAAAAAACACAAAAACAAATTCTGAAAGATGTTCTAATAATGTCAAAAAATTGTATTTCTGAATTCATTAATAAAATTATTACGACTTTGAGCTCGAGTCTCCTAACTTTAATGTACTTATTTGATTGAAAAGTAATGTAATTTTTTTAACATTAAAAGTTAGATGAGTATAGTGTTTTTTTTAAGAAAAGCATATTTAAGCTTAAAAAACAAAAAAAAATTATCTGAAAGATGTTCTAATAATGTAAAAAAATTGTATTTCTGAATTCATTAATAAAATTATTAGGACTTGGAGCTCGAGTCTCCTAACTTTAATGTACTTATTTTGATTTAAAAGTAGTGTAATTTTGCCTAAATAGTTTGTTTCCAAGTTAAATAATTAATACGTATATTAATTTTAAAAAATATAAAACTGATTTAGAATTACTGGTATCATACAAAATACAAATTGAATTAAAATTACATTTTTATATAAAAAAAATAATTGTTGATTCATTTTTTGTTTTTTCATCTAATTAATAGTACATTAGATATGACATATTCATCCCAAATAATATAATCAACAATATTTTAAAAGGACACATGCCATTTAAAAAATGAATTACGAATCAATAAAAATTACTGCATGTTCATAGTTAATATATATTGCTTTCAGTACAATATAAGCGAATCTATTCCTACAAAATAGATTTATAAAAAATATATTCCTTAATTCCGTATCAAATCGGTTAAAACTATTTCTCAGTTGTTTGTAACTATTCCTTCAAAGCAATACAATTTCTAGGATTTTAACCAGTTCTTTCATGTGAAGGTTTCTAACTTAAAACTACGCGTCTGCAGAAGTGGACACTTGATTTCTTCCAGCCTTCTAGTATTTCTCTTCAAGATTCTTTTAAGAAAGTCTTGATTTTCTCTTTTCGCTTTCTGCCCTCTCTCAAAAGATCAGAAGAGGTTTTCTTACAACCAAGTAGCTCATGTCTTTAAGATTAAGTATGTACTTTACGCGGGTTATAATGCAGTATTGTTGGTTGTGTCCTTTAAAAACACAAAGTTATAATCTGAAAATGAAACAAAAAAATATGTACATTTAAATCAGTATTTAATATGAAAATATAAGTGTAAATCATTCAGATGTATTTGTATTAAAGTATATATATCATATGTTATGTTTGACGGATTAAACTAATGTCATACTCTAGAAATAAACACTGAACTTATTAGCGGCATAGGTTTGGATATATCCAGCAGTAAAGACTTGTATTATTGTATAGAAATATTGAGGTGATGAAGACAATAACTGAAATGGAATCCATTTCTTCGAATTTCCACACTTGTGACCAATGAGGTAATATTTGAGACTTGATCGATTTTAATATGTTCCAGCTGCTTCTGTTTGGCGAGTCTGCAGTTGACAGTAACTGGTATCGAACTGGAGACCCTCTAATTCCGAGTTCGGTATTATGCTCACAATTATGACGTCCTATTTATGATATCGATAAAACGATTAATATTTAAAATATTTTAAAAACAATAAGAATACAATTACTCAATAATTTTTAGTTAAAACATTTGTGAAAGTCATAAGAGTTTACTTAATATGTTATTGATAGAGTGTTAATTAAAACAGTTTATTAATAAATGTAATGGCGTTATTTAAAAATATGTGCATATAAAATATTTTACATTTTAAAAATGGCATTTACTAAACTAATTAAAACTTCTTGAATTAATAAATTTATCAATTAAAGTATTTTTTTTTTATTTTCATTTTTATTTTACTGTAATTAATATAATAGTGAGTAAAAATTTTTATCTAGTTATATATAAATTAAGTTTATGTTTATTTTTGGATGGTTAAAATTATATTAAAAAAACACAATAACAAATCTTTAAAATCGTACTTGCTCTGTTAATGAAAATATTAGATACGGAATTTCTATTTGGATATTTAACCCTTAATATACTTATTATTCAATTTTTATATTTACCCTAAATATTCCAGTATATTATTATTATTAAAATAATTGAATTGATAAATGAAGCAAGAGACATTTGAATGCAATTGTAGTAGAATATATTTTGTTCATCAATTATATCTCAACAACTGACGAGTGGTGTGCATACGAAACCAAACATGTCAAAAAAATTATATAAGCATTAAATTTTACATTACAAAAAAAGAAATCCATCTCTTTACGTTTCTGCCAAAACAATTATGTTACCAAAAATATAACCTTTAATTTTAAATCTTGTTAATCCTAAGGGCTATACAAATGCATGCGCATACCAAACATTTTTGCGGTTTTCCTATATTTGGAAATTTATAGCAGTTTTGTTTTTCAAGCTCAACTTATGTAAATGGATTAGAAAAAAAAATTGAATAAAAATTGTTTAATTATACAATATCATAATTATTATTTTTTTAAAACACAGTTTTCCTTTATTTTATTAACTTTTATGTTTATATTCTGGTTCTGATAAAATAACTTTATATTAAACTAATTGGCTAGTTGAACAATTGTCCCCAGTTCAATTTCTCAAATTGCTACCACATATTTTTTGTTTTCCCACATTTTTCTATTAATTTATATACAGTTTTCATTAAATGTGGCTCGTATATCTTGCATAGTCTCATCTGCAGTAAATGTGCAGTCAGTAATCTGCAAAATTAATTGTTGGCGAAGTATTTGGTAATTGTATTATCTTATTATGTTAATTAACTTATGCATTTCCCCCACGCAAAATGACAAATTTTAAAGAATTTGTTTGTAAAAATAAAATAAATGCAAAACTGTAATATTGAAAATATACAAATTTGTTTTTATGGATGACTATGTAAAGTAGAAGAAATAAATTATTAAAACTCGAATCTGGTATGGTTTACATAGGAAATAAAAAATTCGCTTGTAATTAAAGTATCTTTAAATTTTTACATTTATATATGTACTATATGTGTGAAAGTCAGTTTAGATTCAGTTTCTGAAGTGTTATTTTCTTTTGCAGTCAAATATTCGATTAATATTAATCCTTGGCGCACTGTCATAAACTGATAATCATTTCTATTCAATTTACTTTTTTATTCGCCTCCGATTTCTTCTAAGAAGTATTGAATGTGTGATATTTATTTAAAACATAATTTCCTACCATTTAATATTCTAACTTTCTCATGGCCAGTGGACAACCCAGGGGTAAAATACTCGATTCATTATCAGAGGGTTGCGGGTTCGAATCTCAGCTTTGAGTGCAGCAAGCTCATGATCAGAGAGAAACTAGCTATGTTCCGCATTGCCCGCAAAAAAACATCCATTTGTATATGGGACTAATGCACGTTCAATATGTCGTGGTTCAGATGTCCATGCTCCTACACAGGCGAATAGGATGCCAGCTTAAATGCTATCCTCGTCATCTGACCATGGTTCACAATTACGAGGCAGTGTTCCCATATATTTCCTTCTGGCCAACAGACCACCCATCTGACCTTCAAGCCACTACACTCCCAAATTATTTTAGTATATTTTGAGATTTATCAAATATATATATACATATATATTACAACTGGTTGCGCCGTGTGCTTGGCAGTCCCACGGAATCAAACCGGGGACGTTGCGTGTGCTCTACCAGTCAGGCTAAAGTGATCACTCGATCTCAAGTTGGAATATCGGGTATTGGAAGTGACCCCACAGTACACACCTCTCAGTGAATCAGACGGAGGAACGAATGAAATGTTATCACGTGAACAGTGGTTGATTTTTCGCTGGTGTTGCAATTTTGATTGAAAGGTTGGGTTGACAGTAGGTTGAACTTTTGTTCGTAGTTCTCAGTTACCACTTTTCAGTGTTATGCACTTCACAGTCACTCCGACTCAAATCGTTTACCTTTCGGGTGCTACGCCGATACTCTACCAGACAGGCTAAAGTGATCACTCGAGCTCAAGTGGGAGTATCAGGTATATGAAGTGATCCCCATAAAATTTTTAATCACAACTAATTGCATCAATTAAATAGTTAAATCATTTATTTCGAAAAATCCAAATAGTTTTCCGACATGCAATTTCTCAACAATAGAGGGATTTAATCTCAAGATATTTAAAAAAATGTATATTAGATTTCATGGTAAATTTCAGACATTCATGAAATAAGGATCATTAACTGCATAATACTTTTTATAGAAATGCTTCTAATTATATTTAATTAGAGTTTTAATTCTATATATTGAACGATACAGCATAATCAAAAAAATATTTTGTTAGAAATACACAAGATATAGCAACTCACAAATTAGTCAATTTCGGTAATTGCTTGTTAGAAATTAAAAATAAGAGGTTAAACTATCATTAATTTAAAAGGGTTGGTGTTTATTTAACTAGAATACAAGAATACAAATTAAGAAAATCTCAAAATGTTTTTTTTTATTTTTTCATAAAGATTAATTTCGTCAATAGTGTTTAAAAGATTAGTACTTAAATTAGTATCGCCTGTTAAATGCATTAAAGTACCGTAGAGCAATTAAAATGTCGATTTTTTTTCTATAAATTTCAACATTAATGAGTCGTGCCATTAAGGCTCCCAAAGTTGTTTAAAAGAAATAACGGATTGAACTTCTTTTATTCTTAACGAAAACATGGCTTAAGCTTATTTATTCATTTTTTTCTAAGGATTATTTTCTAAAAACATCTTTTTTCAATACTTTAGAAATTTATTTTGAGTAAAAAATATTTCAACGTGCAAGTAATTTAAATACTAATTGTTATTTCTTTCAGGGTCAGTTCTTTTCAATAGGGCAACTTTCAAACGGCAATGGAAACAATTTCAGGTGTTCGGAAATCAATCAGTGTTTTTTAAGCAATTATCTTCTATTAAGAATAAAGAACTTAAATTTACTGATTTAGAGAGCACACTTTGTTTTATCAGTGACGAAGGATCATTTTTAGTGGCTACCGAGATAATTCCTAATAGGAATGTAACTTTTAGGGTGTAAAATATTTGCTACCAGAAAACCCAGTGTGAAACATGGTAATATAATGTACAACATTAACAAACGTACAATTACGATTGTCGGGGTACAAAAAATGTATGTAAAGGATATTAAATGCTTAATGTATTTTATATGTGTTAGTATTATTTTGAATTGTTACAATTGTAATGATCACAATTGTAAAAAACGGAAACACAATTAGATTTTAAGTCGATTAGCCGGACACACAACTTACAATAGTAAAGTAAACCTTAGTAGGTACCTTAATGTTCTTATAATTTACTAGTCAAAAATAAAAGTTATTTAAAAATACGTAAATGTTATTTTAAATTAATTATGACTATGCTATTTTACTCATTTTCTTGATAAATATATAGCATCAATTTTTACAATATATACTTAAGTAAATTAACTCAAAGTAAGTCAACAGTAAACTGAAAATATTTTACTACTACAATTTTTAATACAGAATTTATTAAACTTTATGTCAATTTGTATCGTTTCGACATCGTATTTCTTTTATTTTTTTCATTTGTTCCGTTCTATAAGTTTGAAAAAAGATTTATTCACATGAGCAACTTGCAATTTCTAAAATATTTATTATTAAAGTTTAATATCAATACTAATTATAATTTAATATAACTTGCAAAGTTAACATTCCAAATACTTTCAACACGTTTTATGATATCTAAAAAAATATGAATTCGTTATTACTAAACTGTAAATCACTAAGATTACACAAAACAAAAATGAACATTCAATTTTTTGTTTTATTATACAAAAATACTAAAACATTTTTGTACTTACATTATAAGAAATAATAAAGCAATAATAAATAAAAAAAACAATATAAACGTATTAGTTTAAATACAATTCATTTCTTAGTTAATGAGGATTTCTTTTGTTTGGAGGCAAGCAAAGATATTCAACTAAAGTCCTTTTAATGCGGGTATGTATATGACCAATCACAAAATATTCAATTTCTAAATAGTGAAAAACTTGCTCTGTAAATTCACTACAATTATAAGCCGTAGAATAAAAATATATGATTAAAACAAACGAATCGACTAATGCTAAAACGGGTTCAGTCTAAAAAATTTAAAATCGAGTTAGAATTGGTTTTGGTTCCCTGGAAGTCCGTTTCATAAATTTACTCTAAAACGGAATCATTCCCAGGAACTATATTAACACGTCCACTCATCGAGTCCATCATCATAACACATGCATTCAAGTTCCCAATCTGGAGTAAACTAGCAGTACAACTGCCTTCAGAAAGAGCTTATAATACAGATAAAGTGCCCCTGAAAGTAGCCAAATTAGAGGACATTAAAAAACTTTTTTCCTACATCCCGGTTAATTTTAAGGAGTTTTATAATGACTTTTATACATGGCCAACCACTGGAAATGGGCTTGAGGATAATTGAGTAATAAATTGATTTGGAACCAATTTATCTCACTTAAATTTTGATAGATGTGCACAATTTTTGCTCCATGCAATTTTTATAAACTTTCGATGCTTAAATATACATAATTTTATATCACGCAGGCTTTAGATATTTATATTTCTCCGTTATATGCTAAAAGGGGATTAGTCAAGATATTTCAAACAAATTTTAAAGGCCAAAAATTTTTTTTTTTGGATGAGTATGGAAATGTTGACTTTAACAACTCAGTTTACATGTAAAAATAATCATTTTGATATTTAAAAAAAGTTTAGGTATAGGATAGTTTTTTTTTTAATTTCCCAAAACAAGGTTTGGTGAACTGAAAATCTTTTAGAATTAACCGCTTCAAATATTTACTCATCAATAAATAAAAAACGAACGCCATTTAAGTTTGAGAAGCAACAAGTATTTTAAACTTTATTTCACCAACCGATTTTAACCAATTCTATCATTTTTTGGTTTTTCAAAAAACTGTTATACCTACAAATCTATACAAATACAACATATCTATACAAATCAATCAAAAATCCCCAAAACAATGCTTTCTGTGACGATTCCACTAACACACTTTTTAGATACAAATACGGCAGAGATTTAACAGTAATGTATATATTATCAAACTTTTGTACATCATTTAAAAATATATATAATTTTTATAATTAATTTGATTACAATATGGCATCTGCAGTGTAAATATTTACCATTTTATATTTTTTAAAGCTTTTCTAACACAATTATCCATCACTTTTCCAGTGAATTTTTCAAATACAGAATTGTACTAACCTATGCTAAATATAATTTTTACTGGCATTTACTTCATATTGTATATTAAAAATAATAAAAACTTATTAACATTTTCATAGTGGTACTTTTAAAAACGCCATCTATTAAATCCAAATGTTATATATAAATGTTATCTATTTTATTTTAATATATAAAAAGTATCTTTAGTTTAGCAAGATATATTATTTTGGTGTCATTAGGTCCAAAATTATCAGGTTTTCAGGAAGTCAAAAATAAATCTTGTTTGTGTATCTCTCTGCTCTTAATATATATGCTAATAAGTCAAAGAAACGTAATCTTTTCGGTCTAATGACGGTTTAATGCATAAACGCTATGTTTCATGCTGTGAAATAAAAAAAATATATTGATTGATAGATTGTAAAAAGAAAATATATTAACTGAAGAGAAATTTAAACCTTTACAAATTTTTCATAAAAGTATAAATGGTATAAAATAAATGACTTCAATATGTGTAGCGGTCGATAAATTAGTTTTGCATTAAAGTAGTATATTGCGGGGAAAAATTTACAAGTTTCGCTCTTTCTATGAAGATTAAGCAATTTCAAGAAGTATTCATCAAACTTTTATCAAGAACAGTTTATTACTACCAACTGTATAATAAACTAGGAGAAATTTTAACCCTTTACGATCGAGAGGCGAGTCTCAGGCACCACTTGGTTTGTTTGATGCGCCAATTCCAGCGAAAAGGAAGACACAAACACAATGGGTTAATACTTAGTCAAAAGACCTCCAATATGTATGGATGTTGGTAATTTGTTTTGATACTTTCAATGTTTTACCAACATTATTTTAGAAAGAGTAAAGACGCGTTTAAAGTATTTATCTTAATCAATAATTTATTGAAAAAATAAATTCGGCAATCTATGTTTTATCTTTAAAGTTTATAAACATTTACCCAGTCAAAATATATAATTATCATCTCATACAGCACATAACCTTTTTACAACAATAAGTGTAAGTAAAAGGTTTTTTTAATGTTTCAATAAGGCCTGATAAGGGACAAGAAATGTTTAACTTTAAACTCAATATCGGAAACTTTAAACTCAATATCGGATATACTGTAATTTTAGTATTTAAAACCATTCACTCAATGGTAATATAAAACATATTAAGTGGATTTAAAAAAAAATCCTGTTGTTAAAAAATTGAAATTAATTAGAAGACGTTATTGATCTCAATGAAAATAACTGGCAAGTCAATTTTAATAACAATTTAATATCTAAATGTTTACAATAATTTTAAATTTTTTTACATACTAAAAATTCAATGGAAATACATAATAATTAAAAATATGTTTCATTACCACCCACTTTAACCTGGACTACTTAAATAATTTAACATTGTAAAAACATGGTAATTTTTTATGTTAATTAGCTAATTAGTTCACATTTATCAAATTGAAACTATTGTAACTATATTAACTAAACTATTAAAAACTCAATTTTAAAAATATATTTTCTTCAACAAAATCTTTCAAATTTCAATTATTTATTTTAATTCAAAAAAATTACAAACTCTTACAAAGCTACATAGATGATATATTGTTATAATCATATATATTATATATGTAGTAAATATCTCTTTTACGCTCTTTAGAAGCAACGAACCTTAAGACATGAGGTGTCAAAAGAAAGATAATTTCATGGACCAGTGGAAAATCATACTTTAATCTCATTGAAACACGTTTTTATTTAAAAGAGGATTTTAAAATAAATTATTTTAAAATGTTTTTTTTTTAAACAAGCCGTTGATAATGCTGCCATCTACAAGCAGGCATACTTTTTGTTATTTGTTGACCATAACAGATTCGCTAATATCTTTCATAGGTGAATGTGGGGGAGGGTGGTTCATGCGATAACTATCGCACAGGTATGCCAGTAAAGATTATTTATGAATTAAAATTTTGTGCAATTTTGTAAACAGGCTCGTATTATTATTTTATTTTCAATCTGAGTGGTAGATTTCTTTAAAAAATCATTGATATAATTCTGAAAATTCAATTATTCTAAACATTAGCATCATTATTCGGAAGCAAATCAATAAGTTTACATACTTTGGTGATTGTCTATATCCATGTACCGCAATTATGGCTGCCCTATGAATCGAAAATGATTGAAGCGCTCCAATTATTTAGTTTTATTAATACTTGTGTTAAATGTTCATAAAAGTAAAATTGTATGGGGATCACTATCATTTACTCAATGCAAATATAATCTAAAACATATATTGGATTATTTAGTGAAAGTATATTATCACATCAATACTCTCTTTATGTATTAGTTTTTAATAGAAAATAAAAATCACATTTTATTGTCATTCTACCATGAAATATGCATCTAATCTAGTTTCTTAGATTCACATTCTCCGAGTTTGCGTAAACAAACAAAAAATCAATAAGCTATAAAAGCTAATAACCTGCTGTCATGTATAAGCTAATGGTATACACATTTACTACCACTCGAAGAGACAATTAGTATCGAAAAACGATGATTTTGAAAATGGGTTTAACATTGTTGGTTATGTGTATTTTCAAGGTTGTGTGATAACAAATCAATTTTGGTATTTTTGTAGAGTTCGTTCTAAAAATAGTTGCGTTAATATATTGCATTATTTTTTCATTCATCCTATTTTATTGCTACATTTCCTACTGAACTAAATGATAATGAAACGTCTTAATTTCATTAGAAATGTGTTTGTTGGTGTATTAGTGTGGTGAATTTATATTTTACTTAATTATAATACATATAAGGATTCATAAATTAATATAATTTATTCAAAACTGTATGTGTAGCATTTTCGTAGTTAATGATGTTTTTATACAATAGTGTGAAAAATTAAGGAATATGTAAGAAAACCAAATCATGAACGTAAATAATAGGTTAAAATATAACATAAATGTTTGTTTATACAAGTATGACTACAAACAAGAACCAGTTGGAAGCTGTCTACTCGTAATATGAGTTCCCTAGCGTCTTTAAAAATAAATCTGGATACATTTGGCAGGAACTTGCGCGACGACATAGAAGGGGATGATATTTCAAACTCTTCTCTTAACTCCAGTGGGAGGGGATCAGCCTACGAGACTAAATAACCTATCATTGTTTCCTAAAAGAAGGTAGGCTGCATCGAATAGGTTGGTCATTAATGCACTCCAATTCTGGCTTTTATACTGGGTGTGAGGAAGGGGGCGAGTCAATTTTTGTTTATACGCTGGTCGGTTTAACTACTGTGACTTCGGTTCTAATTGACGGGTCTTAGCTTCAAGCATGGATCCTTCATAGTAGAGAAAATATAATGTTATAATCTCGCTAACATCAAAGTGAAGCCAACATGTATGGCCTCAGACACGTGGTTAATTACGTCATTCCATTCATAAATTTTCACTGTTACACATTTCCCAATTCATCAGCCAATCGAGAGTATTTTTTAATTCATAATTCTGAAAAGAAGTCACGTGTTTGAGGCCATCGGTCTGAGATGTTTGTTTCACGATAATGACGTCATATTCGCTCTACTACAGTCCATTCATGCTCGAAGGGTCGTAGCGAGTGCATGCTTAAATTGAAAAGAAAACGAGTTCTACAATTCCATTTGACTAGTTCAATGGTTTGCATCATGTGGTACGAAAACCCCATACGTGACGGTCTGGTTGGGAGTACGCGAAATTAATAATAGTAATGGCGAAAAACCCCTAAAAATGTAATAAGTAAAATATAAAATAAAAGACTATAAGTCATCAATATTGAGTCGTTTGATTAATTTGCCAGATAACCAAAGAACAATTTTGTTTAACGAAAACAAACCTTTTTTGCGTAGATTGATGGGTGTAGTAAGAAGGGCTATGAAAGGTTTGGTTTTGTTAATTAACGTCGCACTAGAGCTACACAGTGGGCTATTGGCGACGGTTCGGGGTCAATCTCGCAGGAAAGACCCGGGAACACATTCATACATGCACCTCGTTATTTTGGAACCATGGTCAGATGACGAGGAAACACCTGAACTGGCACCCAACGCCTTCAATAGACGTCGGGACTTTGGACCCCGATCAGATTTATCGTGCACCAGTCCCGTATACACGCCAGTATAATTTGTTAGATATTCTGGACGACTTTCTAGTATTTTTGTAGCGAAGCTGGCAACCCTCCGATCGCAAGATCAAGGGCTATGAAAGAAGGGGGGGGAATTTTATCAAGGACACGTGAGAAAAAAAATGTTGAGAACCACTGCCCTGCTACAAGCATTTTATATTAAGTGCTAATTCTTTTCATGGCTTCAGCCTATCCAATATATCCCAAAGACATAATTTAGAGGAATCTCAGAGACAGTTATGGGAAGACTGGAATTAGGTTGAGTCCCAATCAGATGTCTCTCGGGGTTTTAACACAAAGCAGAGTTTCTCGACTCTGCAGACGATTTTGTAACACGCGAGATAATTATCGGATATAAGGTTGCCCAAGTTCAACTATAGAATCATTTGAAGGTGTGAGCTTATGTGACCCCTATGTGAGCTTAGTAGCACGTATCAAACTTCAGACAACTTCTAAATAGATTGATTTGGACTGTTTGTGAACCAGAGGAACACATGCTGACCGGATTCAAGGTTTTGTCTGAAATAGATACGCTTACTTCTTTAATTTATGGTTGTAATAAATATTTTTCTTTATACATATTTGCTAAAACAGCAGGTAGCATTTTTAACGTATTCAGATGTTCCTCTGAATAGATTAAAAATACATTTACTACACTGATGAAATATAAAAATTAACCATACTTGATATTGTTTATTAATATAAATTGAAAGTCTTTATTGTGCATCTACTTGAGTTTAAGACACGTAAAAATATATGAAGATAATGTGATTGGGTCTGAGAGCCAAACAAACTTATAAAATTTCTTAAAGCAACTTCATTTACCAAAGCGTGTTGGATTTACAGTTACCTTCATCTAGCTTTATATGCATGGAATATGTGCATATGCATAATATTTTTATATAATACCTTCTGACTGTTAAGAAAATTAACAAAATTGCTAAGTTGTTTTCTCTGTTAGAGAGTTTAAATGATATTTTAATAAATTTTTATAAAAAAAAATTGAAAAAAAAACTGGTTTATTTTTAAAGAGATGTTTTTAAATTTATCCTCAATAAAAAAAAGTTTGGACAATATTGGAAAATAAAATATTTTTAAGAATTTAAAAAGTGTGTGTATTGCTGGAAAAACTAGAGATACAAGGACGCAAAAATACGTTTGTAACAGTCAGAAGGTTAAGTGCATAGTTTATGTGAGTTAAAGGGACATTTTCGAAGACAAAGCATATAAAATTAAGAAAAATATATTCTCTACACAAGCGTTTAAATAGTAAAAATTGTTCTAATATGAATTCCGACAAATGTAAAAATTTTAATATCCCACAGTGTATCCCATATGAATATTAATAACAATTTTCTGACAATAATGTAATGAGAGATTAACATCCGAGATCAAATGGTAATTTTTTTGTAATAGAAAATGTGAATAATTTTGCTTTACAAGCTGCTTAATTAATAAATTAATTTTCATTCAATCACATTTATAAGCTTAATGTCAAATAATTGTATTTCTAAAACATTCATAGTTGATTGACAGTAATCTCTAGAATTGTATAATTAAGATACGATGCACTCGATATTTCATTAAAGAGAAAACTATTTCATTAGAGAACAAATGAAATATTACCATTCGAAAGCTTGATTTTATTTCTGGAATACTCAAAGTCAACTTTTAAAACTAAATCTCTGAACTCTTGTCATATCCCACTTTAAAGCAAATAAATGTAAATTTATATTTAAATTTTATTTATTTTAAATCCAGCCAATTGAGTCTAAATTAAGTCTATTGACTTATCACGATATTCATGTTCAGCTATATTTCGTACTTTACATTTTAATAATACGTGTCAGTAATTAGCTAATTAGTCTCTAGAAAATAGAAAACATTTTTATTTAACAAACATGTCTTCTCCCCCCTCTCGTAAACTAAATATTGACTAAACCAGTAACTTGTGTTGACTGTATTTCGAAGACGTCAAAGGGTTCCAGCTGTTTTGCAAATTAATACTCTAAAACGTTCAAGATCGAATACAACCCACAAATGTTTCTGTTGTGTATTTAATTAGATTTTACTCTTAAAGTAATAGGCGACATATCGAGTTCATCTAATTTTGTTCTAGGTCTCGTGATAAAAAATTAAGCCAATTAGATAAGAATAATATTTATTTAAAAGAGGCAATATACAATAATTTACATAAAAATTGTACTTCATGCATCACTTAATGAAAATGTCATGTGCAAATGTAATGTTTACTTTGAAATACATTAGTAGAGCATACATATATATACAAATTATTTATTATTAGATACAAATTATTAATAAGTAGTCATTTTAATAACGTTTAAACGAAATTCATTGATCACGTGATGGCTTTCAAATAAACATTTCCTAAATTTTCATCAGAAAATTGTTGCCAAACTTCCTTTTACAAGTAAAAAATGGCGTTTTTTTTCTCAATTTAGCTATAGAGATGTGTTCTAAAATGGCGTTGAAAGGAGAACCTCTTACTCCATAACTAGATGCGTTAATCATGGTCAAAACGATCACCATGGTCGTGTAATCATATCTACTATTTAAAGAAACCCCCACACATGTTTGAAGAACAAATACTTGTTATAGAATAAGCTTGTTTTGAAATTTAAGAACGTTAAATAAAATTACTTGGACACCAATGATAATTTTTTTACGTTAATTGTTAAAAATTATGTATTGTAAATTTTATGAATTTCATTTTAACCACTTCTTGGTCGGCGTCGCATGCCATATGTTCACCATATGTTCCATATGTTCACCACATGTTCCATATGTTCACGGTCTTCAGGTGGCCGCACTCGCCAGACAATTAGAATTTTGGATAGAGCATTTAAAAAATTGCTGTAAAAAAAGGGTACTTAAAAATAAGTACCTGAATACTCGTTTTACTTTGAGTACAATTGCATTGTAAACGAGTGATGACGTACTCAAATTTAAGTAATCGTACTTTCTCAAAAATGAGCAGTGGGATTTAATATTGCTAATGTCAGCTTATGTTCAAGCCATCTTAACAAAGCGACCTGACAAACTTAAAATAGTTGTTCAGAAGATGGTTTTCCACATTATTTGATGTCGAATGCTTAAATGTTAACCGAGTTATTACGACTCAATTATCTTACTTTACATTCCTTTGGCACACCTTTTTAACATTTATTCTGTTAATAACTTCTTCACGTCACCCTGGTAGCTTAACAGATAAAGCTCTGGACAGCGGTGCCTGCAGATTGGGTTCGATTCTCGATAATTCTTAGTTGTAATTGTCTATATTTTCAAAGATTATTGGAAGTGATTTATGAAGGCAGCCTATATAGGCACCCAACTACCCTTTTTACTCATTTTTACTCATTGTACTCATTTTTGAGTACATTATCTTTTTCAAAAATTATACTTTTGTATTAGGAGGTATGATGAGCATCGAATGTACTTAAAAATTAGTACATTTTACTTAATTTTGAGTACCTATTTTTAACAGTGTAGGAAATGAATACCAGAAATTGGTTAAAAACAACCAAGAATAGGTTAAAAGAAGGTTTACATTTTATTTCTTGTTTACAGTTCACTAAACATCACAGAAATAGTTTTTTATTCTGTTTTTAGAATGACGAATTTCCACTTCAGCTGCGCATTTCAAGGGTAACTTATGAATGAAGAGTTTTACTATTAAATAATTTGAAGTACACATTTTAAGAGCCCATTAAAATTTAACGCCAAAATAGAACACCTCAAGGAGTTTAATCTCTGTAACGACCTTTAATAACCTGAGGCACTCTCAGGTGATCTAGTTCTCACCATTATCCTTTACGAGGGCTTGTATATAGTGAGTATGGATGCAACGAACCAAATTATCTTAGCTGGTCCCTAGAAATATTTATCTTTATAATTTTTGTATTGACAGCACCATGCGAACTGCTTTAAGTTTTTCATATTATGTCGTTTTGTATTTCACTTTCTTCCCAGTTTTTATCTGCAATTCAATTACCTGTTTTTATCATTATTTTCTAATTACCTCAGCGTATTACTCCTTAACCTATTCTTGGTCATTCCTTCAAATTTATCCCTTTGCACTCCAAGAACTCTTTGCGTTTTCCGTTCTTTCTACGGAACAGTTATTCATCCTTATGTTCTTTTCCCTAGGATGTGTTATGCTTATAGAAAAAAGAAACCTAATCTGTTTTGGATCTGCAAAAGAATGAGTTGAAAAAAATATCGATGTTTTTTAAACACAAGATCATGCTGTTTTCGTTTATTTTAAAGAACATGGAACCAAAAGAACGAGTCGTTATGTTGTCGCCTGAGCGGCGCCAACTGAGTGCAAAGGGTTGAAAATAAAAAAACATATTTTATGTTCTATCCTGAATTCTATCTTTCTCTCCCGTAAGCCTCTTATCTGTTCTATCCTGCTAATAACCCGTCTCTTCTGTTATCTGGCTCATACGGTTTCTTGGAGACTATAGACGTTGCTAGATGCATGACCAATTGGTTATAAACTACCCTGTCTTTGTTTTATTCCGTATATATTATCTCGTTATACTTCTGTTTAGGTAAATGCAACTGTTCTTGGATCTGTGATGCGTAGAATTTATCGGTGAGATTTATTTTCTATATATGGCTTTTTCATTTACTTTATACCTAGTTAAAGCCTTACTATACAACTTAATCCACACTGAAGAAACCCCAGATCAAAAACTAAATTGGTCCCATTACCAAAGTTCCTTATTTTTGGGCCTCACCCAATAAATGAACTTCATAGGATACCTCTGTATATCATTCAAAATGGATTAAAAAGAATCGGCGTGGATCCGAAACCTATTAAAGCAACTCAAATGTATCCCATAAAAAGACATTAGGAAAACATGATTTTTATTGTATATAATGTAACGATAAAAACCACCTGTCCCATTTTCTCGTACAATGACTCTTTATTGTCCTTATAGAGATGGAATGTATATTTAACATAATTTAGCGAGAAATTATTTAATCTTAAGTACTTTTTATTAAACAATAGAATTTACTGAAAATATGTCATTCGCTTTTTCTCCTTTTAATATTTAATAATTCCAACAAATGATTCTAAAATTTTAATTATTGAAATTTTGGATGCGAGATTTACTCTAAAAATACTTAATAATTTATTATGAACAGATAATTATTCAAACAACTATTTTTTAATTACATAAAAAAAAGTTTCGAATTGTTATTTCCTTGACACATTGAGAGTTATTTTATATTGCAATAATAGAGACTGGTATTTTTTGTTAGCATCTATTATGTCCAACCATGAATTCCCACCGAAATCTATTAAAAGTTTTAGGTATTGACAAAAAATACTAGGCAATGAAAAAAGGTAGTGGCAGTATGGAACTGATGAATTGAGAAAGTAACGTTAAATTATTTTCTAGTGAAAGTTTTTAACACAAAGAAAACCTGTGACCAGAAAAAAATACTATTTTTAAATTGAGTTTCACGTTATATGTCAGTTAAAATCCCATCAAAATCCGTTCAGTGTCCCTCACATGATTGACGAGCAAACAGACGAACTGAAACAATTGTTTTTACTTCAAAGAATCCAAAAATGACCTAAACATAGACCTTTCAACAAAAATAGTATGCTATGTGTAGATATGACCTGAATTAAATTTTAAATATACTATCAAGTTATAGAAATCATTCTTAATACAAATGTTGTTTTAAATGTATCATATCAAGTTCAAGTACTTTTATAATAACGATAAAAAAAAGATATTCGATCATCTATCATAGTCTTGTGACAAAATATTAGATACTATAAGCAATTCCTGAATACAAATACTAACCATAAAAATAAATCTTTAGAAATTTATATTCCAAAACAAAAACGATTCCCGTAGGTTTGGTTTGGTTTTGTTAATTAACGTCGCACTAGAGCTGCACAGTGGGCTATTGGCGACGGTTCGGGGTCAATCTCGAAGGAAAGACCCGGGAACACATACACATTCACATACACATTCATACACACATTCATACATGCAC
The DNA here is from genome assembly GCA_963932185.1 of Troglohyphantes excavatus. Classification (NCBI taxonomy): domain Eukaryota; kingdom Metazoa; phylum Arthropoda; class Arachnida; order Araneae; family Linyphiidae; genus Troglohyphantes; species Troglohyphantes excavatus. The sequence goes on along the minus strand of OZ010672.1, from coordinate 42,675,298 downwards.
CTTGTTATTTTAGAACCATGGTCAGATGACGAGGAAACACCTGAACGGCACCCAACGCCTTCAATAGACGTCGTTACTCTGGACCCCGATCAGATTTATCGTGCACAGGTCCCGTATACACGCCAGTATAATTTGTTGGATATTCTGGACGACTTTCTAGTATTTTTGTAGCGAAGCTGGCAACCCTCCGATCGCAAGATCACTACTTTTTTACTTTTCTATGTCAAGTCCATTGCACGGATTCGAACCACCAATCCTCCGATTAGTAGCTGAACGCCTTACCAACTGAGGCTCCGATTCCCATACGTACATTTGCCATTGTGCCATGAGGTTTGGTAGAGGAATACCTTGTAAGGGCTTGCTCCTTCTAGGGTCTTCGGTATGCTCTAGATATATCTGCACTTGTTATATAAGTTTAGACTTATTGGTAATATTTTGTTTGTCTTGGATTGCTCTTTCGACCTGTTATGTTTCTTATTTTGCAAATTAAAATTTAGTGTGATATGTTGGCTTCATAGCGAAATCTTTTATAAATCATCCCTTTCTACGCCACACAATTTCCACACACGTGGTTTAAGCAGTTTACTAGTCCAAAAGAGTTGTGAACTTGTTGTTGTTTTCATTTGTAGTAAGGACTCGCCACGACCTGTCGGCTAGAACTGAAGTTATAACTGTTAAACATGCGAGAGTATTCCGGAAACTTGACCCAATCCCCCCACGTGACACAAAAGTCAAATAGGAGTGGCCAAATTGTCAATTCGCCTCACATTACCTTACACGATGGTATGTCATTTCCCCCTATAGACTGATTCTTCATTTAGTTATGGGACTTTTAAATATCTACACATCTTTCAAGTTATATTTTCAAAAAAATTAACACGTCATTGTCTGTAAATTATTAAGTTTAGCTTCGTCCCATGTATGCGTCACACACTTTTAATCGCAACCTGCTCAAAACTATTGGAAAAGCTTCCAAGAAATAGTGGAAATGTTGAAGGAATTCCCACTTTGGACTAAGAAATCATGCGCGCGAAATGTTTCGCTCGGAATCTCCACAAAATAATGTCACGTAGTTGCGGAAGAATTTGAAATGATTGCTTCACTCTTTACTTGGACTCTGTGACATCTGAGTTTGTGACATTTCGCCACTTCTCATCTGTTGCAGACAGCAGAGCAAATTTCTCACCTTTTTCTTAAATATCATACTGCATGCGGTCATTTTTATTGGCTTGAAATGTTTCATTTCCAGATGTTTTACCGTTAAAAAAAATCCGAATTCTCGTTTCATGAATAATGTATATATTTGTACTTGAATTTAGAAAAGTAGGGCAATTTGGGAATTAAGAAAACCATGAAATAGTTATTTCTTCTCTTATATATTACAAACAGACATGTGAAAGGTCACTAAAGAGTATAAGCAAATGTATACTGATTTTTTATCAAAATACAAATTTGTAAGGTTTTTTTTTAATTTATCTAATACATAAACCTTATAAAAACTATTAAATCTTAATTCTTTTTATGAAGATATTTTTTTAATATATCTTAAAGCATATTTAATATATAAAAAAAGAGTATCGGTAAATTTAATAACTGAGTGAGGATTGGAGTGATAACTGGTGATGGCTAAATAGTAAATCAAACTCAGAACTAACAGAAATAAAAAAAAATTATTAAACTGAAATGAATAAAAAAAAAACTAAGAAAAACATGGACATTAACATCAAGACAATGTAAAATTTTGCCCATTTTAAGCTGTGAAAGTCTGTAAAAAAAGACAAGTTGCTCTTAACAGTCTACAATCTAATTATACGCTCATGTATTTCATTATCCAGTTTACACTAGAATGATTCTTGCATCTGTTGAAAACTGCACAATAAAAAATGCACCGACTTCAATGCTATTATACCAGGATTCATAATTAGCGGTTGTTAATCGTATTTTGCATCTAAACATTTCAGTTTAACCGTTTTTACCTGTAGACGTTATTTTTTACGTATAACGTTGTTTTTCAAAAATTACTCACATACTTTTCAGTAATTTTGTCAGTTAGACGGTGATATATTTAGAGTACAAATGAGCATGCTTCTAACTTTATGCAAAATAAACTTTAATGATTACTAAAATATAGTAACAATTGGCAGCTCTGCTTAAGCAATTATTTTATAATTACGCCTAAGCAGAACATTTTGTCAAGTAAAAAAAATCGCCGATGATGCCTAACTTGTATCACCTAATTTCGGACCCTGTATAAAACTAATAGTACCAACCAGTATTTGTTATTTTGACAAGTTGAATAAAATCAGACCTGGTCAGTTTACAAATCAACTTGCACAACAAATGCATGAGAAGTAAATGGCATAAAAAATATTTAAAATATTCCAAGTTCATAAAATTAGTACAATAGAGATAATTAAAAATGATCCATAGTTTTTGTAAAAATCTAACATGCTTCCCAACAAAACATTATTAAAATGTGCGTTTTTTTAATAAATGTTTTCGTATTACAATGTTAACAATTCTCACATCATTTAATATTATAAGAAGAATCTATTAGAATAATAAAATTAAAACCGTGGCTTATGCCAATTAAAAAAAACGCATGCAAACTTACTTAATTTTCAAATTTAAGATAATCTAATATGTATGTTTACTAAACGTAAACTAAGGCCCATTCTACACTAACGGGGAAAACGCGCGGGAGCTTCTCGGTGATTCTAGAATTCGTACCACGTGGTGTAAGTTCTCGAATCATCCAGAAACTCCCGCGCGTTTTTCTCGTTCGTGTAGAATGATCCTAAAAAGCATTTAAGAACGAGAAAGGAAAAAAATTAGCAATTAAAACACAAGTAATTTAAAATATTATTAACAAAAAACAATGCTGTTATCATTAACATTGCATCTTCAGCATACATATTTTCATTGTTATAGATAATCCCAAATGTGTTTAATAAGTAATATAATGTACCTAATTTTTGAGCATTCCATAAAGCACGTGGTCCCTTTCTCAAAAGAAGATACAGAGTCCAACGAGAAAAATAACTCTGTAAAAGGAAATTGAAAGTTAGAATTAGCTTATTTGACTGCAAATCGAAAATCAATCGAGCGTAAATGACTTAGCGATCATATTTCAGTAAAGAAAGAGAAATTGATCACATTATTACAATAAATTCGATGCGATTTAAAGAATTTCTTTGAATTAAATTATTTTATTCCTGCGTCTTGGTGCTCATTGCTAATCTGTATAAGTGATATTTACATTGTAAAATTCTATCCGATATTAAATTGTAGAATGATATTATTAAATTTCCGTAATGTGTGCTATTAAATAAATTGAAGGAAATTAAATGTTCGCATTCAATATATACTTTAGGATATAATGTATTGATTAAGGTTTTATAATATTAAAATATATTGTTAGTTAATCAGAAACTATTAGAATAATAATCTTATATATGATTATATGAACACTACTTGAAGGTCATGTACACTGTACACTGAAGATACAGATAGAGTCATCGAGCGGAAAATAAAAAGCAAAGTTTCATGTTTCATGTTAAATTTACTAAATTTGGTGAATTTCATTTAGTCACAAATTACTTTATCAATCTGAATTTCTACAGATAAATATTTCAATAGTTTTTAGACACGAGATTTTTTTTTTAATTATAAAGTTATGAATGTTTTTAAATATGTTCAAAACATTTACTAATTTTTCGGACAAAAATATTTTTAGAAAAAATTTATTTATCTAGTATTTTATACCTAGTGTTAAAGTGTTTAAAATTGTTTCTAAAGCAATCAGAAAAAGTTTCAGGAATATATTTCAAGTAATTTTTAAATAATGTGCCCCCAACATGGAACAAGTATATTTCGAGTAAATTAGCTTCTAATTTAGTCCAGAGAATTCAATTCAATATATGAGTTTATTTAAAAAATATTTTTTAAATACTTCCAAGTTGCGGATTGCTACAAATTAGGTGTTATTTTAAAGAGAACAATTTCGATTTTTATAAAAAGTAAAAAGATCAGAAATGATATAATTTTTAAAATTGTCAATTGCCGGATCCCCTTAAAGGTTACATTTTACATTATCTTTCTTCCCCTCTCACAACTTGGTACTTGAATGAAGAGTGATTTATCTATTATTAGATATATCACTTGCAAATTCATTTCATTAAGCGTGAATCACCGATTGATATACCTAATAACAAATTAAATATCACTCATAAGAAAAAAATTGCAATACTTCTTTCTTAATTTTAATTCTACACAATGGCTTCTTAACAGTATATATTTTACCTATTGAGTTGCAGTTGTGGCATTATAGCATTTTACACTTTATATCTGCATGTTTTGTATAATCCGATTAGTCACGTTTATTGAACGTGTGCATATTGCTATATTCAAGGTCTAAAGAAATATATTAATGTCACTCAACCATGAAAGGTACACATGACTTCACCTCTATATGCTGTAATAACTAGTATTTAAGAAACGTAGTTTATTGTTTATTTCAATTGAAAATTGGTTTCAAATTATTAGATTATAAAAACGACAGTTACTGAGAAAAAATGCTTTGACAAAAAGTGCTTGTAAAATTTCCAAAAAAAACCTAAAACCTCTGTGGTTAAAATAACTTTTTTTATATAAATTATCGATTTTTATGGACTAATGAAATGGTTGAAAGAAAATAAAATTGTATCATATTTCTCCAAATTTTTTTTGTGCGTGTCTCGACTTCTCCCACGTGACTCAATTTACTACAAAATAACTTTTTTTTACAACGTTATAAATAGATTAAAAGAAAACAAGAGAATTCAAAGTCCTCAATCTCTTGCAGTATTTCGTTACGGTTTTCAAAAATTTTATATTTACTGACTGTTTAGCTTCGTAAACCAATTTGAAATCTTTTTATCCAATTAAAAGTAACAGTTCAATAGTTTGTTTTCGCTTTATTACGTGTATATTTTGATGCACCTGCTAAATCCCTTAATATAAAACAAAATCTTGGAATTTTGAAACACGAAAAAACAATGTTTATACAAAATCTAACATTGATAATTAATACGCTTTTGTAACATTTACAGGATGTCTTTTGAAATCATGAATTGTGTAATATCCTTTTAAAGGATGCTCGTTTACTTAGCAATTTCCAGACAATTACCGGCGTCTTACAAGACAAGACGTCTCGTTTGTATCTTACATCTGATACACCTGTCATTAAAACTCTAGTTAGGTTATTAAAAGATTAAAAAGATACACAAGAAGAGTTTTAAAAAAAATTTCAAAGAATATTTATAGAGTAATTGTGAATTTTATTTAAACGTTAAAGTATTATTGATCTTTTTAAAAGGGAATTACAATATATTAGACAAATAATTCCCATCGAAATATTCTCTGGAATACCTTGACTTGCAGAAAAATATTTACTTCTAAACTCTTTGCAAGCATTTCAATATAAATTTCAGATAGGATTGCAGTTTTGGATGTCGTTCATTTTTGTTAATTAAAATACTAAATGTTGTCTAAAACTATATTCCCTTGACATTGGTTACCAAATATTGCTCTGACATAATGTTCTTTCAGATATTTGTGTCTTCATAGTCGATGTCAATGATCTAGAGTGGACTGGCTGCCCATTGTGATCATTCTCAGTTTTATTAAATCTCACATTACAATCGTTTCAGTCGCTTTCAACCTTCCTGTAAAGAATTGTGATCGCGAAAGCGCAAATACATTTAGATGGATTTTAGATTGTTTTTTAACCTGTCAAACGTACAAATTGCTTTTTCGTCCCACTGTGAATACTTTGAATTCAACAACAACTGCACTAGATTAAACGTTAGTACGCAGTGCCAGAGCTACTACATATGCGTTAGGCATACTTCTATTAAATACAGTTTTGAAGACACTTTTAAATATTGATTCAAAATTTAGAAACTCAGTAAAAATACTGTATATTATAAAAGTTCTCTAAGATACTCTATCCACAGTATACCATAGATTGTGGACAATATACATTAGAGTGAGGTGAAGAAAGTGGAAATTTTTAAATTGAAATAGAACGGGACGAAAAAGATGGTACCCGTTATCATAAAGCATAATGTTAAAAAAAATCATCAGACAATATTGAAATCGGACAATTGGACAGTTTTGAAATTTTAAATTTTTTAACCATTTCTCCAAATGAAAATGAAAAAATTAATTCATTTTAATTGAATTAGAATTGTGCGGAAAACTTTTCTTTGGTAATTAGGAGATGAATACAACAAAAAAATGTCGACATCGATTAAAATTTGACCTTTGAGCATCGCGGTCCAAATTTTGAAAATATGAACATTTTACCCTATCCGCGTCCACCTACGTCAAAAAGTAGCTTAACATGGAACAAATTGCAATAACATGTTTTTTAACGGTTTTTCCTTATATTTGATGTGCACAGAAAAAAAAGTTTACACTTTTCGTTAACTGGAAGTGGGTTAAAACTGGATAACTTGTAATTAATAATCTTTTCTTATAATCTGGAGTTTTAAGGGTCAAGGCATTAATTTCTGCTATCAGAAATTTGAAATTTTGATAATCAATTGATTAGATTCAAAAGGGGGACGGGGGGGGGGAACGATCACAGAAACGGATCGATTTACGAAAAAAAATGTCCAACCGTAAACAAATTCAAAAAAATATTTCTTAATGGTTTTTGTTACTGTTTGGTGTATTGACTCAATGCACCAATCAGAAGAAAACATTTTTCAAAACTTTGACCTTGGTGCGCAGAGGTCAAATATTGTGCGATGTCGAAATTCCTTTTTGCATTAGTCTTCTAATTGCCAAAGCAAGTTTCCAAACAATTCCATTTCAATTAAAAAAAATATATTTTCATTTGCGGAAATGGGTAAAAAATTTAAAATTGCTTTGACCGCGATGCGCAAGGGTCAAATATTGTGCAATTTAGCATATTTTGTTTCATTACGCTTCGGTTAATGGGTACCATGTTTTCCGAACTATTCCATTTCGACTTGAGAACATTCGCTTTTTCACACTTCACTCTAATATTCATGTTCTTTAAAGGTTAAGATGTTTTTTTATAAATGGTTATCAACTAAATATAGTATATTTAATAATAAAATGCATAAACCTTCTATGTTAATGTCCGGTTAAGAAAAATCGAAAATATATCAGATAATTGGTAATAGGCGATTTCCACATTATTCAAACAATCAGAATTAAACCAGTATGTCAGAAACACATTAAAAAAATTAAATTATCCTATTGTGGAGCGGTATTAACTAAAACTGATCTGCAGAGTAGAAAAAATCACTTTCTTACCAAAATTTTTTATCAAATTTCTAAATCAATGAATAATCAAATATATAATGAAATAATCAATAAGATTATATGCCAAACAACTGCCAAAATTGTGTTACCAACTACAATACACGAGAGAAAAATTCCTTACAGGATCCAATACCCAAGTTGAATACCAAAAGTAAAATAATAAAAAGTTCAAATAAAATGCAATCTATAATCCAATGACTTCAAAAAAGCCGTATTTCTGATTTCAAGAACTTCTATAGATAGAACCCTCTTCAAGACACAATGTATGAGTACTCAATCACCTCAAAAAGTAAAAAAAAAATCTTATTAATACCTTTTCAATTTTTTTTTTCGTCGCGCTTAATATAAATTAGAGATTTGACCTTGGTAAATTGTAGAAACGACTTTTTGATTTAACACATTTTAAAAACTCGATCCACCATTTATCTTTCGAAACATCAACTACTTCTGCTGCGAATTATACCGTGTGTCAATTTCACTCGATACATCATGAAAGTTGACTGAGATTTTTCCGCCCTACTAACCGACAAATTGCTTGACGTGAAACGCTTGCAAGGTAATCTTCAACCAGTAAACCTTTATATAAATGACTAAACTCATTGAAACATAAAGGATTTTTATTGATTGTTGTTAATCACTTAAACTTTACGGATCTTACACGTAAACTACCGAAATATTTGAATTTTGCGAAACTATAAAACTAATTTCTCATCAATTTTATCATAATATAGAAATACAGTAGAACTAATTATTCGGATCAATTGGAACAAAACCCCATCCGGATAATTGAATATCCGGATAGTTGAATAATTCAAGGGAAAAAAGTTGTTTCTCAGTAAAAAAACGAATTTTACTTTAGTATGTTGTTGTTAATCATTCAAACTTCATAAAAACCTTTAAAAACTTCACCATGAAACCTTACAAGGCAGTCTTCAACCAGTAAACCTTTATATAAATAACTAAACTCATTGAAACAAAGGATTTGTATTGATTGTTGTTAATCACTCAAACTTTACATCTGGATACGGGCCTTCCACATAAACTACCAACATATTTGAATTTTGGGAAACTAAAAACTAATATCTCATCAATTTTAGATAATTATATAAAAATACAGTAGAACTCCAATTATCCACAAAAATTGGGACCAAATCCCATCCGGATAATTGAATATCCGGATGATTGAATAATCAAAGAAAAAAATTGTTAGTAAACAATAAACGAATTTTACTTTAGTATGTAATGTAATTTAATAACTATTAAAATCAATATTATTCACCCAAAAGAAACTTATATAATGTGGGTTTTGCTGATTTTCTTTTCTCGTAGTGATCCGGATCCGGATAATTGGCGATCCGCTTTGTTTCATCTTGATAATTGAAGTTCTACAGAACAGAGTTAATTAGAAAAATTAATATAATTTCAAAATCATATAACTTCAATAATTATCATCCCAAAAAAACGATAATACTTGAATGAAAAGGTAAAATGTTTCAATCTTTTTTACGGGAATATATCTTTAAAATCAGTCCGGGTGCAGGCAGAAACAGAAGCACCACGAAAATAGTACAAGGGGAATCAGCCTATGGATATAAATGACCTACCGTCGTGTAGAGGAAAATATGTCGTATCTACTAGGTAGAAAAGTTATATACTCCCCGCTCTGGCCATTGTACCTCGTAGGGGGGAATTTATCATACGCGGGCATACTCTGACCTTGTTAACCGCTGTAACTTTAGTTATAATAATCGGATCATGACGAGTGTGTTTAAATTGAAAAGAACGACGAGTTCTACAATTCTACTTGACTAGTTGGCAGTTTAAACTATTTGTGCAAATACTGTGTGTAGTGGAAAGTAGAAATATGCCGAATATTTCACTATGAACACAAAATATCATTATACAGTTTAATTGCGGCATAGAAAACTCAAACAGATTGAAAGAGTCGATCAAGACCAATAAAACAATTCCAAGAAGCATAACCTTATCACAAGTGTAAAGAAATATAAAAAGCTTACCGAAGACGCCAAAGGAGCAGGCAAAGCAGGCGCCTGTAAACACACACAAAGTAGTCACAAACAGAACTTTACGCTAGAATGGGGACTGAGCCTACCCAACTTTTTTTTTTTACAAACGTTCGATATAATTTCCTTTATTAACAAGTAACATGGCAATTGAATGACAATTTTGCCCAGTACGCATATAAAGCCATTTATAATTGCTTCTAAAGAAGCAGAAATAATTGCTTCAGAAACAGCTGAAAGTGGTAGAAACACCTGATCTTTTAAAAATACAAAAAAAAACGCATAAGGTCACATCACGGAACCAAAAGCCAGCTGCTTAGCACCAAGTTATTCGGTCCACTGCGACCAATCCAACTGTGAGATAGCTCTTTGTTAGAGGAAAGACGCATCACTGTATGCCAATGTTTATTTTTGTTAGAAAATAAAGTTTGGCGACAATAGTCCCAAAGTGTAAAACAACGAACTCTTGCCGTTTTAGACGCAGTTACTAATGACACATTAGGCAAAATTGGAATATATTTCATTTAAATTTTACGTGTGACTCTCGAAATTGAATTAATAGAGAAGATTTGTAAACAAAAAATGTGAATTCTTCTGCATTGCAACTTTCTTGAACCTTACAGTCGGAATTTTGAAATATTTGCGTTAAAAGTTTTTCCTTTAAATCGGAGTTTAAGTCTTATCTTTTTGATTTATCTTACCGATCTTTTTGTATTATCATTAATCGGACAAAATTTTAGAAAATTTAAATCGAAATTTTAAAAAAAAAATCTTAAATCTTTAAAATTTACTTTTAGTTTATTCATTACTTATTCAAAATTTAAAATACACTGCAAAAATTATGAAAAACATTTATTAAAATTTATACAATATTTTCAACATCAATTTTCGCTTCGCCGACATACTTGCAAAACATCAACAATATCTCAGTGTTGCCAGATTCTCAACTAAAAAACTTTTATAAAAGATAATACTTCAGTTTTGTTTTGTTTTGTTTGGTTTTGTTAATTAACGTCGCACTAGAGCTGCACAGTGGGCTGTTGGCGACGGTTCGGGGTCAATCTCGAAGGAAAGACCCGGGAACACACACACATTCATAAATGCACCTCGTTATTTTAGAACCATGGTCAGATGACGAGGAAACACCTGAACGGCACCCAACGCCTTCAATAGACGTCGTTACTCTGGACCCCGATCAGATTTATCGTGCACAGGTCCCGTATACACGCCAGTATAATTTGTTGGATATTCTGGACGACTTTCTAGTATTTTTGTAGCGAAGCTGGCAACCCTCCGATCGCAAGATCACTGCTTTTTTACTTTTCTATGTCAAGTCCATCGTACGGATTCGAACCACCAATCCTCTGATTAGTAGCTGAACGCCTTACCAACTGAGCAACTGGGGCTCGATAATACTTCAGAAAGGAGTTGGTTAGTTGAAACGTCGTACTAGAGCTGTACAGTGGGCTATTGTCGACGGTCCGGGTCTGTCTCGAAGGAAAGACCCGGAAACAATGCCTCGTGTGTTTGAACCATGGTCCGATGACGAGGAAAACAATTGAGCTGACACCCGATGCAACCTTAATAAGCGTCAGGACATTTGACCTGGATCAGATTTAAAGTGCAGCAATCCCATTTATATTATTGGATATTTTAGACGACTTTAGTATTTTAGTTGCGAATCTGGTAACCAACCGATCTCAAGTTCACTACGTGTTTACTCTTTTTTTGTCAAGTCTACACAGTCGGGTTCGAACTAGCAATCTGATTGTTAGCCGAACGCGGATCCACTGGGTAACCGGGGCCTTCTTCAGAAAGTAGGAGCCCCAGTTGCTCAGTTGGTAAGGCGTTCGGCTACTAATCAGAGGATTGGTGGTTCGAATACGGGAAATGGACTTGACATAGAAAAGTAAAAAAGTAGTGATCTTGCGATCGGAGGGTTGCCAGCTTCGCTACAAAAATACTAGAAAGTCGTCCAGAATATCCAACAAATTATACTGGCGTGTATACGGGACTGGTGCACGATAAATCTGATCGGGGTCCAAAGTCCCGACGTCTATTGATGGCTTTGGGTGCCAGTTCAGGTGTTTCCTCGTCATCTGACCATGATTCTAAAAATAACGAGGTGCATGTATGAATGTGTGTGTGAATGTGTATGTGTTCCCGGGTCTTTCCTTCGAGATTAACCCCGAACCGTCGCCAATAGCCCACTGTGCAGCTCTAGTGCGACGTTAATTAACAAAACCAAACCAAACCTTCAGAAAGTAGAGACTGAATTAGTATAAAAAGTGACAAATTACTTTATGCCGTTAGTCGAAAAAGTTGATGTCCGGTATACCGGGCACAAGCTCAAAATGGGTTATTTATATCATTTTTAAATCGGTTGTATTTTTATGGATAAGACTGTACCAAACAAAAACATAAATTTTATCAACTTTGTTTCCTAAAATATACCGCTTACATAAAATACCATTGTATACGTATATTTCCCACAGAAGAAATACAAGCAATAAATATTGAATTCTTCGTGATTCGCAGACGCAATTATATATCGCAATCATGGAACAAAAGATTCGCAGAAATACGGTCTAGGAATCTAGACAAGGATTGTGAAGCATATACAATGTTTAATAGTTTCCGGGATAAAATATATACAATGTTTTTTATCGATTCCTTTAAAAGTTATGGCATAAGACTTTGAAATAAAAATGGGGAGATTTGAAGTGTTCGCTTAGTTGTCGTTGGTGTATTGTATGCAAAATTGAATCAGTGAAAAAATAAATTTCTTCTAATAAGTACGGAACCCTTTTGTTTTGATGCATATATCAAGGTTTCGCAAAATACAGGCCAAAATACAATTGTGTATTTCAAGACTTCTTAAAGTGAGTCACAAATACGTATTCAATGTATTTTTAAAGATGAAATAGTTTAACACGTTAATAAAAAGACACATAAGCAAAGCAAATTTTTCCCAATATAAAAATTTACTACCCTGATTATTTCATACACATACCATAACCATCATACACGACGCGTTATAAAAAAACGTAAATATCAGTAATTAATTTAACATCCACATCACGACCAACGTGAGAATATTTATATCAAAATCGCAACAGATTTGACGGGCATCGATGTACTAATGGACGACGAGGGTCGAATTCACACCCCTTTAATTACGAATTCGCCTGTTGACGAGTGTTCCTGATAACCTATCGATACTAGCAAAAATAAATCGATAGTATTGCTAACGCCAACATCGACTGGAAAAGTCGATATATCTAATAGAGAATATCTATCGAACTATCCAGAATTTCTTTCATTGCAATACTACCGATAGTCGCAATTCAGGTGAATCATCGAGAGTTCAATAGTTTACAGTCAAGTATTCGATAGTTAATTGTTCGAGTTGAACTTATCGGTGTTTTGCGAAGATTATCAGCGAATAAAATGTATGAATTTATTATATTTAGTTATATGATATAAAAAATTTCAAAAATTTAGTTTATGTTGGCAACTCAGTAAGGGGTATCGGAAGAAACGTCATGTTTCGCTTTAGGGGGGCGATCCCTTCCGACACTATAACTCCGAGGGACACAAGACGATTGACATTAATTTGGTATCGTTAGATGGGAAATTAGGCTGAGATGCGCGTACATTCTTGAAATAAAGTAAAGTACGTACGGGACGCGAATGTGGGCTCAGATGGAACAGGTTGTTCGTATGTTTTTCTGTTGGCGATCAATTAATATTTTTTTTAATATGCTATAGGATGCTTCATGTGAAACCTTTCTGGCTGTACTCAGACGCAGCCACACCCAAGTATAAAAACAATATTTCGACGCCAACGAAAACCTAACCAACATAAGGAAGATTCGCAAACTGTTACGCATATCTCTCCAAGTCCCCATCCATGTTTCGTATGTTCGTATATTTCTTGCTTTATGTCAAGATTCTACACGCATCCATGTCTAATTTCCCATCAATCGATGTGGTCGTTCTTAAAATGACATACATATGCACTTAAATATCTAAATTATCAACCCACTGAAAGAAATATTGGTAAAAATTTACTGTACGGTCTTCTTTGGCGACTTATTCAAAATATCGTCAAAAGTCGCCATTTTGGCGACTTTTTGCACGAGCAAGATCTAAAGAAAACAACTGTTGTCCAATAGGGTTGCTGCAATTCCTTGTCGGGTCGGAGGGGGGTTGCCATTTAAATAATTTAAATAAAATTTATCATATTATGCACTAAACTATCTAATGCTGGTTCAAAGTTACACGGTCATTTTCCCGGATTTTTCCTTCAAAATAGACCCCAAACAATTGCCAATACCACACCGTGTGACCGTACCACTCATAGTGAATTTAATTATGCAATTAATCAATATAAAGATGTACACGGTACGTACCCTCAATCCAGTTGGTGTGCGCGCCGGTGACCGTTTAAGTTGATAATAGTTCACAGTGAAGTGGCCGAATCCTTCTCCCTTCAATCAGTTGCAAGGCGACAAGCAATCCGAAATAATTACAGTTCTGGTCAAAGCGAACTGCTTCAGAAAATTTATCAATGTGTGCTTCGTGCCTCTAACTTCCAAAAGTATTTACTATTCAAATAGACATATGCAGCCAATACATCTATAGTTCAATCAAAAACAACAACGACACTAAACATCGGGCATTATATAAAAAAAACAATTTCCAAACATTGAAAATAAATTTTAGTGTTGCCAAAATGTAAAATGTATCGTTCATCAATACACACCATGCTAATAGCATATTGTGCAGCTATAGTGCAACGTGATTTAACCAATTAGCCTTATGGAATCCGAACCAGGGCCAATAGCCCATTGTGCAGCTCTAGTGCGACGCAACTTAACATCGCAATAGAACTGCACAGTGGGCAATTGGCGACGGTTCGGTACTTATCTCGAAGGAAAGACCCGGGAACGATTCCTCGTAATTTTGAACCATGATCAGATGACGAGGACAACACCTGAGCTGGCACCCTACGCAACCTCAATAGGCGTCAGGACATTTGACCCCGATCAGATTTATCGTGCACCAGTTACATGCATACGCCAGTCAAGTTTGTAGGATATTTTTTAGGTCGGTTTAATTAATTAACGTCGCACTAGAACTTCACAGTGGGCTATTGGCGACGGTTCGAGGCCTATATCGAAGGACAACCCGGGAACGATGCCTCGTATTTTTGATCCATGGTCAAATAATGAGGTTTGGTTTGGTTTGTTTAAATAACGTCGCACTAGAGCTGCACAGTGGGCTATTGGCGACGGTTCGGGGCCTATCTCGAAGGCAAGACCCGGGAGCGATGCCTCGTATTTTTGAACCATGGTCAGATGACGAAACAACACCTGAGCTGGCACCCGACGCAACCTCAATATGCGTCAGGACATTGTACCCCGATCAGATTTATCGTGCACCAGTCCCTTATACACGCCAGTATAATTTGTTGGATGTTCTGGACGACTTTCTAGAATTTTTGTAGCGAAACTGGCAACCCTCCGATCGCAAGATCACTACTTTTTTACTTTTCTTTGTCAAGTCCATCGCACGGATTCGAACCACCAATCCTCTGATTAGTAGCTGAACGCCTTATCCACTGATCAACTGGGGCTCCAAATAATAAGGACAACACCTGATTTTTTTTGGTTTGGTTTTAGTTAAATAACGTCGCACTAGAGCTGCACAGTTGGCTGTTGGCGATTGTTCGGGGTCTATCTCAAAGGAAAGACCCGGTTTTTGGTTTTGGTTTGGTTAATTAACGTCGCACTAGAGCTGAACAGTGGGATATTGGCGACGGTTCGGGGTCTATCTCGAAGGACAGGTTTTGGTTTTTAGTTAATTAACGTCGCACTAGAGCTGCACAATGGGCTATTGGTGACGGTTCGGGGTCTATCTCGAAGGAAAGACCCGGGAACACATACACATTCACACACATATTCATACATACACCTCGTTATTTTAGAACCATGGTCAGATGACGAGGATTGGTTTTGGTTAATGTACGTCGTACTAGAGCTGCACAGTGGGCTATTGGCGACGGTTCGGGGTCTATCTCGAAGGAAAAACCCGGGAACACATACACATTCACACACACATTCATTCATACCTGCACCTCGTTATTTTAGAACCATTTCAGATGACGAGGAAACACCTGAGCTGGCACCCAACGCCTTCAATACACGTCGGGACTTTGGACCCCGATCAAATTTATCGTGCACCAGTAGCGAAGCTGGCAAACCTCCAAACAAGATCGCTATTTTGTTTTACCTTTTTTCTTTGTCAAGTCCATCACCTAGGATCGAACCGTGAATCCGCGGATTCAAAGCTGACGCCTTTAAGCACTCGACCACGGGCACAACAACTGAGCTGGCGCTCGACGGAACTTCAATAGGCGTCAGGACAGGATAGGATATTTATTTAGACAACAACCTAGTATTTTAGTAACAAAGCTGGCAACCCTCCGATCACAGATCACAGATCACTACATATTTACTTTTCTTTGTCAAGTCCATCAGTCGGGCTCGAACTCGCAATCCTCTGATTACCAGCCGAGCATCTTTATCCACTGGGAATTGACCAGCAAATACTCTACCCACATTCCGTGCGAGTTTTGTTTTATTTCAAAATTTTACGCGCATCGACGCCTAATTTTCCTTTGAAAGATAATTTTCCTTAATGTACGAATAGTATTCCTATGCGTTTTAACCGCTAATCTATCATTCCACTGAAAAAATTATCTATGCATCTTACCAATCCCCAATTATTCCCAGCAGCAGACGTTCACAGTAGATAGTATCGCATGGAAAAAAACTGTCGAACTCTATATAGTATTGCGATTTTCGATAGTTGACTCGATTTTTCAACGGAACTATTAAAAGTGGAGTTGATTGTTGAACTATTGACGTTTAAAGAACGCTGTTAACCAATCAAGATATGCAAACGCACAACTCGTTATAGAAATACAGAAGATTTTAAAGGGGGGGGGACACATTTTACTATTATTTCATTAATTTTGCAGATTTCATTATAATTTAATTTGTTCACATAAGTGCGAAAAGAATATTAACATAATCACATGTCATGTTCTAACATTTAAAAAAAATACAAAAAGTTACCTTTCTTATTTTTGATATGTCAAGAAATTAAAAAAAAAAACTTTAATGTTGCCATTTTTATATACAGAAGAATATTTAACACACTGCCATTACAAATGTTTGTTATTTGCAAAATAATTTTTTTGAAAAATTGAAAACAGAATCCTGTATTTATTTAATCTTGTAAGTTGAATTATATATTCAGGAATATACACCAAGGACTATAGCTTAAAAAATATAAAGCATATGCCAAGCAATATATAATTCCTAACCAAAGAATTGCAGAACTCACTTTTCCAAATTTAACACAAGAAGTACTATGTAGAACACAACACAATTTTTCCAGTGAAACGCCCCGTCAGCCATTCATGGCAAAAGCCAATTTGAAACTCATTTCTAGCCACCAGAGGTCGCATTCAAAGGAACCGTGATAGTCTGGTCGGAAGCGTGCTAATGGGCACGTGATGGCCTGGTTGTACATAATGTCAATCTTGTATCGAACCAGCAAATCTCCATATACACGGCTTGGTTTGGTTAATTAACGTCGCACTAGAACTGCACAGTGGGCTATTGGCGAAGGTTCGGGACCTATCTCGAAGGAAAGGCCCGTGAACGATGCCTCGTATTTTTGAACCTTGGTTAGATGACGAGTCAACACCTGAGCTGGCACCCAATGCCTTAAATAGACGTCGGGAGTTTGGATTCCTATCAGATTTATTGTGCACCAGTCCCGTATACACGCCGTTAATTTTTGCGGATGTTCTGGACGACATTCTAGTATTTTGGTAGCGAAGTTGGCAACCCTCCGATCGCAATATCACTACTTTTTACTATTCTGTAGTCAAGTCCATCGCAAGGTTTGAACCGGGGACCCTTGAATTCCCAGCTGACGCCTTAATCCACTCGGTAACGGAGGCCTCCTCCATATACACATTCAGCTGAGTCCATCAGGTGTATAAAGGTGACCTCCTCCAGTTACAGACTCCCAGATGCTTCCACGTTGCTGCCTGAACTAGGCTATTACTAAGCAGCAATATAAAATACTTAAATCACAACCTGTACAAACATAAATACGTTATTACAATTTATGTTTAGTGAATCTGGCACATAATCATTTTTAAAAAATGAGGCATTTTAATTAAATAGAATATTATCTAGGTAAACTATCAAACTTGTTCCCACCAGAGTACGTATTCAGACAATAATTGCACCGAAGCTTAATATTGATTCGCCAAACATAATTAGATGTACTTAACGTAGAAAAATTATTGTGTCGTTAGATTAAAAATACAATTAACTATTATTTAAAGCAACAAAATATTTTTGAAGATTTTTTTGTCCCATACCCCTTAGGCCGTTTTTTAACATACCGGCACAACAGGAGCCGAGCCGGTGACGGCGCCTGCTGGTATACTGTAACATTGCATCCAGCTTTTGCCAGTGTGTGAAAAAGCAGCCCTAATGTAGCAGTAATTTATATGTCCATGTGATAACTTTTAGATATTAGAAACATACTATCTAACGAATTTATCATATAACTATCCAAAGTTTTATATTTTTCTTTGATACAATCGTTCAAACTGAACAATTTAATTGTATACAAAATAAAACCGTTATAAATGCATTAGTAAGCTCAAAAATACCAAAAATTCCGTTTAAAGAAAAACAACATGCAGATGTTTCTAAAAAAACATGCAGATGTTTCTAAAAAAACATCCAGTTATATACGTACTGACTAAGTAGAAATCGATTTCCAAAGTTCTCATCAATTTAATTTCGGGTGGGGTGCAGAAAAATGGAAGCGCCTCATTTGAGTGGAGTGGTACTTCATGCTGCAGGGCATCTTGTGGGAAACTCAATTGGACGTCCTAGTCATTTGACTCGCGCCACACGATTTATGTAAATTCTTAAAACTCAAAAATTGTGCGCGATAATGTGTTTGAAAAAGGAAAGCGAATAAAAATCAAACGGGAAGAAGACTTTACCCTAAGTACGTCAATTTCACGTTTGGGACTTGCGCTGTGTTATGTGAATCAGGATTCAGTAAGAAGTGCGGGGTTTGTGGTAAATACATACTGATATATTCAGATGAAGCCAATTATTGTATTTTCAAATACTATATCGCATTTGTGCTTAGGGTCTACATTTGAGAGTTTTGCTATAAAGTCTAAAAGCTGTCGCTTAAAAGTATTTTACATGTAATTCTAAATACAGTAGTACTCCAGTTATACGGATCAATTGCCAAATCACAACCGGATAATCGATTATCCGGGTAATTATATAATTTAGGAAAAAGGTTTTTTTCTTAGGAGAAAAAATGAATTTTGCTTTAGTATGTAATGAAATTTAATGACTATTAAAAACAATATCATTCACGGATAGAAAACTTTTTAAATTTGCTGATTTTTTTTGCCTCAAAGCGATCCGGATAATTGGCGATCTACTTTGTTTGATCCGGATAACAAGAATTCGGATAATTGGAACATTTACAAGTTGATTTTTGAATCAGAGATCACATTAACGATTGAACTAGAATATTTTTTACTGAGTGTGATTCATTTGCAATCAAGTTTAGGATGTTAGGTTATAAATTTTTATGAGTTAAGTATATTTTTAATAGAATGCAATAATTATATCACTGTAAAAGATCAATACATTATTAACCACAATACTTTAAATACACGCATTATATAAACATACAAATACAATCTTATAGAGATGACTTATTGCAAAGGCATTCGGAAAGCACTCCCCTCCCCTTCAAAATCACTTCAACCTGGAAACGGAAATAACTTTACAATACTGTTCAAAATTTACGTTATTGTGTCTTCAGCCATTTTCCGTTTAGGATGTTTCGAAATGCTCATTTCAGTAGAAAATTGAGAAGTAAACTGATAAACCTACCTCATCTAGATGTACTGTGAAACAAAGAAAATAATCTTAAATAGTATGTTTGTTCTATTTATAAATTAAATGTAATGAGTATGATGATACCGCACATATACGTTACATTTAATTTCCGTTCTATCCTGAATTCATCCCTGTACTATCTTTCTCAACAAAACAGTCCTTTGCGGGTTTTTGTTGTCAAAACCAACAGTAGCATTTCCAATAATTAGGTTTATTATCCCCTTAATATATTTTATAAAGGGAATTTTTATTAAGTATTTTTTTTTCAATTTTAAATACTCATTTTCTGGCTATAGTAAATAGTAGAATCTGCATTCGAAATAACCTGTATAATTTTATGTTAAAATGATCGAAATAATTGGCGTTTAGAATTGTATATATTTATAATTTCTTTAACGCAGATAATTCATTTTATTAAAACGAATGGTAATTGGTAAAATTAATATTATAAAATCTGTAACCTTTCATCCAATATGTTGATTTTCATAGATCAAACATTACAAAGGCCTTTATTTTATACGGATTTAAAAGTCAAAAAATACCATAAATTTGGAAGTTGATGAAAAAAAGGAAATGATTTAAATATTTAGTTTTTAAGTGAAAACTCATAAACAAATTATGGTGGGATAATAAAATTTATAATTTTTATAGTTGCATATTATAATAATACAGGAAAAGGATTTTCTGTCTGCGATAAAATCTCGGCCAAAATCTAATACCCATAAATATGCGATATCTACCTTTAAGATCCAAGGGGTTTATTTAACATAAAATGCATATTCACTCTTAAAGGTTTTACATAAATGATTTTTTTAAAGGGACAATCATAACTTGATATGTTAGTACATTCATTAAATTAACTTAAAAGGAATTTTGAAAAACAATTACCTGTAGTATAAATTTTATTTTGTAAATTGATCAAATATTTAGCAATTTCTAACCTAGAAATAATCTTTAAAACACTGTAATGACTAAAATAAGACCATTTAAAATAAAGCTTCAGACAAATCCTTCTTAAATAAAGCAATAAAATACTGTATAAAATCATCAGCAATGAAAATCCATTTTTAAAATCAATCAAGCCTATGAATTCAATGAGAGAATGCAGTCCATGATTTACTACTTTAAATGACATGTATCTTGACTACATTACATTGTTGCGAGTTCGTTAAAGTATCCAATGATTTGAGGCAATTTATTTACAATCGATATACTTCTTAATGGAATGGTATCTTATACCACTAAAATCTATTTGATATTTTAAACGAAGCTTAGAACTAAAATGATTTCTTATACATAAGATGTTTTATACAAAAGGAAATATTTTGATATTCTATTTATCCTAAGCAAGGATATATTACTTACAAAAAAAAATGTTGTTATACAATATATAAAAGAAACAAAGTTTGAGTAATAAAAATATTTCAATTTATTATGAGAAGAAATATAAACGGAACATTTTTCAGAAATTTTAACCACTATGAACATATTTATCTTCAACCAAGATTATATTTAATAAAGTTAATTTTATTTTCATATTTTTGATCACATTACTTAGGTTTCAAGTATGTTTACTTTTATTTCTATATATTTTGTAACTTTTAAATAAAATCTAGTTTTAGAAAGCTAATACCTTATTGTACAAACAATTAATCTAAAATTTTAGTTTCAAATACATTTTATATTTCACTTTAAAATTCTAGGTTATTTTGAGACCCAATACCTTTAATTTAGTATCTGTTTTTTCAATAAAAAACCTAAATTGAATTAAAACGTTCAGATTTATATTTAAAAGATAGTTGTGAGCTTAAACCTTTTTTATAAGCGCTGATAAAGATAGATCTTCCACAGGTAATAGTGGATAAACACCTTTCACGTGAGTTTAACGATTCATAAAAAAGATTATATTTTTATTATATTTAAATACGATTCATTAAAATAGATTATATTTTTATTGTATTTAATTACGATTCATTAAAAAAGATTATATTTTTATTATATTTAAATACGATTCATAAAAGAAGATTATATTTTTTTGTTATTGTTCATTTGTTCTTTTATATTCACTTACAAGCGTCGCTTTACATGAGATATGATGGATGGATTATGATGGATATGTTGGATATCTATTACATAGATATGATGCAGTCTATAGATCCCCGAATGTTAATAAAATTATGTTTTTACAAGTAAATGTACTTTTTGATTTTCTTTGGCAGCAAAATAAAGTTAAAATTATAATAATTTTTAAATACATGAAAATCTCTTTTAAGACTACAAACAATGCTATTAAAATACATTTTCAGATATTTTATTTCATTGATATTCAGATATCTATTTATAATTAATTTACCTATAAATATTTCGGAATTAGTTAAAAAATATTTTTTTATTTTACATTCATTGTAAACTTAGTTACAAAAAATTTTAATAACAAAAATAAAATAATAAAATAATTTATTTAAACAATGTTTTCTTCAAAAAGTATATAACAAGAGCTCAGAGTTCTATGTACCAAATTTAGGACCTTTTGTACAAAACTAAGGTAGTATAAAGGTCAAGTAACTCATTGTTTGCATACATATAAATAATAGTTCTTATCATAACCATTATTTTGGTATTAAATTACCTGTTTTATGGTTTACAGGGGCATCAATATGACGCATATATCTTGTTGGGATGACTTGAATTGAAAACCGTTGTTTATACAAACATAATTCATAGTTTCAATATTTTATTTGCACTCAAGACGTCGTATATTATAATTATTAAGTTAACTTTAATACAAAAGTTATTAATAAAGCTTGGAAAGGAAAAGAGAAATATTATTTTCGCCACACATCACATTTTAAGCAATGTATATGTTTATATACTTTACGCTCTACTTTTTGTTTCTACACACATTTCTTAAAAACTTGAGGAATAGTAACGTATATATCCATACTTGTATCGCCGGTTTCTAGAAGAGAAATTCAAATCTAGAGTATTAGGGGAACTTTTGAAGGCATCTCTACTAAAACTATTTAAAAAAAATATTTTTGAAGAAAGAAATGCGTTGGAAATATAAATTAAAAACAACAAATTTAAAAATTTCTAGATTATGCTTGCCTCTGAGAAGGTTTAAATTATTTTTTTTTTACAATGTGTGTTTAATATTTCATTAAAAGTTTCAAAACAAATCCTACCTCTTAACCAAGCTTATTATCTATAAATAATATCCGCACGTCATTTTCATTCTTAACATCATATACAAAAATAATTAACATATTATATTTGTTTAAACAGTGGTATAAACACTGTCTTCAAAAATAAAGATTGAAAAATTGTAGAAAGCATTAGACTTTATTTAGCTGAAGAAAGATGACCTTTTTATAAAAACGTTATTTCTTAACCTTATACATGTTTTCATAAAACTTGGCAAATATAATTACT
Organism: Troglohyphantes excavatus; assembly: GCA_963932185.1. Taxonomy (NCBI): domain Eukaryota; kingdom Metazoa; phylum Arthropoda; class Arachnida; order Araneae; family Linyphiidae; genus Troglohyphantes; species Troglohyphantes excavatus. The sequence goes on along the minus strand of OZ010672.1, from coordinate 42,652,470 downwards.
GTGAAAGCTCTGAAGATGTTATTGAAAGCAGAAAGATTTAAGTGTCAATTCAGATAATATAAAATCGAATTATTACAGAGATCAATAATGCCGTTGATTCTTTCAGTGTTAAATTAAAGTAGCGTATAAAAAGATTTAAATGCTTCTGGGGTGATATCAAATTAGCATAGGAAGCGTAAAAAAATCGAACTATTAATAGCTGGATAATTTTATATGTTTTTAGGTTTTAATGCTGAGTTCGAAACTATCTTTATGAGGTTTTTAATTAAATGGTCTTCATTTTATAGAAAAAAGTTACCTAGTTGAGTTCTAATTTTGAAAGTAAGTTATTTGTTATACTTTTAAAATATTCCCTCACTTTCTCATTTCATTTTACAGAACCTTACAAATATATATTTTTAAATTATATTTGAACTCAATTATCTAAACTACGGTGACAAACTATTTTTTTTATACTAATATAAAGAAAACAATTAACATTATAATCTTTATAATTTAATTAAAATTATTTCACCTTTCATTACATACCCCCCATTAATTTAGAAAGACACATTTACAGTTTTAAACGTTAAGTTTTTGTCAATAAAAATAACCATCATACAAAACTGTTTGTGACATTGCATTGACTTATTAATGTCTCAATGTCACTTTTAAAATTAATTTGCATGGCAATGTGAAAGTCTATTGCTTTCTGATATTAGTGTGTAATGTTAAAAATTATTTTAAGCATTTAGATAATCATGTGACAAATTAGCCCAAGGTTTTTGGTAAAGTTGTGAAAATGCAACATAATTTATTTAAAATATCGCATTAAATTCCTATAAATCCTCATCACCACAAAGCAAGTGATTTAAATCAAGTCCAATAGTCTATGTGTTTCAGTTTTCAAAAAATCTTGTGATAGTGGGATGTATAAAATCTCTTATATATACACTAGAAAAGTCGAACTATTTACCAATGTATTTCTGAGTTTATAGAAAAGATACTTTTTAATACATTCCAATGAAACAATAAACAAATCTATTTTATTCAGCCTTTTTTTTTTAAATGATTTGAAAGGTGGGGTAAAATGGGTAATCGAATTATTAATACTACAGAATACTAAATTCGTAAAAAAATTATTAATTTTCGGCAAAAGTGCAATTATCCAAAAATATGAATTTTGAAACTTATAAATGACAAAAACTAACTGCAATATATTTAACACTGTTAAGGGGGTCCGATACCTTCGACATTTTTTTTTTTATTTTTATACTTGTACAATCCAATTTTTTTTCTCTTTCTAAATATGCATAAAAAACCATTTTAAGACGCTCAATTTTAATTTTAAATTGCACATTTATTTTTAAATTAAAATTTTAGTAAATTTTTTACCAATTTTAAAATTCCTACTCCTTTTTTGTTTTTCAATATTTTGAAGCAATTTTTTTTATTTAAGATCTTGAATAATATGTAAATAGATGTATGCATTCAAATTTTGATTCAGATACATCACTTTAAAAAAATAAAATATATTAGAAATTTTGGAAAAAAAATTGACGAAAAAAAATAAAATTCCATTTTAAGTGATTTTAAAAAACAAATTATGGTATAAATAGGAAATCTGAATGCATACATCTATTTAAAATATATTTATCTTGCTATACACACAAAAATTATGATTTTAAGAATAATAGTAAAAAAGCCTTAGCATTTTTAGTGTTCATTAAATTTCAAAACCACGAACAGAGATATTTGCTTTTAAAGTTTACATATGATACAACTATGTTATAGGAACACATCATTAAAACATTCATAACTAAAAAAGTAAAAGGAATTTTTTGAAGCAGTTTTTTGTGAGTTATTAAGATAAGTTTGAATATTATTTTTTAAATATAAAAAAAAATTGACTTTTTTTGCGAATTTTGGGTATCGGACCCCTTAATATAATGAATAAAAAATTATCTAATAATGCATTTTGATATGAAAAATTCAATTTTTCTCATTGACTACCCATTTTACCCCTGTGGTTGAGATCGGATATAAAAAAACTAAACAATTAACAATTTAAAATTATTAATAAATATTAAACATATTCAAAAGTTATTGCCATAAATGTACCAACAAAAGTTTCATATTAATAACCTTTTAAAAGTGTTAGATAGATTTGAATGAAAAATTGGCCCTTTTCCTACCCATTTTACCCCACGCTTGTTTAGGCATAATTTTGTTGAGATGACATTTCCAGATATGTCACAATGCGTTCGGTAACATTCAGTTTATAATTAGAGGTAGTGTTCATTATAATAAAACAAAATATTTTTCTTCGCAAAAGTTTAAATGGTTGCTTTTTAATTAACGATGTTAGAATTTCTCAGAATATCTTAAAAACAAATATGCCGTTCGTCAATGAACCCTCCCCTCCTAACGATGTTCATGCTATAACCAAATGCTGCCCACTGATACCCCCCTAGACAATGTATTAATTCATAATAGTAAAATATTAAATACATGATATTAAATACAACCATTGCATAACACCAAAATATTAAAACCTAGCTACCAGTTTAAAATCAAAAACTATGTATAATTTTAAACCTAACAAATATTTGTAATAAAAATTTATACTATATAATCATGCACATCTTGCCAGAGAACTCTGCTACACGAAGCAAATCAGAGCTGCAACGCAATACCCAGATCGCAATCAGCGAAATGAATTAGAAGCGTCGAGTAACTCGAGTCCCCTCGTGGCATATTGATGAATTGTTAGTGAGGTTGTTTTCTGCAATCCGTGGGTGGCTATCGGTGTATTCATCTCACACAAAGGGGGGGGGGAAGAGATGGTAGTTTATGAACAAATCTAATAAGAGTAATGCGGGTGCAAATGTAGTGAAAGTGTCGCTTAGACGTGCTCTCCGTATCCAAGTGACTTGAAACTAGAAAACCCAATTATACGGTTCTCATTGTAAAGTGAAAGGGGATCTTGTATTAACCCTCTGACGGAGATGAGCGAATTTAAAACATCCATGGATTTTCGGTTTTTCTAGCAATACACGTAATTTTTAAATTCATAAAATATTCGATGTTGAAATATTTTTTAAATTTAAAGCGTTCGGATATTTCTTGGAAGCTCAATTCTATATATATTAAAATATAATAAAAATTATATATATATATATATATACAGTGTTCACTCTAGGCGTTTTTTAAAGGGCGGTCCGCCCTGCCCGCCCCTTTTTCATCTTGATAGCGCCCTTATGCCCCTTTTTCAAAAATGCCGCCCTCTTTTGAAAAAAGTCCGCCCTCTTGCCCTTTTACGTCAAGCACAAGCGTCATTGCTTCCCTAACTGTCTTTAAAAAAGGCATAGATTAAAATTTTTTTGTGTAAATTAGAATTAAGTGAATTACGACAGTAGAAAAACAAACTCCTTTTTAACTGCGCGTGTTGTGCAATCGCGATGATTCCGATATATCGAGCACGGGGCATTCTACGAATCCTACAGGTTGCATGTGCCCACATATGAAATGCTAAGTTTTCTTTCTGTGTTTTTTTAAGAGGAGATGGTTTGGGGCGTATTTGCAAGATTATGCATTTTTTTTATTTAAATAGCCTTTTCATCAGTTTTGTAAGGAGTCTGATTAGGGATATTTACAGATTTGGTTTTTAGGGAAAACATTAATTTTTCAATGTAAAATTCGAGATAGGCCTTCGAACCGTCAACACTAGTCCAATATGCAGTTCTAGCGCAATGTCAACCAACAAATCGGAACTTTTTTTATTTTGTTCGATGTGTCAATGGTGGCCATGCCCACACCAAACTTTTTTTTTGAAAGTGCCCTTTTAAAAACAAGAAGTGCCTTTTCAAAAACGGGGTGCCCTTTTACTACCAACAGCGCCCTGCCCCTTTTTATTTCTAGAGTGAACACTGTATATATATATATATAACCTTTTCTCTGTAAAACAATTTACTTAATAAATCAGGTAAATATGACCTTTTTTATATACTCCTTAATTAATTATTTATTTTGACAGTTAAGTTACCCTCTGAGCGTTAGGAAAAAATTGTAAAGTAAGAGCTCTGAATATATTTTTATTATCCCGTAATTATTATAAAACACTTAAATGATATTTAAACGACAACTTCTATACGTTTTGAGGTGCCAGAGTCCATACAACTGTTATTTAACCTCCATAAGTAACACGTGTTTTTAGACATCTGTTCGACATGTTTTCAAGAAATACGCGTTGAGCCAAAGAAAGATTTACATTAAGTTCAAATACTAGCCTTTTGAAGAATACCAGTACAATTGAACTAGGTGAGAGGCGAGTAGAAGGAAAGATTTATATGGGTATCGTGGGCCTCGGAGGCTTAGAATGTTACTGTGAGGTTAAAATTAGGTGTTAGTTGGTATTACTGATCGTGGTGCAAAAGTTCGGTGAATAGAGTGTTTAGATTTTGTTCTTCCAACTGTCCATAGTCCAAAATTAAAAAGGCAGTGATCCCGGGTCTTTCCTTTTTGATAGATCCCAAACCGTTGCCAATAGCATATGCTTTAAGAGTGACTCTAATTTAACTAACTAACATTTTTGTTTTCAATACATAAAAAAGCATTAACTTTAAAGCAATAAAAATTTGACTTTCAACCCCTCTTGACCCTAGCAAGAATAGTATAACTCAAAATGTATGCTTTTGTTGTAATGTGTTAGTTAGCTAGTGCAATATGCATTTGAAGCTTTGAATTTCTTTTAAACTCACGATGAGTGGAAATTCACAAGTTACAAATTTAAAATTTTTTTTTTTTAAATTAATTATAATTTTTTTTAAAACTAAGTCACTAAATTTTAACAGTTTTAAAGTTCAATAAATAATAATAAATTATGTTTTAAAAACTTTATAGATTAATTTATGTATATCCATGTATATGTAAACTGATAAAAAAAATACCCAGTGACTGTCCATAATTAAAATAGAGTTTCTGTAGGTTTTCAATTATATATATAATACTTAAGAGCTCTGCTTGTGATTCATTCCTTAATCGATTTCGACGTTCTTTCATTCCAAGAAATCCTTCCCTCATTCAAGTTTCATTTTCTATGATTCTTTATGTTTACTATCTTAATTAAAAATCCGATGTAATGGCAAAGAAAACGTTAAAACCAAAAACAATATTCCAAAAAATCATAACGAGAAAAAGTCCAATCGATCGGACACTGTATTTAACTTAACAAAAGTTTCATTCATCGATGTCGCAAAAAATGCGTTTTTTTATATAGAAACCGTGAGTCAATTTAAGCAAAATGATATAACTAAAAACCTTCATAAGAAAACTACAATCAATCACTTCAAAGTTAACAAATTAGAAACAGTTATATGTCAGTGCTAATTACAGTAAATTAAAAGCTTGTTTTTTTCATGCATTATTAATTATATTCCTTCACGACCTAGCTTTTATAAAAACACATAATTTGAATGTTTCAATGGCTTGGGTATAAACCGGTAAAATAAATTTCAATGCTTTTGGGAAGAATAAATAATATACAACTAACAAATAATCGGGAGTTGATCGAAACTACGATTAATGGTTCGGAACTAATTGACAAATGACTCAAACTTACTTATACAATCGATAAAAGATATTTGTTTTTTAAAGGAGTAAACTTGGTTGTTTTTTAAACCAGAAACATTGCAAAAACATGCGAAAAAAGGGAGATTTACAGTATTAAGATCGTACTCAATACTCGTTCTTGACTTTTATTTAAAAAAGTTCTTTTACCGTGTAAAAGTTTAATAAATTATTTAAATATATATTTTGATATTTAAGTTCCTGCGTGTTACATATTTGTATGCATCATAAATTGTGATCACACATTGTTGGTTGAATTTCAATGTCTGCCCAGCAAAAAAGTCAGCAAAAAACCTTCATCAAAATTTTGAAATTGAAGGTTTTATGCAGGAAAACTGCAGTTTTTTTGAAGATCTATAAAATTAAAGGTTTTTGTTTAATATCCTTCATAAATAATATAAAAAACCTTCATAAAAACCTGCAAAAAACCTTCCTTTTTTAATCATGAAAGGAAAATGCAGATATTTTAAAGGTTTTATGCAGGAAAATTAAAAACTTCAAAAAAACTGCAGGTTTTTGTTTCAATATTCTTTACGATATTTTCAAAAAACCTTCAATTTGACAATTTTGATGAAAGTTTCATGCTGACTTTTTTGTTGAGTGTCTGTAGTACATTTATCTGTAAAGGCAAAATAAAATATTATAATTGCGTAACTACTTCGCTAATATTCTAAACAATTAACAGCAACAAACACATTAGTTAGAGTATGGCAAAAAGCATGTTTTTTTGTGTGTGTCAAACAAAGATCAGTGCCAAACAACTTGTTTTAAATATGTATAATGCAAATAAATGAGAAGACATTTTAAGAAAATATATATAAGATTATAGAGATAAAATATAAGAGAAAATATATTTAAGAAATAATATAAGAGAAAATATATTTAAGAAATAATATAAGAGAAAATATATTTAAGAAATAATATAAGATCAAATATATTTAAGAAATAATATAAGTGAAAATATATTTAAGAAATAATATAAGATAAAATATATTTAAGAAATAATATAAGAAAATATATATTCTTGAATATTATGAATAAGCGCTAATTATTTTTATTCAGATAAGAATCGTTTCTTAACCGTTATCCTATTTTCTGAATAATTAATAGAGTATTTGATGTATTAAACATACTTAATGGATTTCCAAAAATCTTAATTAAATTCCTTGTTACATTTTATCTCCCGAGTTTTTAAACAGAAAACATCTGTTTTAATTACAATAACAAACAGCAATGAATGAATGTCAAATATATTAATAGAACTGAGACTTTAGAAGCAAGCATCAATTTTATACCTGGCAATTTCGTTGAATGCATTTTCGGCAAATTTACAAAATCGATTGAAGTCTCTAAGGAAAGCTTTACCGTATAATAAAGAGGTAAATTTAACAAAGTAGCTTTATCTTCAGCCTTCTTGGGCACAGTAAAAGACTCATTTTATTTCCCCTTTTCTCGAACAAATGCGTTTTCCTGACTCTCTTTTCGGCATACAATTTCCTTTCCTTGTCAGTTTCTTAATTTTTAGTTATTTCCTAGCTATTCTAAGGCGGAAATCTAAAGGTTCACTTAAATTGGAGAACATGAGAGTGGATAAAACGTATGTCCATTTGTGTCGTAATTCAAATTTAATCAGTTTTTTTTTTTTAAATAATGACCAAATTTAAAAAAAAGATGATTCTATGTCATTTTATTTTTTATTAAGTTTGAATACTATTCCGTGAATTTTGCTTATATAAACTGAATATATTTTATCTTTTTTTTCAAATGCATGAAAAAGTAAATGAATGTAAGCGTTTGGGGTAATAAATACTTATTAAAAGTTTATTTATATGACGTCTACTCGAAAAACAATACCTCTCTAAACTAAACATTTTTTGCCGTAATAAATACTTTTCCTGAACGTTGTATATTTGTATGTTATGACGATTCGATGGTGATAAAAATAAATATCGGCTCTAGAAATAAACTTTTTAAAAATAAACTTTTTAATATGAAATGTTTTTTAAAATAGTTTTAAGATTATTTAATACGCAGATGTTATGTTCATGTATTTGTTTTTAATATGCATGTGGATTTCCAGTATAATTATAAATAGACCGTAGAATTATAATATAATATCTAGTAGAATTATAATATAATATCTAGTAGAATTATAATATAATATCTAGTAGAATTATAATATAATATCTAGTAGAATTATAATATAATATCTAGTAGAATTATAATATAATATCTAGTAGAATTATAATATAATATCTAGTAGAATTATAATATAATATCTAGTAGAATTATAATATAATATCTAGTAGAATTATAATATAATATCTAGTAGAATTATAATATAATATCTAGTAGAATTATAATATAATATCTAGTAGAATTATAATATAATATCTAGTAGAATTATAATATAATATCTAGTAGAATTATAATATAATATCTAGTAGAATTATAATATAATATCTAGTAGAATTATAATATAATATCTAGTAGAATTATAATATAATATCTAGTAGAATTATAATATAATATCTAGTAGAATTATAATATAATATCTAGTAGAATTATAATATAATATCTAGTAGAATTATAATATAATATCTAGTAGAATTATAATATAATATCTAGTAGAATTATAATATAATATCTAGTAGAATTATAATATAATATCTAGTAGAATTATAATATAATATCTAGTGTAACCAGCGTTATTCATTTATGTTATTATCTTATATGTTTGTCCTATTATCATGTCCCCGTCACCTGTATATATTTTCATGTTCCCGTTACGTGTCTATATATTGTTCCCGTTATTACGATTGTAACGCCCTCTACATATTTATGTCTTTCCCGCTGCACGGGAAAGCTTCAGTCATGTAACTGCCTCTTACGGTGATGCGTATAAGGTTTCGTTCCTCCCCGAGATTATTGTAATGTTAGGCATATGTGATTAAAGATGTTTATGTTCTATCCTTGAATAGTTATTTAGTCAATACGCCTTATAAATGGAGCCCCAACGCGGCGCAACACCGTAAGAACAGCAATTGCATGGCTCGCTTTTCAGATTTTTCGTTCCGATTGATGAAAATGGCTAGAGCCGCCATTTTGAAATTCGTTGCAAGAACGAAGGATATTGTGTTCTTCAAGCAAGAAGGAATATCATCGGATGTTTAAGATAAGTGTTATTTTGTTTTCTTTTCAGTGTTACAAGTTTTTTAATTTGTAGGCTAGGTTAAAGTTTTGAAACGCAAAGTTTCGTTTTTCAGTATACATCCTGTTTACTGTGAGGAGATAATTTGCATAACACGTATGCTGTGTCTCGTTTGGAGTGTTATCTCTATTGATTTAAATTTAACTAGTCTTTTAAAATTAAACCGCAATGGTTTGCTGTGTTTTTCACTGAATTTGAAATTAAAAAAACACCTTGGTTTTGTAAACACTGATTCTGACAATCGTATTCGCATTGCGAATTCAAATTCGTACGCTCGGAGAAAAGCAATTTTTCCCCCCTCCTCTCCATGTAACTGAGAGTGTTTTATTTCTGTTCTCTTTTATTTGAAATTATTGCTGGCCTTGAAAATTCTGATTGTGGGTTTTATTTATTTTATTTTGTTCTCTTTCGGGAAAAATAAAAGAATGTGGTTTGACATGCAAACATAAGAAATAAATGTTCTTAGTGTGATTCAGAGTAGTAGATTTTATATTGGCAGGCAGTTTTATTTGTGATAGTGCTTATTTAATTTAATTATTGGCATTAACTAATTATTAGTTATTTTGATCAGTTGGATAATTGATTATATTATAAAATTTAATGTTGTTTTTAAAATTTATTTTGAAAGAACACTTGAATTGATTCCTCATTAAATGGAAATTGTTAATGCTATTGTTTTGATTTTATATTTAAGTACTTCATAGATTTCTAAATAATTTAAACAAAAGTGATTCTTCTTATGAATTTGTTCAATCATGTTAAAATATATTTTGGTATTCTGGTAATCTAATATTGAAATGGTACCATAGAAATAGTGCATTTTAACTAGAGATCGGGTGTTATACAGTGTCATCTACACTTGAAAAGATTTAATACTGCATAGTGTTATTTGCTTGAATAAATGAATAGTTGGAATGATTTTATAATGGTTTACAATAAATTTATAATAGTTTAAATAAATTGATATTATTTTAACTGATATTAATTGGTTTTCTGAAAAATAATTATAGACGATTTGAGTGCTAATATTTCATGGTAGGGTAATTGTAGTGAGTTTAAGTGCATTGAACTGTGAAATAGCTCTAGGACTTTGAGGTAATTATTTTGTGTGCCTGTTATCTACTGCCATATTCTGAACTCACAAAGAACTAGACTGAAATCCCACGATGGCTTTTCTCGCACGAGGAAAGAAGATTGACCTGGTCCGGCTGGCAATTGAACTGGACTTGGATGGTATTGATAGTCTGAAAGTTATTCAACTGAAGACGAGAATACAAGAGAGTGAAGCATATAAGGACGATTTAGAGTTTGTCCAAGCAAGGTTTGAAGAGATAATCGCTGAAAGAATAAAAGAGGAAGACCTTGAAATTAAAGATATGAAAAGGAAGGAAGATCTTGAAGCTGAAGAAAGAAAAAGAAGACTGGAACTGGAGTACGAAGAGCGGAAAAGAAAAGACGATTACGAATTCCAACTTCAGAAGCTGAAACTCCAGGATGAGGCAACACGATCCCAAGTTCCTCTTACCCAGAACGATGGTTTTCAAGCAGCCAAACCAAGATTGGACTTGCAGACGCTGATCCACAGATTCGATCCAGTAACGAATGACATCAGCTTATACCTCGTTCTCTTCGAGCGACAAGCTCACAGAGCTGAGATTCCAAGGACTTTCTGGGCCTCTCATCTGATTGGTCTGCTGCCATATGATATTGCTCAGATCATTGCAAGAGAAGTCGAAGAAGTTGCACAAGATTATGAAAAAGTGAAACAGCTGCTTCTAAAGCGCTATAAACTCACTCCAGAGAAATTTCGTCAATTGTTCACAAAACATTCGAAATGTCAAGAAGGCACTTGGACAGATTTCGCCTACGAACTTAGGAATTACTTTCAAGGTTGGATTACAGGTCTCGAGATAACAACTTTTGAAGAATTGTCTGATCTGATGGTTACAGACCAGATTAAACGCCGTGTTCCACAAGAAGTCAAAGAGCACTTCATCGATGACTGGACACAAATAAAGACTACTACAGATCTAGTACAAAAGCTAGATGACTACGAGACGGTTCGTCCAAACAACAGAAATGACTCTACGTCGAATACCAAGAAGTGGTCCAGTCCAAGATTTAATACTGGAAACTTCAGAAAAGTGGCGCAGAATCCAAAGCCAAGGCAAAATGAAAGAAATCCTAATCCAGAGAACAAGCCTGCCATATACTGCTATGGATGTTCCAGACCTGGTTTCATAAAGGCAAAGTGTCCGACATGCTCTCCAACGGCGAGAAATGAGAATTTCCCTGCAAATTCACTTACCATGTACACTTGCCATTCCAAGATGTCCCCTATTGCACTGATTGATGTGTGCATATCCGGTGTACGAGCCAGAGTTTGTGCAGACACAGGTGCCAGCAGATCAGTCGCTGGTGAGATCATCTACAACCTGCTGAAGAGAAAAGGAGTGGAGTTCCAGGAGACTTCAGTAACCATGACTTTGGCAAACGGTTACCAAACTACTGAAGAGGCTTGCACAGCCACGGTGTCCATTGAGGTTGAAAACAAAACAATCATTCTGGATCTCCTTGCCCTTCCAAATGCAAAAGGAAATCGAACTCTCTTAGGAACAGACTTCCTAGAAAAGTCGGAAATTGTTCTCGACATAAGAAACAAAAGGTGGAACTTTTGTGACAACCCTCGCCGAAAGGTTTATTTTGGGAATGACATCACATCGACGTCTCAGCAACCTGTCGAAACTCTTCCCATCAACAGCTGTAATCTCCGTGAAGAAGAAGGCGAGAGCTTGAACATCGAGCAAAGGCTCCAGGTCAATAATTTGCTTCAGGATTTCGAGGAAAGCTTCAAACCAGGGGGAGAGAGCACGACTTTCATAGAGCACCGCATTAATACGGGAACGCATGCTCCAGTCGCTTATCCACCCTACAGAGTTTCTCCTGCGAAGAAGGAAATATTGAAAAAGGAACTGGATGACCTCTTGCAAAAGAAAATAATCGAAGAATGCGAGTCGCCCTTTGCTGCTCCGGTGGTGTTGGTACCCAAACCAAATGGAAAAACAAGACTGTGTGTTGACTATCGCGGCTTGAATGCAGTGACAGTTGCAGACCACTACCCTCTACCACAGATCGATGACCTTATCCATGACGCCCGACATGTAACTTACATGTCCACTATTGATTTGAGGTCAGGTTATCACCAGGTGAGCGTGCATCCGGAGGATAAAGACAAGACGGCTTTCACAACCCAGTTCGGAACGTTTAGATTCAACCGAATGCCTTTCGGGTTGAGAAATGCACCAGCTACATTTCAGAGGCTGATGGACAGATTTAAAAGTGGTCTGCCGGATGTAAAGATACTAGTCTACTTGGACGATATCATTGTCTTATCCGCTACCTTTGAAGATCACCTAAAAGACCTCAAGAAAGTTTTCCAACGACTTTCCCTGTCCAACTTGAGGGCAAATAGAGAGAAATGTCAATTCGCCTGCCCAAAGGTTAAGTATCTAGGTCACTGGATAACTACCAAAGGAATCGAAGTTGATCCAGAGAAGGTTGAGGCTATCCTGAAGATACCAACTCCGAAGAACGTCAAACAAGTACAATCCTTCCTACAGACCTGTTCTTGGTATCGAAGATATATTCCAAACTTTTCAGAAGTAGCAAGACCTCTTAGCAATCTTACTAAGAAAAATGTCATTTGGAATTGGGGAACAGAGGAAGAAACTTCTTTCAAGACTCTGAAAGAACTTTTGGTTAGTCCACCGATCCTTCGTCAAAGTGATCCAAGTCAAGCATACACTCTCCGGACTGATGCCAGCGGTTATGCCCTTGGTGCAGTTCTCTTACAAGGCACCGGATCTGATGAACATCCTATCGAGTATGCCAGTCGCTTACTCACTAGTGCCGAAAGAAACTATTCGACTACAGAGCGCGAGGCTTTAGCTGTAGTTTGGGCTTTAAAGAAGTATCGTGCCTACATTGAAGGTCAAGAGATTACTGTTGCATCCGACCACCAACCTCTTAAGTGGTTAATGAGTTTGAAGTCTCCTACGGGACGATTAGCAAGATGGGCTCTAGAAGTTCAATCTTTCAATTTGAAGTTAGAGTACATCCCAGGAAAATGCAACGTGGTCGCTGATATGTTATCAAGACCAGCTTGTCAGCATGCCGAACCTTCATGTGAACTGTGTAGCATACACATCGACGTTCCCTCACATACTTCAAAAGAGCTCCGAGAAGAACAACTTAAAGACCCAGAAGTTGAGAAGATAATTCGTTGTTTCGAAAGCAATGAGAAAAACGTAGACTTCGCCAACTGGACTGATCGTGGTTACCTGATGAATCAAGGTGTGCTTTACCGATATGCACCAGACTCGGACAGTGATGAAGCACAACTGGTCATACCGGCTCAAGAAGTAAACTCCATCCTTAAAGATCATCACGATGCTCCAACAGCAGGCCACTATGGGGCCGAAGGAACATTCGATCGTATAGCAAAGCGCTATTATTGGACAGGTATGCGGAAGTTTATCACGGACTATGTAAAAAACTGCATAGAGTGCAACAGATACAAAGCTTCAAACCAAAAGCCAGCTGGGTTGTTGCAAACTCCCGTTCCGGCCCAACGATTCGAGACTCTTGCAATCGATCTGTCTGCCCTGAAGGCCTACACCCAGGACCCCATCGAACGTCCTTGCAATCCGTTGCGAAAGCGAGGACGGCCACCAAATTTACCCAAAAGAACTGGTGCTGGCCCCTCGTCGGGACTACGTCGGAGCCAGAGGGGGAGGATGTAACCAGCGTTATTCATTTATGTTATTATCTTATATGTTTGTCCTATTATCATGTCCCCGTCACCTGTATATATTTTCATGTTCCCGTTACGTGTCTATATATTGTTCCCGTTATTACGATTGTAACGCCCTCTACATATGTTATGTCTTTCCCGCTGCGCAGGAAAGCTTCAGTCATGTAACTGCCTCTTACGGTGATGCGTATAAGGTTTCGTTCCTCCCCGAGATTATTGTAATGTTAGGCATATGTGATTAAAGATGTTTATGTTCTATCCTTGAATAGTTATTTAGTCAATACGCCTTATACTAGTAGAATTATAATATAATATCTAGTAGAATTATAATATAATATCTAGTAGAATTATAATATAATATCTAGTAGAATTATAATATAATATCTAGTAAAATTACAATATAATATCTAGTAGAATTATAATATAATATCTAGTAGAATTATACAATAATATAAAATGTTCGATACCCAGACAAAGTTTTTTAAACTATGTTCACTCTAGGCTTATTAAACACACTGTAGTACAGTTCTAATACCTCAGTAAAAAAATACACACAAAACATATAGCATAGTTTAAATAGTTATTCTAAAACTTCAAAACAGTTATAAAGTTATCGAAACGGCTCTGAGTGCTGATGATGATGCTTTGATATTATTATATGAGATTTAATTATCAATTATTTTAACAAATCATATTTATTCATATAAATCAGCTCCATATTATTTTATATGATAAGACAGTATTTATTTATCGTAAATATATTCTTATAACTTAGTATAACTAAGATTTTTATATACATACACATGCACGTAAAGACCACCAATCACTAACACACCTTATTTGTTCACACGGTAACACAAAACACATTAGATTTTAACCCTTAACGCTCGGAAGACTCCGCTGCGGAGACATGCATTATTGCTTTAGAAATCAGAAGGCTCCGCTATGAAGACATTTCACGGTTTGTCGAATTATAAAGTTGTTTTTACAGTTTAAAATTTAAATAATTTTTCCTGGACTTGCTATTTTATGATATTTAATTTTTTTAATTTATTGCAAAGAGATAGATTGTAATTGGTATCTCAAACCTTTGAATTAAAAAAATATTGTAATGAAGTACTTTTTTATGAACTTAAAAAAATAGCTGCATGACTCGAAAAACTGGAGATCCATGGACGTATATATGCGGCTTTGAGCGTCAGAGATTTAATAAAATATATTGATTTTATCAAAAAACTTTATTTATACCTTGAATAATATGTATTTCACGTACATTTTCCGAAGTTCTGCCCAATCTAAATTCTCTTGGGAATTGCCAGCTTTCTCGACAAAGATCGAATTTGTTACATATGTGTCATTGTATATGAATGTGTCTAAAGGGATCCATCTCTAGCATAAGAATCAGCCCAGGGATTACAAAGCGTGATGTGTCTTAATTTAAGATGCAAGTCTTTAATGCTGAACGAATAAAAGATTTGTCAACTTTAATTACGAAAAAAGATACGAAAGCTTCTTAAATAAAGAACTCGGAACTGAAATAATGTGTCTTCATAATCGTTTAAGCGATCATGCAGATTTTGTTTCTCCGTTTAAAATTATTCAGCATAAATAAACAAATAAACAATTTTTTTTAGAAAAAATTGCACACTTCTTCTACTGCCGTTTGGTTTTATTATTACATTTTCGAAATGAAATATGTATTAAAATCTGAAAAATTATTATTTATTTTTGACGTAAAATGCCTTTAAACTCAGCTACATGTTGTACCAGGATAGAAACACCAATATGCTTTTAGATTGAGCCATTCCGACACTATAGCTCCGTGGAAAATAGCACGCAATAGCAAAATTTGGACCTGTTCAATTGTAAATTCGATGTGCAAAATTTGGAAATACTGTAAATCACGTAAAGGGTGGGGTTCAGCGACTCCTGCAACAGGCAGGTTTTTTTTCTTATCTTCCTTTTTTTGGCGAGGTTACCACTGGCTAAACTTTCGTTGGCGAACAATTCACATTTCTTTAATCTACTGAAATGATATACCACGTAAAACCTTTATTTCCGATATAGCCACACTCTATTTTTTTTGTACAATTTTATGAGCTTTAAAAAAAAATATTTAAAGTTTATTTTTACTTTTAATATTTATATTTATTATATTTAGCATTAATATAACACTTGTTATGTAATAATTATTTTATTTCTTATTTAGCAAACAATATTAATTTCTAGCGCATTACAATTTTATAGTGGATGATCGAAACAAAACACTTAAATTGATTTTAACGCAATACAAAAACTAACTATTAAATTCTTATTGTAAAATCAAATATTTTTGTTGAAATTTTTATTATTATTACTACTCGATTTCAGTCTCTTTACAAGAAGCAGATTACGAGTTTAGAACTATTTCTTTCAATTTAAAAAATACAAGAATATAAAAAATTTAGTCTATAACGGTCACAGTAAACATTGAAAAGGAATCTTTCAAAATAATCCCTGTAACTTATTTCTAGTACTTCAAAGATAATCTGTCTGTAATATATCATCACTTAAGCGATTAAGACCAGATTAAAGACTAGAAAAAACCTAAAGTAAATAGTATTCTAAAAGATTTACTTCGGTCTTTTCCCTTTTCGAAAATTGTGTTTTTGCAGCTCTACTATAAGAATATAATAGTTGAATCTTTAGGCATGTATCTAAAAATATAAATGGAATACTATACAGTACCCTTTATAATAGAAAATAATGTTCTTTTAATATTTTCTAAAATAGAACATTAGGACACAGTTCCAAGGTCAGTGATGCTTCTCATAAGTAGTTTTCCCCATTTTAACCCTCTGACGGAGCTGGACTATTTAAGTTGTCCATAGATTTCCAGTTTTTCTAGCCGTAAACATAAACTTTAAATTCATAAAAGTATTTTATGTTGAAATATTTTTCAAATCAAAAGCGTTGGGGTGTTTTTTGAAGCTATATCTATTAAAACAATAAAAAATACAAACTATATATAATATTCAGTCATTGGAAATATAAAACAAAATGTTTTTTTAAAGAGATTCTGTCTGTAATTAAAGAGAAAACAACCTTACAATATTAAACTTTGTCTAACCGTTCAGAGAATTAATTATTTTAAAGAATTTGTTTCATGTAGATTGAAGTGGTCCATTTTGTTAAGCGTGATTTATTACTGTTTTAAATTTTATAAATATTTGAGTCGCTTAATTTAACAAGAAATATACCACATAATTGTAAGATTTGAAAATAATGGGACCGAATTAATGTAATTTTAAAACAGTACATAAATTTTTATTTGGGACCCTATGCAACTTTATATCACGCCTCTTATAATTTCTATCTGAATATTCCCTTTACTACGAAAAAATCTCTGAGCTGAAAATTTTTCGTACTAGATTTTATCAATTATAAGTAGATATATAACTCATGTTAGAGTTTCCTTTCCTGGGTCTGAAGTTTATACTCCTGGAGTAAATAAAGGTTAAACACAGCTCGTTTATTATTTTCAAACAGACGTTTTGTACTATTAAATAACTTTCTTTTTAATCACCAGATGTGAACAGAATCCTCCTTCTCGTCATACTACAGTAAAGAAGTTGACAAAATTTTAAACACAAGTATTACACGCAATTCCAAATGTTGAACTCTACCGGTTTTTTTACGAGTTGAGTCATTTTGGATCCCTTTGAACTTTTAAAATTACATGAAGGTTATTAAAATTAATCGCACATCTACAATATAATTTCAAAAGACCATTTTTCAATATGGCTTACCTGAAAATTAGAGTTAACCAACCTAGTGGTATAGCTTTTTTTAATGGAGAGAGCGTATGGGTACAGTTGTTATAACTAGACATAATAATTTCGTTATAAGTTACAACTAGACTCACACATTGTTCGTTATACACGAGTAACTGTAGATATTTTTCTGCCTGATAACCTTGAGACACAATTAGGATTAGTGACTCTGAACTATTTTAAAGACTATGGTGTGGTAATGATATTATTTTCATCACATTGTTAACATAAATTACAACCTTTTTTATGGGTCTATTTATTGACCACTAAAAAAATTAGTAGTATCAGGAACAAAACGCATAGCTTAGAAACAATGCTGGGGAGCTATAACAATATACAACTTTCCGGCTACCATTGAAAAAGGTTTACTCAAACCCGAAATGCCATAGTTATTCATTTGTAACAGATATAAACAATGCTGTTCATGCAGGTTCTTCAGTAAACGATCAGGAAGTAGATGAAGTTCAAATTCATCAACATTTCTATAAGAAGAACACTGACGACGAAGCAACAACCCACTCTAATGAATATACAGCTCAAGAGGAAAATCTGACAGAACCGGGTCTGTCACTAAAACCATCACCATTTAATCCACCTGCAGTGTCCCACACTACATTGCTTTCAACTATTCATCAGATTTTTATTCAGAGCCAGAGCAGCTTATCTCAAAATCCTTGGAAAGACAAGGAAATTCAAAACGAGGAAGAAAAAAGATACATTCAGCAATTTTAACAGATTCATCTGTAAAAAATATGCTGGAGAAGGAAAAGAAGAATCCTTTGGATAAGAAAAGAAAACGCATGTAAAAAATAAATGGACAGAAGCCCGTTAGAGCTGCAAAGCAAGATAGAAAAGAGAATCCGTCATTCGGCCAGTGATTCTGAAGTGGACGAAATGTGCATCATATGGCTGCGATCTGTATTCGAAGACTTAGCCTGGAGAGAAGTGGATTAAATGAAACAATTGCGAAGAGAGATTGGCTCATAAAGCTTGCGCTCGTGGATAATACTATTTGCGTGTCAGAATTGTGATTCTGACGACTCGATGTAAATGAAAATAGTAAATGAGAAATGCAGTAACTTACCAGTTAGATAAGGTAGCCAAATAACATCATTTCTTCCAACGCCTTCTCATTGTTACACGTATTACAACATACCCTTTTAACTATTACAACTTTCCCCCATTAGCAGGTAAGATATAATATTTTCCTCGACTAAGAAAACCATTTTTCCTGATCATTCTACTCAAATTCTTAAGTAGAAAAAGGATAAATCAATTTTTACTCTGGAATTTAAACCATATCAAAATCAGCTGTACTTCTGATACTACAGCCAAATATGTAAAAATAAATTACAAATAGTTCGGTTTCCCTTACATTTACGTCATCAATAAATACATATTATGTTATTTAAAAAACATTATAAAATCCATTTGCAGGAAGCTGCGAGACGAACCCACAACCTCTACAGTTCCGCATTTAGCACGCAAGGGGGATTTTAAAGCCAATAATAATAAATTTAATAGCTAGCTGCAACTGCCGCGGAATTCAATGTTTCATTGCATGATGGAAAGATAACGCATTAAAATTTGTGATCTTTTTTATCAAGGCATAATGCAGCGTAATAACCTTTTAAGAACCTCATTTCAAATAAGGCTTTACAAACTAGATTCACAACACGATCGAGATGTATCTTCAATTTATAAAAGTAACACAGTAAAGTGTTTCGCTCTCTAAATTTCTGCACGATTAGCAAAAAAGATTGTTTGGTTTAAATATACGGTTTTTTATACAATATGGTGACTTGCATCTTTTTCGGCTCTTCAAAATTTTATTTTCAAATATTGCATTACATCAAACATTTTATTTTGTTTACTTTCATATTCTATTTTGAACAGTCCAGTTTAAAAGAAGTATTTCTTTCTTTAATTTCGTATTTGATTAATATGACATCAAGAGAGACAGTCTTTTTGATGTTGAAATTGTCAAATTAACCAGTTTCACATTATTGAAGTTTTCAAATTAACTAATTTACATTATTGATTTTAATTATAATAATAAAATTTAATTCCAAAAGAGTATAATGAATCTAATTTTAAAAAGAAAATTTAAAAAAATTTATATCTGCATCACTATTAAAATTGTTACTCAAATTTGAGGGAAGTTTCGTAAAATATGCTTTGGTTAAACTTTTCAACAAACATCCCAAAATGTGAAAAATCATTTACGTAACGGAATAAATTTATTATAAAAAATATATTTTGATTCAAAAATTTTGTGAAAAATCCGATTATAGAATCATTTTTGTGCATAACCATTTTTAATAGTTAGAAAAAACACAATATTGAATTAAAACCCCAAAAATGAATACATGTAACTTCAAGATATCCACAGTATTTTATTAAAATAAATCGATATTAGAAAATAAAATGTTATTGTTAAAAAACCACCTGATAATTTTATTACCTGACTTATACTAATACAATAATAAAACTAATTTAACATAATTATTTTTTAATTTATAACTTGAGTTATATTAAGATTTTGGAAAAGTTTTGACTTTATAATACCAGCAATTTTATTTGAAAAAATTGAAGCAAACTAAAGTGATAAATGAACAGTGAAAAGACTTGTAGCTCGAACTGACATTTATTGCAAAGAACGTCTGTCAAAACCCGTCGAGTGTTTGATGGGCCTTGATACATTGTTTTACGTTCAATGTCAAACCTCTATGTTTATAGACTTTGTGTGTTATTTGCTTTTATTATTTTTACAGAAAATATATAAGGAATATTTAACAAAGAATAATAGAATTTATTAAAAGTTTCTGAAATTATTTTTAGTTAAAAAAATTAATTCATTTATAATTGAAAAATAATAAAAATAAATTATAAAATTTATTATTTAACACAAAATGATGTGGATCGAATTCTTTATTTTTCCGGTGAATGAAATACTATTAATGGTTTTCTTTAATTAAATTCAAAGAAAACTAAAGATATTTTTCTTTAGTTGGATTTCGAAAAAAATAGTAAGTTTCATAAATTTAAGGAGACACGGAACCCAAAAAATTGTAAACTTCTTTAATTTTTTATTTGCTAAAATTATAGTTCGGGGTCTTCTAAATATGCTTGAAAAAACTGTATCTATGGTTTTTTAATGAGTTACTTGAGATTTTATTCTGGATGATGTATTATGTTTTTCAAGGAAATGAACTTTTAAATCGTTTTTTCTCTGTGTTTAGTTTTCCTTGATATCAAGTAATTTGAAACTCTAAGGCTTTTTTATTAATGGAGAAATGAATGATTTTTTAAACATATTGTAGAATATGAGTGTATTATAAATTAGTATGCGTGCGGGTTAGCTCTATGAGTTGAAGTTTTTTTAGTTTGTTGAGAAAAAAGTTGAGTTTGAAGGCATTTTTTTGTGCTATTATGAATAACTATTTATATAAATATCAAATATCTGTATTATACAAGATTTTAATACTAATTCTTATGTATTATAAATCATAGGATCTGATTTAAATGTGGTGCAAAAATATAAATATTAAAAAACACGTAATTTTTTTTAAAGTTTACATTTTGAAAAAAAAAAAAAAGAATTATGGATTTTTTGTGTGATATATTGTTTTTTTATAAAAGTTTAAATAATCCATGGTACCATGTCCCCTTAAATAAAAAAAATATAGATTTTTAAATATTATCATGCTAAATTTATAAAATTTAAACTGCCCTTTAATTAGATGGATATGCGTATTAAAATTTCGTTAATATTTGTTTAATAATTTATGTTAATTCACTGTGTTATCCCTAAGGTTTGTTATTTTTTTACAATCAAAAAGAAATTTGCGCAAACATTATCAGGATATAGAGTTTTTGTTCTTTGTTTTTTTACGTGTTTTATAAATGTTTTATCAAGTGCTTATTTTCCTTATGAAAACACTGAAAACTAAACGCTTTTGCATAAAGGTAATTTTCTAATAATAACAATTTCTTTTAATATCAACACAAAAGCTAAATATAAATTTCGAAAGTTTATAATAGGATATTTTTATAATTTAAAATGCCAGTCAAAATTTATAATTTTTTAATATTTACAATATTGGAATTTTTTTCAGACATTTTTATTCGGGGATCTAAACTAACCATGAGCAAAAGATTTTAAAAATAAGCTTTTAAGAACTTTAAGGAAAATTACTTTCCTATAACGCCATTTCACTGTTACTGTCAACAACACTGCCTTTTTTTTAATATATTCCATGGGATTTTTATTTACTTTAACGCAATTCCTGTGTTGTTGTCAGAATATTCTTGTAATTTTCGAAGATTAGAATATATAATAAAATAGTTTATATTTAAAATCCTAACAGAAATTCTCTTAATAAATAACACATGTGATAAGAAATATTCTTTAGACAAATTGATTTGTAATAAATTTATTATTAAAAAAAGTTTATTTTTAAACGAACCTAACATTTTCTTTTATACTCATTTAGTTTTTTACTTTCATTTAAAATAAAAACAGATTTTTTTTTATGATGATTTTTACAGAAATATAAAAAATAAAAGTATAACCTATATTACTGAAAATGCAAGTTTTTGAAACATATCTAAAGATTGTCATAAAAAAAATTTAATAGTTACAACTATAGTATTTTTTATTATTCTATTAATTTTAATTAAATACTTTTTTTTACATGTTAACAGCAAATAAAGTGTAATCATGAAAAGTAACAACAAAAATATTAAATAATAATATTTAAAGTAGACAAAGTAGTGCAATGCTGTTTTCATGGAAATGCGCAGAAATTCATAGTAATTGTTTACTACTAAAAAAAATGTTAGTTTTAAAATAGCTACATTTGTTACCGACAGGTGGCATTGTAATTGTTTGAAATCTGCGTCTTGTGGCTATACCACTGAACTCCAACTGTAACTGCTGGAAGGATCAAACCTTGTTTCCTCTACGGTCGCGTTGAAACCAATTGAAAGCTGCCATACTGTGCCCCAACATTTTTTTTAAAATGATTTAGTGGTGTTTTTTATTACCAAAGCATTGTAGAAGTATTAAATGTATATAAATATTATATTTTCTTCTTATAGAATTAATTTTTATATTGCCAAACAGATAGTTTTTGCTCTTGCTTTTTAACTACTTCTACTTTGACTTACAAATGACTTCCTATTTTAATAGCAGATTCCATTTAAAATGGGTTTAAAAAGAAAATAAAAAAAAACTTACCCAAAAGTAATATACGTCGGCGTATTTTAACATGAAAAATATTCGAAATATTGCGGTATCAAGAAAAGTGGGGCACATCACGGCGGCCTCCATATAGGCTTCAAGTAACCAAAATGTCTTGCCCTATCCAGAAGTTACAGTTAGAGATCAGTGGGCTATACCGCCAACATTTAAGGTTTATTACCAAACTTAAACGTTCTGTCAAAATGATTTGGTTGGTGTGATTAAACAACGTCGCACTAGGGCTGCACAGTGGGCTATTGGCGACGTTTCGGGGCCTATCTCAAAGGTTTGGTTTGTTTGGTTTGTTTTAATTAACGTCGCACTAGAGCTGCACAGTGGGCTATTGGCAACGGTTCGGGGCCTATCTCGAAGGAAAGACCCGGGAACGATGCCTCGTATTTTTGAACCATGCTATCTCAAAGGAAAGACCTGGGAACGATGCTTCGTATTTATGAACCATGGTCAGATGACGAGGACAACAGCTGAGCTGGCACCCGACGCAACCTCAATAGGCGTCAGGGCATTGGACCCCGATCAGATTTATCGTTCATCAGTTCCGTATACACGCCAATATAATTTGTTGGATGTTCTGGATGACATTCTAGTATTTTTGTAGCAAAGCTAGCAACCCTCCCATCGCAAGATCATTACTTTTTTCTTTTCTTTATAAAGTCCATCGCAAGGATTCGAACTAGCAATTCTCTGATTACTAGATGAACGCCTTTATCCACTAGGCCACTGGAGGCCTCTGTCAAAATGAAGCATGTCATCTTTAGGACATAAATTTTACTTGTAAGTGTAAAACTACTTATAGGCCCGGGTGACAGACAAAGGTGTACAGAGATAAACACAATTAAAGCAACAACTCTCGGGGGAAAATATAACAAAATACTTTGTTTGTTATTAAAAAAATCCAATGTGTTTCTGTGCGTATTTGTAAAGTATAGATAATAGCACGATACGGTGTGAAAACCGTATCGTGCTAGTGTCTATACTTTTTGAATATTTACATTTACTGTTACTATTGGATCAACCTGAATTACGCAGAAGACATATAATGACCACTCATAGGACCATTACGAGCTGATCGTTTTTTGCCAAAGGTCTTTGTTATGAGTTTTAAAAAAATATATAACAAAGTAATTAACCAATTGGATCTCTTTCAGTTTCGATCATTATAAGAAATGGGTCAATGTATAGTAGAAAAGAGAAGTCATTGTAAGGAAGGTCTATTGTAATTCTTCAAAGAAGGAAGTCCCAACCTCGAGATTTGGATTTCTGAAAAATGCTATCTTTTTGTTGGTTACAGCATTGTTTCGGAAAGTTAATTTCTAAGTCTTTAAATATCTAACCCTACACGAGTTACACGTTAAAGAGTAATGCGCTGCTATATGAAAATAAAATGGCTTAAATTAAAAATTATTAGATATAGATACGTCAAGCACGTCTCTTGAACAATAATATAAATAAGAATATTCCTTAGCCTAACTCAAACAACGCCTTTAATTACATAGCTTTCTCTTACATATACAGCCTTCCTTCACTAAGTATGTTCAGAGTTAAAGAAATGCTTCAAAATATTGAAGTTACTGTGTTTTAATTCCGCATCTGCAAATTTTAATGGTAATCCACACTCAATAATTGCGGCAAAGCACTCTCAGAAATTGGACTGCAGTCCGATACCCCCTGAACTTCTCATTCTGATGAGTTTTCTTTGAGGGAAACCCTAAATCTTCTCCAAATGGCAAGAAAATAAAATGGCTTAAATTAAAAATTATTAAATATCGATACGCCAAGCACGTCTCTTGAATAACAATTAAATAAGAATATTCCTTAGCATAACTGAAACAACGCCTTTAATTACATAGCTTTCTCTTACATATACAGCCTTCCTTCACTAAGTGTGTCCAGAGTTTAAGAACTCCCTTCAAAATATTGAAGTCACTGTGTTTTAATTCCGCATCTGCAAATTATTTAATGATAATCCATAACCGATAATTGCGGCAAACCATCCTCAGAAATTGAACTGCAGTCAGATTCCCTGATAGTTTCTCTTTCTGATGAGTTTTCTTTAAGGAAAACCCTTAATCTCTCCTAACTGGCAACAAAATAAAATGGCTTAAATTAAAAATTATTTATTATCGATACGTCAAGCACGTCTCTTGAACAACAATATAAATAAGAATATCCCTTAGCCTAACTAAAACAACGCCTTTAATTACACATACAGCATTCCTTCACTAAGTGTGTCCAGAGTTTAAGAACTCCCTTTAAAATATTGAAGTCACGGTGTTTTAATTCCGCATCTGCAAATTATTTAATGATAATCCATAACCGATAATTGCGGCAAACCATCCTCAGAAATTGGACTGTAGTCAGAATCCCTAATAGTTGATCTTTCTAGTGAGTTTTCTTTGGAGGAAACCCTAAAATGGCTTAAATTAAAAATTATTAAATATCGATTCGTCAAGCACGTCTCTTGAACAACAATATAAATAAGAATATCCCTTAGCCTAACAAAACAACGCCTTTAATTACACAGCTTTCTCTTACACATACAGCATTCCTTCACTAAGTGTGTCCAGAGTTTAAGAACTCCCTTCAAAATATTGAAGTCACTGTGTTTTAATTCCGCATCTGCAAATTATTTAATGATAATCCATAACCGATAATTGCGGCAAACCATCCTCAGAAATTGAACTGCAGTCAGATTCCCTGATAGTTTCTCTTTCTGATGAGTTTTCTTTAAGGAAAACCTTAATCTCTCCTAAATAAAATGGCTTAAATTAAAAATTATTTATTATCGATACGTCAAGCACGTCTCTTGAACAACAATATAAATAAGAATATCCCTTAGCCTAACTAAAACAACGCCTTTAATTACACAGCTTTCTCTTACACATACAGCATTCCTTCACTAAGTGTGTCCAGAGTTTAAGAACTCCCTTTAAAATATTGAAGTCACGGTGTTTTAATTCCGCATCTGCAAATTATTTAATGATAATCCATAACCGATAATTGCGGCAAACCATCCTCAGAAATTGGACTGTAGTCAGAATCCCTAATAGTTGATCTTTCTAGTGAGTTTTCTTTGGAGGAAACCCTAAAATGGCTTAAATTAAAAATTATTAAATATCGATTCGTCAAGCACGTCTCTTGAACAACAATATAAAGAAGAATATCCCTTAGCCTAACAAAACAACGCCTTTAATTACATACCTTCTCTTACATATACAGCCTTCATTCACTAAGTGTGTCCAGAGTTTAAGAACTCCCTTCAAAATATTGAAGTCACTGTGTTTTAATTCCGCATCTGCAAATTATTTAATGGTAATACATACCCAATAATTGCGGCAAATCATCCTCAGAAATTGGACTGCAGTCAGAATCCCTGATAGCTTCTGATGAGTTTTCTTTGGGGAAACCCTAAATCTCCTCCAAGTGAGGCTTAATCTTGTAGGTGTGCCCCTTATTTCAGAGATAGACATATTCAGAATCCCTATGTCTTTCTCTTCGGTGATTTCCCAGGCGTATTTCAATAATGCAGTACATACATAGGTGTGTTCCGGAATTTAAGAGATTGCTTAATAATGGACACGGACCACTTAGGTGAAATTTGAGAACTCAGTGGGTTTTCAGGTAACATGAGGAATGGTCGATAATAAGAACCATTAGACTAGTTAATAGCGTAGGGGAAAACGGGAAGGGCCGTTTTTTAAAGAGGTTGAAACTGTGTGGGCTGATTGAGTTATTCAAATTTTATTTTACACTTCAGCTTAAAGTTAATTATTAAGTGTTTTTAATTTCTTACTGCAGTTTATTATTACTTGAATACTAATTCTTACAAGTAATTTTTTTTTTATATTATTGTGCTCTTTAGGTTTTTATTGTAACCTTCTGAGGGACACCGAGAAATAGAAGTAACTTTGAAAAACATAAAGATACTTTGTGAAACATTTTTCAAAACTAAAGCAATTTAAGAACTTTAAAAATTAATCTACATTAAACTAATAAATTTATTTTACTTGTGTGTTTATAATATAAACTAGTATCTCTTGATGAAAATGCAACTTTAGAGCAATACCCAAACACAATACCAAAAAAACTGTAAAATTCTCGGGTTTTTTTCTAGTTTGCTAAAATTATAGATTGGAATCCTCTAAATAGTCTTGTAAATTCTAGAATTGCATCTATGTTTTGCGATGGGATATCTGGAATTTTATGCTGGATGATGTATTAAGTTTTTTAAGGAACGGAAATTTTAAACCATTTTTTCTCAGTGTTTCGTTTTACTTGATATTAAGTTTTTCGAAACACTAAGGGGACATTCCATGAAAAGTGGACATTCAAGTATTTTTTTTAATATTTTATTTCGTGGTTAATTTTTAATTTATTTTGTAGCTAATATGTTACATTTAGTTAGCAAAAGTGATTTGTTTCCAACAACTTGTTTTCTTGCAAATGGCAGCCATTAGAACATTTGATTTGTTGTAAGCTGAATATTGTCCAAAGTTTAGTGAAATTTGAGGTAAGTTTTTCCTTTGTTTTATAAAATATTAATAAATAAAATAATTCTTATCTTATTCCTTAATGTTTTCTGTATTTAAAATGCTAAATATTAGAAAAATTATTGTTGTTTAATTATAGTTTTTTTAGACTTAGTTGAGAGGCAACCCGCGTGTAACCTGAGTTACCAAAACATGAAATTTTCTTTTCCATTTACTTAATAATATAAAGTAATACTTCATAATAAGTTTTCTCTTTACAAATGGGATACATAATTCATTCTTACATTTTATTTTTTTAAATTTCCAGTATTAATTGCTAGAATTGGAATTGAAATTATGTAACCTGAGTTACCACATCTTTATGTAACCTGAGTTACCATGCAAATTTAACATCTGATAGCTTTTCTTCCCCTCATAATGCATCTATTACGTGAATTTTGTGTTTTTAATCACATTGGTATTAGACATGTATAAGAATAGTTTTGTTGATATAATAATGAAATAGGTTTTCGATGAATTATAAACTCTCAAAACATTCTCTTAAGAAATTTTCGAGAAAGTTGACTTTAAATGTTTTTTATTTCTGTTTTATAGTGATATTATAATGGCCTTGACACCAGCTGATAAAATGAAGAGGGAAAAGAAAAAGAGAAAAGAAAAAAATAACGTTTCCAATCATAGAAAATTAAAAAGTGAAAAGTGTGTTATTCCCAATCAAATTCCTATTTATTAAACTGCATCATCAATGGGTATAGCTACACGCCGGTCTTGCTCAGCATTGCCAAACTCCCCAAGAAAAAGAAATTCATTGTAAAAAGGCTTTGTGAGAAATATGGCGATTCCAATACACCATCCCAGCAGGATCAAATTATGCATCGCTACCACATAAGTTTGGATGTAATTTCAAAAGTAAGAGCATTTTCTGAAAGCGATTACATCAGCCGACAAGCGCCTGGTATAAAGGATGTGGTAACGATAAGACAAGAAGATGGATCCAAAATTAAAATGCAAATAAGCATTTGAGTTTGTCCATCAATGAAGTACATCAAATGTTTTGTTCCAAATTTGGCGAAATAGGAGGTAAAAGCAATTTTGCTAAGCTAAAGCCAAATCATGTGATATTGAGCAACAAAATGCCTCACAATGTTTGTCTGTATAAATATCACGAAAACTATATCAATGCTATGAATTTGTTTTATAAATTTGTAGCAGAATTTCCTTCGTATAACCATAATTTCATACAGTCTAGTCATTTTTAAAATATCTGCGAAGAACCAACAGAAAAATGATGGTTAAGCAAATGTTCCATTGTATAAGTAGTCCTCGAAAAATAGAATACCGCTGTATGGCAATGTGCCTCAGTGATGTTGATGGCGAGGATGTTAATATCATGTGTCTCAAATTAATAGAAGAAAGTGGATGAAACAGATATTTCGTATACACAGTTCAGTAAAATGTTACATGTTCTACCTACTCCATCATTAGTTATGAAAGGAAACCGTGTCACATATGAATTTAGCACTAAAATTGATCTGTTTGAAAAGGCATAGATTTCAGTGTTTTAAATTCTTTTTTGTATTTAGTTATGAAATTTGTACTTTCATTAAATATTGAGTATTTTTAGAGAAAATAAAAAAAAATTTGGTTTGCATACTAAAACTCTACATATATGCATTTTCATGCAATATATTACTTTCAAATTATTACTAAAATAACAGTAATTTAATTGCTTCATATAAAATGTGAAAAAGTTGGATAAGTAAATCAAAATTCCAAAGGAAATACTGAGAAAATTATTAGAAGAGCATTGTTAGATGATATGCAACCTGAGTTACCATAGCTCTGTAACCTGAGTTACCGGGTAATTAATTAATTAAAAATTCCCAATATGGATATTTATCTTCCAATGTAAAATTTAATGTAGATTAGAATCCATAGATTTATTTAGGATACAATTTATGAATTTAAAATTTCAATAAGAGCAGAGTTGGCAGTTTTTAAAGTACGAAGTATATTCCATGTCCGTTTTTTGTAACCTGAGTTACCGGAGGAAAAAAATTTATAGTCGAACAATTCTGATACTTATAATATATTTTGATATTTCTAAATTAAGTTAAAATCAGTTAAAAGTTTTAAAAAATGTATTGCGGTCTTAGAAATTTTATTTTGGGTAGAATTAGTGTGAAACCAACCAACATATGTGTCAAATGTAACCTGAGTTACCATGGAATGACCCTAAGGCTTTTTTTATTATTAATGGAGAAATGTATATTTATTAAACATATTGTAAAATATGCGTGTTTATAAATTGGCATATGAATTTGCTCTATGACTAGTAGGTTTTTTTTTAATTACTAAAGTAAAAAAAAGTTTTAAGGAAATTTTTTATTGTTATTAATAACTATTTATATAAAAATTAAATTCATGTAGTAAA
Source organism: Troglohyphantes excavatus (assembly GCA_963932185.1). Lineage (NCBI taxonomy): Eukaryota > Metazoa > Arthropoda > Arachnida > Araneae > Linyphiidae > Troglohyphantes > Troglohyphantes excavatus. Next base: position 42,622,840 of record OZ010672.1, on the reverse strand, counting down.
TAAAGTTTGAATGCTAATTCTTTTGTAATATAGTTTAAAGGATCTGAGAAAAAATTTTGTTGAAAAAATATAATTGTTTAAAAAAGCTTTAAAGTTTTTTTTTAAAAAAACTTTAAAAAATTGAAAAAGTTTACTTTTTGGAAAAAAAATACAAACAATTATGAATTTTTTGGGGGAAATATTGTTTACTTATATAAATTTTAAAAAATAAGAAGGGTTTGCGTGTGAAATATCACTCTCTTAAGCAAAATTAAATAATATATATTAAAACTTAGATTAAAAAAATAAAGTTTAGATGATATTCAACCATTTGAGTTGTCAGTGAAATGAAAAAAAAATTAAACATTGTCTCTCTTAATACACTGTAGGTACTTAAAAATGAGTACCTGAACATACCCCTTTTTCTTTCAATACAATTGCATCGTAAATGTGCGATGACGTACTCAAATTTAAGTAATCGTACTTTCTCAAAAATAAGCAGTGTGATTTATTATTGCTAATACCAGCTTCTTATCAAGCCATCTTAACAAAGCGATTTTAAAAAAGTTGTTCAAAAGATGGTTTTCCACATTATTTGATGTCGATTGCTTGAATAGAAACTGAGTTATTACAATTCAATTATCTTACTTCCGATTCTTTTGGCACACCTTTTTAACATCACTTATTTTATTAATTTCTTCACGTCGCCCTGGTAGCTTAACGTATAAGGCTCCGGACAGCGGTGCATGAGGATATGGGTTCGATGCCTGGTAAGTCTTGGTTGTAATTCTCGATATTTATTGAAAGTGATTTATGAAAGCAACCTATATAGGCTAGCATCTGATCTTTTTGTTCATTTTTACCCATTATATTCATTTTTGAATACTTGTCTTTTTCAAAAATGAGACATGTATTCGGGTCTATAATAAGCATCGAATGTAATCAAAAATTAGTAAATAGTACTTATTTTTAAGTACCTATTTTTAACCCTCTGCGGTCGATGTTTTTTTTTCCTTAGAAGAGCGACTAATTTCTTAGTGGTGCCTGAAACCCACTTCTCGAAAACAAGGGAATAAATTAAATTTGTAAACAAAATATTTTTCAAAAAATTAAAAGTTACAAATTGTTTATAAATTTTTCTTAAATCAAATACATTTGAAAATTATTATAATAAAGAGTATTTTTATTAATTTAAAAATTGGTCAAAAGACTGTATATACATGAATTAATTGTATTTGAAAAATGTATCAACGAAAAATTATGGGTCAGTCAGAGGATTTGAAAAAAACATTTATTTTGAATTATCGGTATTGAAATTCAAGAATATTTTGTTTTGGGAACCCATATAGAAATCCAAACAGTTTTGTAATTGAATCATTTATTTCAGAAAATAGTGAACAGACATTTTTTGAAATCTGATTTTGTTTCACGATATATGATTACCTAAACCTACTCGTTTTTCTTTATGTATAATTGTTATTATGTAAATAAGGAATGACATAATCAAATGCAAAAGTAACCATACTTTCTCAAATAATAGTTGTGTGATTTTGCTCAGCTTCTGTTCCAGCGATCTTCAGAAAACCTACCAAACTTAAAATAGTTGTTCAGAAGATTATTTTCCACATTATTTGATGTCGATTGCTTAAATAGAAACTGAGTTATGACAACTCAATTATCTTACTTCCCTTTTGGCACATCTTTTTTAATATGTATTATGTTTAAACTACTTCATGTCGCCTTGGTAGTTAAACGGATAAGGCACTGGACTGTGGTGCTGAGAATCTGGAATCAATTCCCAGTAAGACTTGGTTGTAATTGTCAATATTGCATGGGATTTGTGAAGGCATCCTATGGCCTTCCATAGGATGCCTTCACAAATCCCATGCAATATTGACAAGCATCTACTCATTTTTGAATACATGTCTTTTTCAAAATTAAACTTATTTATAAGCATCGAATATACTCAAAATTGAGTACATTTTAGGTTTTTCGAGTGCCTATTTTTAACACGGTTTTTATTACTAATTTAAAATATGTCTGAAATCTTTTCGAATTAAATCAACATTATATCTGTCGTGTTACTTGTCACGGAGTTACAGTATTGGAATAGATCACTCTAAAGTTTGAAATGATGTTTTAGATCTGATACTCCATGTAGTTGATATTAAAAACGTTTCACAACATACGAAAATCTTTCAATTTGTGACATTCTCATTTTGCGAATTTGCTCATATAAACAAAGGGTTCTTTCGGAAGTTTGCAAGTAGAATATGAATACATTTTTGAAATTTAATATATTTTAAAAAGAGACTAATTACTTCATAACAAAACCTGTAATCTAATGCTGTCTATGTGCGCCTGTTATCGTCATCTTAGCTCACGCAAGAGTTTTAAACTATTGATCCAAAACGCAATACATTTACACAAATTATTAAAGCACTTTCCAATAAATAGAAAATCATGTAAACTTTACAGATGATTAGACAAGTTTCAAAGCAGTGTGGTTAAAAAAAAAATATTCGGCTGTGTTACAGTGTGAGCTTTAGAGATCACCAAGTAGACTAATAATATATTTAAATTGTTAAAAAAAATTAATTTATAATGATAAAGTTTAATTATTTTTAAACAACCTTCAATACAACTATATTTTCTAAAAACACATCACATTTAAATTCGCATCCGTCGAATATATTCTGCAGTTAAAACAAGATACAGATGACCAAACTTTCTTACGACACCACGTTATAAAGATTTTTATAGCGACAAAAACTGAAAGATTCGTTAGTTTGTATGTAATATCCTTTAAACCATTACACCGATATTCTCTATAACGACCGTCTTGTAAAGGTCCTTTGAAAGGTTGTTATATAGAGAGACGACTGAATTACATCAATAATGGCATTAATACTTTTTGGGTAATTTTATATTAAAAATTCAGCATTTTAATTTAACGTATTACAATCTCTTAGCTTTAATCCAAAATGAAGTTTTCGCGGAAAAAGAGTACAAAAATTTTAATTGTAGTGTTACTGTTTGATTTTTTTTCGTTGTACTATAAGTACTCTATATACTGGTGGTTAATTTTATATCATTAATTAAATATTAGTTTGCACAAAATATGTGGAAATAAATTAATGTATAAATGTTTTTACTATATTCTTTCTTCATACATTTTAGATCAAAGCTCAGCACACAGATGGCACCACTTGTGAAACAAACATTTTAACCATATCCTATTCTAATGAATTTGAGAAAAAGAGGGATTTTTTATTTACTGCAAATTTTAAAGTTAGATTTATAAGAATAAGTAAATTTAAAGAAGTGATTAAAATTACATAATTTCTATATATTTTTGTTATATTTTAACTGCATACATTTTAGATCCAAATATAGAAAATAGATGGCGGCACTTCTGAAACAAACCTGTTATCTGTTTTGGCCCTAATGAATAATAAAAAAATATATAAATTTAAATTTTATTTTTTAATAATAAATAATTCTATAAAACAATGACAAAAAAATGTAATTATTTTTATAGATTTTTTGTAAGTATTCGAACTTTGCATTGTTATCCATAAGACAATTATATCATCTATAATAAATTTAGTTTTAAAATTTTGTAATGTGGTCTAATATCGTTAAAAAAAACAATAAATAACCGTCTCACAATTTACAATTCATTCAAATTTACATTTACAATTCTTACCAAATTAATATTACACATATAATATTAATATTTCACATTCTCAACAATAGATGGCGCCACTAACTTTGTAACTGATATATTTTAATCAAAATAAAATTATTGAAATTATACCCCTTTTAAGATCTTATACAAATTTTTTAATTTGCTTACAAACATTTAAACCAAATTAAAATTAACCTATTTTTTTAATTTATTAGAATTACGTATAAAAGCAAAATCGCCGGCAGGATTTCAGTGGTATATTATATTAATATTTTCCCTTCCTTTATCCCCCTTCAAGTTTGTCCCCCTTCTAAATTATTTTAATAGATGAAGATATTTTTTAGTTAAATACTTTTTTATATAATAAGTATCAGTAAAAGTATTCATAACTAAGTAACCCCCTAACTTAATACTACTAAAAACTGATGACTTAATATTTCTTATATTTTTCGTTTACTTTTAGAATTATTACGCTTCTATCAATCACAGTTTATGAACTAAATACGGCTACGAAACTGGTTTCCACGGCTAATTCTACATCTTAATCTGATTTGATTGTGATGAATGTTGCTCTGAATGAAGTTCTGACTATGGCTTAGTGATGACTGGACAATAGAAGGCCAAAATGAATGAAAAAACACTAAAATCGATTAACAAGAGCTCGTTTCAGAGGGCGATCCATTGGTTTGAAATACAGGGATTGATTTCGAAAAACCCCTAAAGGATTCCTATCAAAGTTATCAATGCTCATTTTTTTTAATCTTTTTCAAGCAGAGCATTTTGTAATTTTAATTTTAATTTAATTATGCAGCATTTTATAAGTAAAATGTGCAATTTAAAAATTTACGTGTGATTATTCATACTTTAAAGTTTAGTCAAAAATGCACACTTTTAAGAGTCTATAAACAATATTCGAACTTTAATTAGACATCTGCTTAGGCCCATCAGGCATTCCTTTAGGCCATTCAAGCAATTTTGGGGTTAGCAAAATACCAAATCGACCAAATACAATACGCAGTCTCTATAGATATATCAACATTATATATATATATATATATATATATATATATATATATATATATATATATATATATATATATATATATATATATATATATATATATATATATATATATATATATATATATATATATATATATATATATATATAATATATATATATATATAATATATATATATATATATATATATATATAATATATATATATATATATATATATATATATATATATATATATATATATATATATAATATATATATATATATAATATATATATATATATATAATATATATATATATATATATATATATATATATATATATATATATATATATATATAATATATATATATATATAATATATATATATATATATATATATATATATATATATATATATATATATATATATATATGATGAGCTCGAGGCCCCTTCCAGAAGCAAGGGGCCTTGTGGTGGTGTAGGTGGCACCTGTAGTGCTGTGTGGGGACATACGCTGGCTTGTTTACTCACAGTAACTTCAGTTCCGATATCGTGGTGTGTGTGTTATAAATATATTTGACTAATTGACTGTTTAATCCATTTGTGTAAAAATCTTGTTTAGCGGAAAGTGACGATTTGACAAAGACTCTAATATAAAGCCAAAATATCACACTAAAATATAATTGCGGCATAGAAAACGAAAAAAAAGATAAAATAGCAGCTCAGGACAACCAAAATGGTACCAAGAAGTAAAAATTTATGGCAACTGCGGATATATCTAGAGCTTACTAAAAATCAAAGTTCAAATGCCTTATCGTACAGTTCAGTTAAGTTACACTTGAGTTATCACGTTAGGAATGAAGTGACATTTGGTAAAAATACAAGTTGAAATTTTACAAAACACATTTCCATTCCAAGCAGGCCCCTAGAATAACACTTTGAAAATAATAAAAATTTTAAAATATTTATACGAGCATGGTATCATCGGAAAGATAATGAATAGGAGAACAATATAGAGCAAAAAAATAAGAATAGTTTTTAATTTTTGGTCGATTTCCGCAATGTCTAGTGTATATGTACACCTCAAAACGGACATTTTGATTTATATTGCTTTTTATCCCACCTTGTTTTCGACTGCACATTTTGAACCCAAGTCCAAGGTCGATCATAAATTACGAGAGGGCAGTTCGTTCTTCCGTGTTTTCCTTCCGCCAATAAAAACTATTTTTAGCAACCCTTTGGGTAAGCGAGGGCGGCACAGGAGTGGTGCTGCAAAGCACGGAATGGGTCCTATCGCATTCAGTGATACCACAGCAAAAACTCCATTCATTATGCCTGTGGGAATACTCTTGTTTTGCTTTGAATAAAGCTGATTCTCAAAATGAAAAGAATCTGGATTTGTCGGGTCTTATTAAAGTTCACGCAAAAAAAAATTATGGGGTGGGGTTAATATGAAATGAGAAAATATGCAATATAAACAAAGTATTATTTTTGGTCAAAATTGCAATCACAATTTTTACTATTTCTTCATGTTTTAGTACCTATTTTTGTTCAAAATAAATATTTTTTATTTAATTAGCGTTTGTGGAAATAATGTTGCCGTTTATGTGAGAACAAGGTGCATTATATTGTTGTTGTTTTCAACTCTATGTGGAATGTTGCCCTGGAACGCCTTTAACATTTATGAATATAATACATCTAGGTATCTATACATATATGCTTCTTGGCATGGTTTCTAGTAAGCTTCAATTCTAGCATTAGATAGACAGGAAAGTTTATTGTAGTGGGCCATAGCCCATTTACAAAGGTTGGCAACATAATTTAACAAAGGCGGATAATAAATTAGATAACACAAAATACAATATAATACATTTAAAAAAAAATTTAAACCACAATCTGAAGAAATATACAGAAAAAGACAAAAATAAATTACATGAGCAATTACAAAAGCACAAATAAATTAGAATTAGGGTTTTAATCTGTTCCCAGGTTTCATTTTCTGTTGTGTTACAAAATTTACAGGAATTATTAGAAAAAATTTCGAAAACAACTCCTTTAAAAAATATACGTGATTGATTGCAACGAATTCGTATAATAATTATTTTTATAGTGCTATATATATATTTGAAATTATGTAGTCTAATGTGAGTTTTTGATATATTTATACTGTGAGTGGTTAATACTATTGTTCATTGAAGCAAGATCATTTTGGGTGTATTGGTCATGGTATACTTGTACAATCGTTCAGCGACTTTATAGTCTTGCGAAAGCCAAACAAAATAAAAACCAGCGTTTTGTAAAATATTTCTTATTGAGATGGCCCATTTAAATATCTGACATTTTGAGAAGGTGTATCCGATACTTTAAATTAAACGAATATAAACTAAAGAGATCCTAGGATGACCTAATTCGCTAGCACTGCAAATAACATTTAAGTATTATTTCTGTGTCAAAAAATACCAAATATTTAAGAGAGCAGAAAGATGTGGTTCGACAATAGAAGACGATTAAAACGACACTTAAACGTATTACGAAAGAAGGAGAAATGTTGCATAACTTATTTATTGATATTTTTTCTTAAAATCTATTATTAAAAATTACACTTAATAATTCTGCATATCTTTCATACCTTTTTATTCTTTAGTATATATTAAATATTGAAAATTAATTTTCAAATATTTACGAAGAAATTAGTTAATTCTATAAAAATATTAAAAAAATATGTATTCAAAATATACATGCACTTATATAAATACGCGTAGTAGAAGATATGACAGTGTTATTATCCCTTATAAATTGCAAAATAATTGCGATTACTTAATGCTAGGATTAATCACACACCTTTACAATTAACACAAGCTGGCAATCAGAAACAGAAAAATATTTATTTAAATATCGTAACCAATACGGTTCATGTTCCATTTACAATTTATGAACTAGAAGAACTTGTATATTTAATGGTTTATTCTAAAAGGTCAGTTTTAGGACATAAATAGAGCTTCACTGCAATATTTTTTTCTCGTTAAATGCCTATTATTAAAATAATCGTATGTAAAAACATTTAAAAGTTCAACTCAATAAGTCTTTTCAAAGTAGGAGTATTTTTTTTTAAATTTTCTATCAGGTATAAATGTGGTTAATTTATTATAAAAATACTGCAATGAGTTTGTTAACACGCAAAATGGAATGGTGATTCAATTTAAGGCGATATATAATAAATGAATTATAAAATTTACACAATATATTCACAGATGGCAGCACAAGGAACAAACTTTTATTCAGTCCGTAGATCTTGTAATACATCATAATGATGCAATGTCAACAAGAATCTTAAAGAAATCCGATTTTTTTACCTTTAATTTTTTTGTATATCTTTTATATAGAACGAATTTAAGAAATTTAAGATATCTTAAAATTATAATTTAATAGTGGTTCATATGATATTTTTCAAAAAGCATTTATTACATTGTCAAAAAAATTACTTAAAAATAAATACCTGAACAAACTCATTTTTCTTTGAGTACAATTTCATAGTAAATAAGCGATGACGTACTCAAATTTAAGCTACATTACTTTTTAAAAAATGATCAGCTTCTGTTCAAGCCATCTTAACGAAGCGACCTGACACACTTAAAATAATTGTTCAGAAGCCCATTATCCACATTATTTGATGTTTTTTGCTTAAATGGAAACTGAGCTACTATAACTCAATTATTTTACTTCCCATTCTTTTGTCACACCTTTTTAACATTTCTTCTGTTTATAACTTCTTCACGTCGCCCTGGTAGTTAAACGGATAAGGATATGGACTGCTGTACCTAAGGATTTGGGTTCGATTCAAACGTATGTATTGGTTGTAATTGTCGATATTTATTTAAAGTGATTTAATAAGGCAGTCTATGTAGGCTAGCATCTGCTCTTTTTATTCAGTATAATCAATTTTGCGCATTTGTCTTTTTCAAAATTAAAACTTATGAATTTAGAGCTGTGATAGGCATCACATGTACTTAAAAATGAGTACATTTACTTATTTTTGAGTACCTATTTTTAACAGCGTATCGATGCCTTAGTGCAGAGATGTGATAATTTCATTTTTCGAAAATTTGGGGTTAAGCGAGAATTTGAATCCTCAAATTATAATAAAAATGTTTAGTACATAATTGTAGTAGGTGAAAATTAATGACTTTTTTTTAGGTTTTATTTCGATTGTTTAAGTATTATTGGGCGTTTTGCTATTTAACTACACATAATAAACCATTATGTTTGCTATAATGTAACTATATTTTGTTTGTAGCTACTAAATCTAAGCGACTTGTTTAAAATATAAAATGTTGGTAAAAAAAATTTAATTAAATAATTTTCGTAGATAAAACACTAAAACAGCATAAGTTTTTTTAATTGAAATACAAACTGTTACTACACCACATTTTATTTCATTTCCGAGAACTGTTGAGCGTGAATGCAAAATTGGATCGTTTGTTGACCGATTTCTGAAATAAAAATAAAATTGAACTTTTTTTACAATATCAGAATTGCATACGGAAAACACATATTTTTGGCCGTTAATTATCATTCCGTTAATTGAAAAATTAACTTTAAAAATGTGCGTTTTTGCAGTAAAAACATTTTATTGCAAAAACTAGTTAATTGCAAAACTTTTTTTAAAAAGTAAGGAATAAATATTATAAATTAATTATAGTTAACTAACACTCTAACTTTTTTAAGCCAAAATCTATATTAATATCGAATATAAAATGTTTTTCTTTGTTTCCCGAAAATTTGAAAAAGTACAATTAGCTAATTTATGAAATAAACGATACATTTATTTCCCGCCTAAGCTCAGTTGTCTTCTTGGTGGCAAACAGGGTAATTGAAATAAAAAAATAAGAAAATAATATAAGTATATATTTTGAATATTTTGCGTCCTATTAGACAGAAATTAATAAAGAAAACACGATATTTCAAATGATCGGTATTTCCAAATAATAAAATCACCATAAACCTTCACGAAAGTTGCAAAAATGAAGGTTTTACCCTCTGATCGTTCATAAAATTAACTAAATTGTAAAGCTGTTTTATCTTTTAGAGAGTTTAAATGGTATTTTAATAAATTTATATAAAAAAAATTTAAGAAAAACGTTTTTATTCTTAAAGCGATGGCTTTGAATTTATACCCCAATAAAAATCAGTTTGGAAAATATTAGAAAATAAAGTATTTTTATGAATTTAACAATTGTGTGTATTGCTGGAAAAACTACAGATACAAGGACACAAAAATACGTTTGTAACAGTCAGAAGGTTTTAATACTGGAAAAACTACAGATACAAGGACACAAAAATACATTTATAACAGTCAGAAGGTTTTAATGCTGAAAAATTCAGCATTTGAATTTTCGAAGGAAAAATGCATGTTATTCAGAGGTTCTATGCATGCAATTAAAAAACTAAACATGCAGATCTAGTAAAAAAAAACATGCAGGTTTTATATAGGTGTTTGAAACGATTTTATGCAGATTTTTTTTATAAATATGCAGATTTTTATTTATGTTTAGTTAATATATTTTGCTGGGTATTTGTCAGGCGCTTGTTTATACAGAAGGTAATCAATATTTAATACCGAGTCCCCAGAAACGCGAAGCCACACAGCTAGTAAATAAACTGAAATGGTTGACCTGAAATGAGAAACTACCACTTAAGAATAAATGGCTCCATTCAATTATATTCAATGTGAGAACATAAAAGAGTTCCCCACATTGCAGGAGAGTTCGTTTGTCATCGTTGTTTTCTCCCATAACATGATTTATCGTCACCACCCAAAGCTTGTTTAACGACGCGACTCGAGTACATTCGGAATATAAACTATTAATTACAAAAATTCAACTAACAGGGAAATAAGTAAAAGAGGTAATGAATACTAATGAACTAGTTAACTTTTTGGACGCAACCCATTACCGCTTTCGTCTCCTCGTTCAATTCAACTTAACTATTATATGAGAGTCAAAAAAAATTACTATGTTGTTATTTTGGAGAAGAATTTAAAACTAAATTCACTGGTTTTGTTATTTAATTGTCGAAAATAAATGCCATAAATTTCTTTGAAAAAGTTTTAAATTAGCATAAAGTGAGTCATTTGTAGAATTTGAAAAATGAACTGGCACCGGATTATATGAATGGTTGATAAATGGAGATAGTATGTTAAAGAAGATTCATGAGTGACATTTCTTAAAGCGAAAAGAATTCAAGATTCCCACGGCAACCATTATCAACTGAATAATTGAAATCAAACTAAAAAATCTTGGTGTCAGTTCTTGTAATCGTAAGATTAATAATCTCATATTCCTCGAATGCTGACATTATAGTAATAGCTAATAGCTAAGTGAATAAAATGTACTTATGCTAATATTCTAGGATAGAGAAATTATTCATCTGACAAGATGACTATTATAGTTAAACATTGATTAATATTATACCATGCAGAGCTAATACAAAATGAGCAGTCACATAAATTAAAGTAGATAGTTATAAAGTTGGACAATAATAGTTTTCGGGATTATTAAAATAAAAAAATAATAAATTTTCTGAATTATTAGGAGTTGTATTTTTCAGTGCAATTTTCAGTCGTTAATTTTTTGAGTAATGTCAGTCGAAAAACGGCCCTGATGCGATGTACATCGAAAATTTGATAACTTTCAAAAAATTTTAATTAGCGGAATAGTTGTTCGATTTTAAGTAAAGTTAAATGGTACTTTTTCAATGAAATAGGATTATACTTTGAAGTGCCGCAGAACGGGGGAAGATTATAACACTGCAGGCAATATAGCAGTTATTACATTGATAACTGAGTATTTTCAGTTGACTGACATTTGGTTACATCAGAGACGCCGTGGGGGTCATCGGCAGATCACGAAAAATGAGCAAGATATTTCCAATATGAAAGAATACATTTAAGCTATTGTTCAGCTCGGCCGGTCACGCATTCTGTGTATTTTGCTATGCAAAGTGAATGGAGTGGATCTTTTGTATATTGCTGCAAGTTGGTGATATTAATTGGAAATACCATAATGTATGTTCGTTTGGTGAAGAATGCGGGGGGTGGGCGTAGGTGATTATATAAAAACACCTACGATTTTGTAAAATAAAATACACCTAATTAATAACAAATAATTATTATCTTTATATAGCATACCATGCTAAACCTATGCAATAGTACATAAAAAAGGTTTTTACAAAATGTTCAAATGGGTTATTTAATTTATTGCTTATTTTTAGTATGTTTCTTCAGAAACCCCTTTTGGGGTCATATGGGTTAATTTGGTTGCAAAATATTTTTTTAGGTCTCTGGACACTATTATTTTCAAGAAGAAAAACATGTATAGTGAAGGATTAAATATGCTAATATCCTCATATAATGTAGAATTAACTTAACAAATAAAAATCGAATTTTTATTTTGGATACACAAGTTATTAAATCTTCGATACGGCTATGAAGTACGAAATTACTTTTATATTTAATCCTACGATTCCCAAAACAACTTACAAAGATTCCCTAAAAAATTCTGAAAGCCCATCATATTAGTTGTACAATTAATCTTCGTACTTCAGCCATCGTACTTTATTTTGACAGTCAGTCAAACTTAATAGTTACCTTCCCGTATTTAATTTTGAGACTGACGCATCAAGAATCATTTCTGTTCTCAGTCAACAAAAATCTGTGACACTATTTTCATCATTTATCATAGCTCCATGGGTGATTCTGTCAAGATATCAATGTTGATGAGGTTTACCTTTCACTGTTGCTTCTTATTAACATTTGATTGGGGGAGTGAGAAACTTCCTTCAGGAAGTCCATGTTAAATTCAGTGTTTAGAAAGTAATATAACAGAAACAAATCATCTAAGTGAAATTACTAGAAAACGTAGACTTCCATAAAATTATTTCGAATATATTTATGGATATAAAAAGCCTTGCTAATAAAAGCCGAGCTTAACAGCTCGTGAGTATGAAAAGTGAGGAGGTTCGATTTTAAAGAGAATTCAAACATCTGTGTAATTCGATTGTTTATGTGTATAGACTATGGTAAAAATTGTAGGTAATAGTTAAAAATTTCGGTAATAGTAAATATGTACAAACTAAGGTTTTTTTGAAAATATGTAAACATACATCAAACTGATAATTAAGCCTAAAGTAAACAAATAATCGAAAATATAAATAATATTAGACTAAACGAATGAACCAAAATTTAATTGATAAAAATTGATAACATATGAAACTGAGAGGTAAGATAAGAAAAAATTAATACAACTAAAAAATTTAAGTTGAAATTATTCAAAAATGTACCCCCATTTATGTATAAAACTATTACAAAATTAGTTGGGCGGGCAAAAAAGTTATAAGGTCCGGGCGCCCTTCAACCCATTGCACTGACCGCCGCTGTGTATATGTCAAATCCATATGGAAACTTTACTCACTAGTATTTAGCAGACTTTTTCTTTTGACAAATACTGGTAAAAAAATAAAATTGAAATTCGATGATTAAAAATTGACAGACTTTCCGGTTAAGCAAAAGGTTTTAGTTTTTGCGATCGATGACCGCCCTATTTGGTTAAATTATACTCAGCAACGCGTTTGGGCCATCCTGTTAGGCAAAAAACCTCACAAAAATGATATAAAATTACACACATTAATGTGTTTGTTGACTAAGGTTTCGTATTTGCATTAAATAATCAAATAACTATCCACATTCTTAGCATGCATCAGCGACACACCTTACTGTTTCCTTAACGATTTTCAAGCCAACCTTGTTTCCTGCAACCTTATCGAGCTTATAGAACGAAAAATAATGCAGATAAAAGCCCACTTCCAAAGACAGTAGTATCCTGCCAGCTCATCTAATCCGCTGCATACAAATGCCCCTGCTTATTACCCTGTTTAACCCATCTATCATCCCCAACACCGAAAAACATCTCAATCAGGCTTAAAAATCAATCAAACAGGAAATGCAATTTCGATTAGAAGCCATACGCTGAAGCAGTTCGTGTGTACCGGCGTATTGAATTACAAGTTCGTTGTAAGGGGCATGAAATTAGCCTGCAAAGTGAAACCGCTAGAATATATCGCTTGTTTTTTTTATCTTCTCTCTGGACCGAAGAGCCCGAAGCCAGAGCGAATCGCTGGCACAACTCGTAAATCAGAAGAAAATCATGTTAAATTGGGGAAGGACTTCTCGTTGCTCATCTGTTTGGGGTTTTCACGTTGGTTAAGAAAAAAAACGCTTCGGAAAATTATGGGCTTCGATAATTGGAAGACAAAAAAAAGTAGAAAAACAAAAAGTGCGAATGAGTACTCCCTTATTATGCCTCGTAATTATTTGGACACTTATCGTCTGGTAACTGCCCGCCCCGCTTCGAGTTTTTCCTGGTCCTAAAAGGATTTTCAAACCAGTTCGGGTCGGAAAGGTGCGCACAAAAACGCAGTTTGTTGTTTTTTGTTTCGCGTAAATATTTCTGAGCCTCATCAAAGTGTTTACATTATCGTTTAAAAATTCTCTAAAAGAGACCACCTTCTCTTTGTTTTGTTATTTTTTAATGTCTTTTTTTAATGGTGCATTCACCTAATGAACTTTAACTGGAAACAAAGTGTTGTTTTCAACCTTGATAGCGGGGGAAAACCAGTTAACTTTTCATAATTGCGTAAAAAATCCTAAAAACTGTGTAATCGCATATAATAATGACGGATAATAGGATACAAAAAATCATTTTTTATGTCCATACACAATTAGTATTGGAAAGTATAAAAAATAAATTTAAATCAATAAAAAATTAAAGATACTAAAGTTAAAATTATTGCAATTTTCAGAGAAGGAAATGTATCGTAAATCCTATTATGATAAGAAATAAGACTTTTGTATACATTAGTTATAGAAGTCTGAAAAGTAATGTATGTTTTATTTTAAATATATTTAACTTAATTTTAAATGTCAAATATAAAATTACAGTAGGTTACACAAATGCAAATGCTCGATAATAATGTCAACGTAAAATACAATATTTCAAAAACCGTCAATGGGGTTAATCCACCTGTTGCAAAAAAGTTTCACGGTTGAAAAAAGGCGGACATTCGGTGACAGAAGTTAATAGTATATTTTTTCTGTGAGGATTGGCAAACCTGCTGTCCAACGGTATGCCTGTTTTTCCCCCTCACTTTATGTTAGGGAAAGTTACAGCTAAACTGTAATTGTGTAAGTATAACAAGTGTTTTCTGTTCAACGGAAAAAGTTGTATATTTCACGTTAACCGCGTGTACACTGAATAATGTAATTGCACAATTGTGTAATGTAGCAATCTATTTAAAAGTATACTAATGAGCATTCTGATCTTTTGCTTCTAATTCAGGTTACAAATCCTTTTTCTCACCTACCTTATTCTAGTTCAACATGGGTAAAATGGATGTATGGGTATAGTACAAATAATACTTCTGAAATGGCATAGACAAGCAAGTTTATTTCAATTAAATAACGCGATAAAACAAATACACTTCGGGTCGAATTTTTAGTGTAAGGTTTATATATATTTCACAAAATAGTCGTATCTTTAAAAACAGGCAACAAACTGATCACAGAATATATATATATATATATATATATATATATATATATATATATATATATATATATATATATATATATATATATATATATATATTGAAATGGAGAAAAGAAAACGTTGTTGAATAGCCGCACTTAATGAAGAATCAGTAAACCTTTAAATAAACTCAATTTTAATAGGTTAACTCAAGCGTCTATAATAATAAAAGTGTACATTTCGTGGATTAATACTACTTATATATAAATTTCTATTTTTTATAGATAGAGGAGGTAGGCGTTTTATGATTCACAGACAGTGTATCACAAAACGCCTACTTCGTATAGAAGACTGAACATATAGAAGACTGAACATGTATATATAAGTACTAATCTCAAAATGTGCATCTGAGCCACGGATTTATAAAATTCCATTTCGTCCTTTTAAATAATTTTAATAATCTTAGAAATATTGCCTAAAGAACGACTTTAAAAATATTTTCAAGCTATTTTATAACGCTATTTGTAGCTTAGTCGGTAGCGCGCGGTACTTTGGCGCAATAGTTCAGTCCCGACGAGGACTTTTTAATGTATATGTCTTAACGGGTTCCGCTGCAAAGGGGCCGAACAGCTAGTTTTTTATAAAGGTGTGTATTAACTAATTTAAATGTAGCGTAAAAAATACAAATTTAAAAATAATTTTTTCAAATATCTTTTTTTTGTAAATTTTAAACAATATTATATCGTCTCCATTTTCCCCAGCTGTAAAAACGCCCTTTGATAAATACAAAGGAAATCTCTTGTCTATAACAAAGGGCGTGTTGCTTTTCCTGAGATAATTTTATACTGTCACATTGATAACTTGATAACTGATGATATTCCTTTGTGAAAAGCATTTCGTTGCAAACCTACTTTCGAAATAAAAGCTAAAGGAATAAAACAAAATGATAGATATTTTCAGGTTTGGCTTCCAGAATAATAGTTATACAATTTAAATGCATATAGTGTTAAGGTGTTGATTTATATTTCCAATCCTGTGAATTTCAATGGCGACACCTAGTTTGAAGTTTACCAAATAAATGAATTTGATTTATTGAAAAACAAATGTGGTTCTATTCATACGTGATTAACACTGGTCAGTAAATACGAAATCTCGTTTATAGCTTTTTCTAGTAATGAATTGATTTCGTTTTTAAATTTATAAAAATAATCTATAAATTTATTTTTAACATGGTCACAAATTATTGGTCGTTTGCCATTGTTTGGCTGTATCACATTTGGCTGTATTGGCATAATAAAACATATTTTTTGCCTAACTACTTCGCTTATATTTAAAACAAGTTGATTTTTGTTCTTTCTAGTTAAACAGTTAAACAATGACATTGGCCCTGTATATTTGCTTTGGAGGTTAAGTAGTCTCATACAATACCGAAAAAATAATTTTGATTATAAAAACTTAATTTTATGACATATTTGTTTTTTTAGTTTCTAATTTTGCACCAATAGTAAATAACGGAAAGAAGTTCTGTATTTACAGAAAGTATAAAACAGTAGGGTTTCATTTTTAGGGTGTACATAAAAATACTTTTTATTTTATTTTAAAATATTCAATTAATTCCATATATTTCTATAAGAACATCCCAATAGTTTATTTTATCGGTCAAATAACTAACAATTGCATTTTACTTAAAGACTCTTCATCAAGAATGAATGCTCTAAGTTTAAATATTGATTGGCTTTATTTATCCGTAATTAGATTATTACAACAGGTATTAAGGAGTTATTGTAGGGAAATACACATTTCTTAAGTTGGTATTGAGTATATTTCATTTATATTTCGCACAGAGATGATTTTTTTTAAAAGCTACACCCATAAAAATTAAAATTTCAGGAAATAATTTTTGAAAATTGGTGTTACTTAACTTTTAGATATTTCAGCTTGAAATAAATTTCAAATTTATAAACAATTATATAAACTGTTCAAAGGCTTGATATTTTGTGTTATGCGGACGCTCTTGGCCAATCAACCTTTGACAAATCGCCTTGGGTGAAAAACTCGGTCATGCGATCTAGGTGGTTTGTAAATCAATTACTCTTTATGAAAATTGCAACAACGTGATTTCATATGAAAGATCCAGAGAAAGGACAATAACGGTCTATCCGAAAGGATTTTGCTAGAAACACGAAACAGGCAAAGTGTTATGTATCCTAGATACATGGACTTAATGGCTTCCGAGTAGTGTAAGTTCAAAAACAGAGTAACAAGATTAGAAAGTTTACAACTTGGCTTGGCTTAAATGTTATGCGCGACATTCAGTCCATTATTGGACAAGCTATTGAACTGAAATCGACACCACTTGACCAAATGATATATCCATCTGTCTTGTAATGGAAATGGTGTTAGTTCATTTTCAAAATGTCCAGAGTAAGGACAATAACGGTCTATACGAAAGTATTTTGCTAGAAACACGAAACAGACAAAATGTTTTGTCTCCTAGATACATGGACTTAATGGCTTCCAAGTAGTGTAAGTTCAAAAACAGAGTTTCAAGATAAGAACGTTTGCAACTTGGCTTGGCTTAAATGTTATGTGAGACATTCAGCCAATTATTGGACAACCTATTGAACTAGGTGGACACCACTTGACCACATGATATATCCAGCTGCCTTGTAATGGAAATGGTGTTAGTTCATTTTCAGATTTTTGTATTTTACCACTTTTCCCATATACATAATTAAGATTTTTTTAACATTTGTTTTATGTGCTATCATCATTCTTGCTGTTTCACTAATTAGTACAATGAAAGTACAGCCATGTACCTTACATAAGACTTTGGTATTTAAAACAATAGACCCTGATCAATTCTCCCTTAGGTATTTCATTTATTAATAACCAGCTGTTTATAACACCAAGAGCCGGATAACAGAAAACTCGAATTCATTTTAACGTTGAAATTTGATATGATTTGTAAATCTCAAAAACAATCCTTACAAATAAAGAATTGAAAATGCACTAACGCAAGTATTACAATGGTATAACGAACTAGATAGATCAATATTCCCAAGAAGTAATTTTCACAATTATGGATATTTTTAAATAACAATAAACTAAAACTTGGCAAAACCTAATAGTAGAATTCAATCTGAAGAATAAAACTAAATAACCGACAAGCCCTTTAGTCTTATTCAGTGAATGTTAATCAGCAGCGATTTTCACCTCAAGAAACTTCATCAACCCTTCAAAAACTACCTTTTTACCTTTCCTCACCAAATACTTCAAGAAGTCTATTTGGCTTCACAGCCGCCGTGTAACCTCTCCTCATAAACAATTCGTAACTTAGCAATATCACGGCATTTTTAAATGTGCAGCGCACAGATTCCAAAACAATTCATCGCCTAGCAACCGAACAAAAAGGATTTCCCTCGGCAGCCGTTGGCAAAGAAATTAAAGATTAAATTGTCAATCAAATTCCTTTCAAAAATACTTTATTTGCTCATAAAATAACTTTGCCTTCTTACCCAATTTTTGGAAGGGTAAAATCCCGAGTATTTTTCCGGCGTCGCGCAAAGATGATTAATAATAGAATGACACGAATCTGGACTCTTGACAACAATTTAATCTTCGGAATTTCGACTCCTATCAGAAAACGACTTTTTCAGGGAAACTGGAATCCATTATTTAAATTAAAGTTAAGAACGTGTCAAGATTTCAGTCGCGCGGCTGCCAAACCTAATATGCATAAACTAGACGACTTTCATGTCACATATGCAAAAGAATTCCGCAATTGGTATAAATTCCGATGGAAATGAAAATGCTCAACTCGGATTTGTTTGAGGCATTTGAATTCCTCCATCAAAGACGTGAAAAATATCTCGAAAAAAGCCTGAATATATCTAAACAAATAAATGACAGAGGTGCCGGTTTTTGATTTCTCATATATCAGGAACTAATATTTCGATATTGATGAGACTTGGTATAATTATAGTTTCTACTAAAAAAAAAATTTGGTTATCTTA
The DNA here is from genome assembly GCA_963932185.1 of Troglohyphantes excavatus. Classification (NCBI taxonomy): domain Eukaryota; kingdom Metazoa; phylum Arthropoda; class Arachnida; order Araneae; family Linyphiidae; genus Troglohyphantes; species Troglohyphantes excavatus. Next base: position 42,603,569 of record OZ010672.1, on the reverse strand, counting down.
CTTAGAAAAAAGGTTATAACTACTGTTAAAAATTATTATGGCTTTTTACCAAATTTTGGTACCCATTTAGTTGCAACCATTAAATGGTGCTTAGTTTTACCATTTTATGGATACCACGGATACCATTTAGTACGTTGCACCAAAATAGGTACCCCCATTAAAATTTAGATTAGATCAAATATTCTCATATTTTAATCCTCCGATCACAAGATCAATATTTTTTTTCTTATCTTTGTAACCGGCGGGCTCGAACTAGTAATCCTCTTATTACCAGCTGAACGCCTTTACGCACTGAGCAACCGGGCCACGGTACCCCTGTCTGTGTGTTTGTTAAAGTTGATTCAGCGAAGGTTTCGGTTGTAGTATAAGAGATTGCACGATTTTTTTGGTAAAAACAACGCTATTCTCGATTAAGGATTTTTGGTTCAACCTAAATTGACCCGTAATAATGTGAAAGTTGCTGCAGAACACTAAGAGGTGCAACGTTGAACTGAAATTTGTAACAGTGCGTATATTTTTAAGCCCTGGAACTCTTACAGACCGGTTTAACATTATTAAATCGTCGAGTGATACATTGGATTTTATAACAATTATTAAGGAATTAAATTTCTTCATCTGGTAAATATTTTTAAAAGAATAAAAAACTTTAAAAATCGTTAATTCGATATTTATGGAGCCGATATTCATACACAAGAAGATTTTTAAAAAAATCTGCCATTTATTTTTTGAACAAGCAAGGAGAACTTATTATTGAGTTTCTTATTTATTAAAACTTTAAATGGAATCGTTATACTGAAAACTCAATACATGTGTTTTCAATATTTCTACACTTGTTTTCAAATTAAAAAAAATACTAAGAAGTAAGCAATTTAAACCATTATATTTTTCTTCTTGTTTGCTTCCGGATATTCCTTTTATACCCAATTTATAATGGATATGAAATTTACCATATCCTGACTAAAGATTTTAGAATATAAAATAATCCATACAAAATCCTGTTCAATAATACCTAAAAATGTATATCCATTGAAATCTTACCTCACAGGTATAAATCATCATTTTCACTTTTATAAAAATCCAGTTTTCTGTCACATTTTTATTTGACTTTTTTGCCGATACTTTTACCGCTCAATGCCAACTCAGATTTTGCAGCCTCAAAAATTCCATAAATCTAGTCCCGCCGCAAATATATAAAACAAAAACGAGACTTACATAGTTTCAAAAATCAATAAATTAATAGAACATGCTCCAAAATATGGAGGAAAATAGTTAAATTGGCTTAGAATAATATTTGTATAATTACATTACATTATGCAAACTTTTTTTAAAAATGCATTATAATAGGAAACACCAAATAGTCACGCAAATATATAAATAATTATTTATGTATAGAAAATATCCAGATTTGATGAGTTAATATTATTTTAATAAACGAAATTTAACAATTAAAATTAGTACAATTAAAACTTTAATAATCTATATCCGGAGTGATTTCACAGAAAACTCAAAATAAAGCATCATCTCTTAAACAAACACAGGATTCTAATCTTTTACCGTTTTATGGACCATCATCTTTCTTCCAGTTTCACAATTTGGTACAGTGAAAAATACTATCCTGTAATAATGCGTTAATATCTCGGTTTTCAAAAAAATATTAACTTTTATTGTTTTTCTCGTAGACCCTTTAAATACTATATCGAATATTTATTTTGTATATCCTTCATTTAAATTTTCATTATCAAGAAAAATTCCGTAAATCTGCATTATGCCTTAATGGCTGATAATTATTAAACAATTAGTAAACAGATAATTTGAAAGTATAATAATAATTTGAAATACTGACAATATAAGGAAAATTTGAAGTACTGACAATATAATGATAATTAGAAGTACTGACAATATAAATAAAATTGGAAGTACCGACAATATAAGGATAGTTGGAAGTATAAGGATACTTGAAAGTATAAGGATACTTGAAAGTATAAGAAAAATTGATAATATAAGGAAAATTGATAGTATAAGGAAATTTAAAAGTATAACAATAATTGAAAGTATAAGGTAAATTGAAAGTATAAGAAAACTTAAAAGTTTGTGAAAATTTCCAATAAAATTTTCCGGCCTAGAATACAGCAACCACCTACATTTCACATTTAAAAATAAACAATTTTCGATAATTTAAAAAAACTTCGATAACCAATATTACTCCAGTATTCGAATAGATCAATTATTTACATTCCACGTTTATGTCTTATATGCCGAAGATATTATTTTAAAAATAAACTCAGAAAAGAAGGCTCTTTAAGGTAATGTTCCTTCAGAAAGAAAAACATCAAAACTTTATTCATCTAACCATATTTTCGTCGGAGTCAAGGAAAAAATATATTAAGAACTAACATTTCTGCAGAATAGTGATGGCAAACATTTACACAAAGTGAAGGCCCATATATTTCGCCGGTCCCAAAGTCAATGCTGGAAAAACTATTACTTCAACCCTTTAACTTATAAAAATGGTAGAAGGAAATTTCGTCATTTATAGACAAAAAAACTTTTCTTAAGGTTTAACCACGTAGATTATATTTTATGTCCCATTAACAGAGTTTTAACTATTAGTTTTGATTTAATTTATAAATAACGAATTTTTTCATTCGTCAAAATTAAAATTACTAAAGCTGAAGAACACTAAATCTGAAATACAGTCTTAATAATAGTCACTCTATCGAATAAAAAATAGAATATATAAACATTTAAAATTTGCTTTGTTTTTGAATAGTTCATTATTCTTTCACATTGCGATTTAAAAATTCGTATTCAAAATTAATTTTATAATTGAGATTGTATTTTATACTACAATGATTACGATGTGGTTTATCATGCATCAAAAAGAAGAAAAATTTATTTTACATGCTTATTCTTAAATGTATACCTTATAGACTTAAATTTAATATAGAATTATTGACATCTACATATTAAGATTAGATTAGATGAGAGAGTGCGATGCACTTAGTTCAAAAGCGCCCCATTGTTCATGTCCTTAAAAGAAAGAATAAAAACCCCTAAGGCACCTCAAACAGACCAGTGACCTTGCAAAAACCAAAAAGTCAGATTGATGAACATTGCAAAAGTTCATATACTGAAAGCTTAAGGCCCCGCAGTATTTGAATCTTAAACTCATATAAGTGTCGCACTTGCCGAAGACATGCTCAACTGTTTGAATTGAGCTCTTGCAGCCCTAGCACTAATCATCGTTTCCAGGTGTTTATTTAGAGTGTGTCCCGTAAATAGCCCAATCATAATCCTACAGGACTTCCTCCATCCCAAGTATAAACTTTTGTAATCTGCTAGAGGATGCCTTTACAAAGTGTCTGGTTTGCCTCATACCTACAAACCTACACTGTTAAAAATTATAACGATCTTGCACCAAAATTTGGTACCCATTTAGCCGCAACCAGCATTTGATGTCTACTTTCTCCATATTATGGTGCTACCATGGATACCATTTAGTGGTGAAACGTTGCACCAAAACGTTAGGAGAGGTCGGCCGAAAAAAAATCTAATGCTTATACTGCCTAACCATCCAACCATGAGTCTAACCACCCAACGTCGCATAAAACTCAAAATTCGAGTTTTCTTAGTATTTTTGTAGCGAAGCTGGCAACCCTCCGATCGCAAGATCACAGCTTTTTTACTTTTCTTTGTCAAGTCCACTCGACCGGCTCGAACTAGGAATCATCTGATTCATAGCTGAACACCTTTATCCACTGGGTCACGGAGGCCCTTGTTCTCCCTTGTCTTTCGTTGAGGGGATTCCTCGGCTTGCTGATGTAGCAACAGCGGATATTTCGATTGCAGTTAAAAAGGTTGAACCCATTATCGGTGAAAAAAACGCTTTTCTCCGATAAAGGAGTTTTGGTTCAACCTAGGTTTCACCATAATATGGTGCAATTTGCTGCAGACCTTTGTTTTGCACCACGATATGGTGCATCGTTGAACTGAAATTTTTTACAGTGTAATCCACTATTTGTCTCCTTAAATATGCTCATACGAAGTGAGTACCTAATCTCAGAGCATCATATGGGAACAAACAGATGAAGTCCCACTGCGAGCCTAGGCGAGCCAAGCAAACCTTGCGAGCCAAACAGCCTTGTTATTTCCCCTCCACGCCCCGATGAGCCTACACCCAATCTATATATTACAATCCATGCTTTTACTTTTTAATAAAAGAATCAAGTTCGGGGAAACTTTTTTTGATAAACTTATCCATTTATTGAAGAAACCATTTTTATGTTAACAATTCTCTTAATCCTCACATTCACGTCATTTTTTTTTAAAATTATAACAAATATTTTATTATGTGCGACAATTTAGGGATATGAATAAAATATTTTAAAAACAAAATTTTCATAAAATAAAAATATATGTAGGTTTGCTTTCAATGCGAATTCTTATGGTAAATATTTTATATTTGCTATGTTTGTTTCGTACGCTATTATTAAATACATTTGGCATACTTTGCATTCCAACACAGCTCTCAAAAAATTAATGCACTTAAACACATAAAGCTATATTTCATTTCAGAAACGGTAAGGCAGAGGTAGTAATTATTAAGATAAGCGATTTTATAAAAACCATTATGTGTCAAATATCCTTAGCAGTTTGGGTCTTTTTCAGTAAATTGACTTTAAGAATAAATCGTGTTTAATTTTTTGTTTCTTTTAAAACATATTTGGAAACCGGATTATTCGTTTTAACAATAACAATCTGTTTGACTTGCAAAAATAAATTTATTCATTTATTTTGAATGAATTTAACTTTATTTTTTTGCAAACTATTTTTCAAAAGATAAGATAGCAAGCACACAAGCTTTTCATTCATATATTTCCTTGCCATCGGGGAATGTCAACCTTAACGATATATAAACTAGATAAGAATTTCTGATATATTGCCTCCGTTTAAACTGAATATTTAACGTAAAAGAAATTCGTTAAATGTGTTTACAAAGCTTACAAAACTTCCATATTTTATATTGGGCACTTCTCAAACTATTACTTAAACTAATTTTATTTAAATAATATTTTTTATGACAAGATTGAAGTGTAAATTGTATGACTTTTTTTATGATTTTGAAGTAAAAGTAAATTTATATTTTATTTGTATTACCACATATTTCAACGCACATAAACCCATAATTTTTACATGCACCCTTTTTTTTTTATTTATATATTTAAAAAAGAATTAAAGTAAATACATGGTTTTTTTTTAAATATAGATATTTGTTATTTTAATTGATAATCAGGATTTATTTACGATAAGAATGTATTGATAGGTCAATATTTTTATGCGAAAGAAGCCTATTAATTGAGATTAATTAATTGCTTAATTTTTTCTTTTTTTATTTCTAAATTTTACATCGAAGCATGGCTTAATTATGATTCTTGTAAAATTATTATATACCCGAATATTTTTCTTAAAATATATAATAAAAATCAAACACTAAAAAATCCCATTTAATTTTCTTGCTTCAATAAAAATTAGTTTGAAAGGTTTAACGAGCAACATATAGTAGCAGCAGTAAAGTCTTAAATTAATTACAATATACTAAATGAAATGAATATCAAAACAAGTATTAGAATCTAAGTTAAGTGCAAGGTTCAGAATCATTACATAAAAATGCGCATGAACTTACTTAATCGAATATGAATTTCCATACACTTCCAATCACCATTATTTTCTGCAGTTAATTCAATTACAAAACAATACCCATTTTAAACGACCCTTTTTATACAATATATTATTGTAAATTAAATATCTCTTTTTATAATAACTACACTTAAAAAATAAATCATTGTACGATAAGACTGTATTGATAGGTCAATCTTTTTATGAGAAAGAAGCCTATAAATTGATATTAATTAATTGCTTATTTTTTTCTTAAATTTTTAATTTCTAAATTTTACATCAAAGCATGGCGTAATTATGATTCTTGTAAACTTACTATCTACCCAAATATTTTTCTTAAATATATAAATAAAATTAAACACTAAAAAATCTCATTTAACTTTTTTGGTTCAATAAAAATTAGTTTGAAGGGTTTAACGAACAACATATCGCAGCAGCAATAACGTCTTAAATTAATTATAATATACTAAATGAAATGAATATCAAAACAAGTATTAGAATCTAAGTTAAGTGCAAGGTTCAGAATCATTACATAAAAATGCGCATGAACTTACTTAATCGAATATGAATTTCCATACACTTCCAATCACCATTATTTTCTGCAGTTAATTCAATTACAAAACAATACCCATTTTAAACGACCCTTTTTATACAATATATTATTGTAAATTAAATATCTCTTTTTATAATAACTACACTTAAAAAATAAATCATTGTACGATAAGACTGTATTGATAGGTCAATCTTTTTATGAGAAAGAAGCCTATAAATTGATATTAATTAATTGCTTATTTTTTTCTTAAATTTTTAATTTCTAAATTTTACATCAAAGCATGGCGTAATTATGATTCTTGTAAACTTACTATCTACCCAAATATTTTTCTTAAATATATAAATAAAATTAAACACTAAAAAATCTCATTTAACTTTTTTGGTTCAATAAAAATTAGTTTGAAGGGTTTAACGAACAACATATCGCAGCAGCAATAACGTCTTAAATTAATTATAATATACTAAATGAAATTAATATCAAAACAAGTATTACAATCTCAGTTAAGTGCGAGATTCAAAATAATTACATAAAAATGCGCATGAACTTACTTAATCGAATATGAATTTCCATACACTTCCAATCACCATTATTTTCTCCAGTTAATTCAATTACAAAACAATACCCATTTTAAACGACCCTTTTTATACAATATATTATTGTAAATTAAATATCTCTTTTTATAATAACTACACTTAAAAAATAAATCATTGTACGATAAGACTGTATTGATAGGTCAATCTTTTTATGAGAAAGAAGCCTATAAATTGATATTAATTAATTGCTTATTTTTTTCTGAAATTTTTAATTTCTAAATTTTACATCAAAGCATAGCGTAATTATGATTCTTGTAAACTTACTATCTACCCAAGTATTTTTCTTAAATATATAAATAAAATTAAACACTAAAAAATCTCATTTAACTTTTTTGGTTCAATAAAAATTAGTTTGAAGGGTTTAACGAACAACATATCGCAGCAGCAATAAAGTCTTAAATTAATTATAATATACTAAATGAAATAAATATCAAAACAAGTATTACAATCTCAGTTAAGTGCGAGATTCAAAATAATTACATAAAAATGCGCATGAACTTACTTAATCGAATATGAATTTCCATACACTTCCAATCACCATTATTTTCTCCAGTTAATTCAATTACAAAACAATACCCATTTTAAACGACCCTTTTTATACAATATATTATTGTAAATTAAATATCTCTTTTTATAATAACTACACTTAAAAAATAAATCATTGTACCCTAAGCAATTACTTCCTTATAATTCTAGTTAGGATATCAAGAGAGTTATGGAGTTATGCTCCAATGGCCTAAATATACCCCTTTTTGAACTTCGTTTCATTGGCTGTTTTCGATAAATTATTTTTATAAACAACACTGACACAGAATTTCTTTACAGTGTTTACAACCTTCGCTTTTTCTCATTCATTTATTCTTGTACTTAATGCAATTGCACATGAAATATTGTAACGCGGAACTTAAAAAAAAGGATCGGTTATTTATCAAAATGAAAGAAAAATGTGCCTCTTGTAATATCTGGAATACAAAGTAATAGAGGTCAAAACCTTTCATTAAAGTTATAGTTTATTAGAGAATAACTTGAGCTCTTCTTTCCAGTGCTTAGTTTCAAAGAAACGAAGATATATTTCTCTATAGTTGGCAATGGATTGCGGTTTATATCCTGAAGAAGAAATTTTACCTGATTCATCAGCCAAAATATTAAATTAGTTTTAGTGTATAGTAATTAGCTGCTCAAATTAATCATTTAATTGAATGTCGAACGAACTTAAAGTTTGGAAACTTGTCCACAGACTAATTTGATAAATTGTTTTTTAAAGAGAGATATTTTATCCCGTGTGCAAATACTCATTACAATTGAATCACATTAACCCTTATATTTGGATTGGCGCACTAATTAATTACAACAATCAACAGAAAGTTTTCGGTAATTACGATTTAATTTCAAAACTCGTTTGAGTTTTGAACGGAACCGCCAAGAGATATTCGTAAATAATAAAGGCTTATTTGGGATTACAGAAACATACCGCATGATTACAAAACTTTAAAACTATATCAGGAAGGCAAACAAATACTAATTCGCGGCAGAAATAACTTAAAAGTATATGCACCATGAATTAATTGTATTATTTATCATAATGAAATCATTTACATATATATATTGAAATTAACTATATAATATAATCGAAATACATAACATGATTTATTGTATGCCCTCTATAGAAACCTGCATATTTGCAATGAGACGTCTATGCTTAAAATTAACATGGTAATTATAGAGAGTACAAATTTCATACAAATAACTGAGAAATTCGGTAATTTTATAGATTTCGAGCATACATACAATACTTCTTTTTATATAGAAGTTGATATTTATACTAAAATACTTCCAAGCAACGATGCTTCACAAATTTGTCCTTTGCGGTCGAAGAACATGTTTGCTTTATACGTTCTTTTTTGTGAAACAGTTATATCCCTTGCATGTTCTTTTCTTCAATAAATCCCCCGATCTTTTTCCCCGATGTGACGTCATAGTTTTAAATGTAATTATACAAAAAACAAGCTAAGGAAAGAAAAAAAAATACGTTCAAGAACATGTAGTTTTCGTTCAATTTACAGAACAGGGGACAAAAGAACAGATCGTTATTGTTATGATTGAGAGTCACATCTCAACTACAAAGAGTTAACCCTTTGTTCTCCAAGAACTCTTTACGTTTTGCGTTCTTTTTACGGAACAGTTATTCCTCTGTATGTTCTTTTCCCCATTTTTTTTTTTGCTCATAGAGGAAAACAAAAGCAAAATCTATCAAAAGCATAATCTACCAAGTTGAAAAAAGATCATGTTTTTTTTAAACGCAAGATCATGTTGTTCTCGTATATTTTAAAGAACATGGAACCAAAGAACTGGTCGTTCTGTTAGCGCCTGAGAGGCGACAGCGGAGTGCAAAGGGTTAATAATTTTCATAAAAAAATAGTATAAAAAATTAGTATACAAATAGTATAAAAAGGTTTTAAATAGTAGTATAAACCACAGCATGTACCTAAAATGAAAATCCGTTATATGAAGAATTTATAAACGCCAAATCAACGCATTGAGTTATTTAAAGCTAATATTTTTTGAAAACGCAAAAAGTCCCCAGAAAACAATGTAAAATACATTTTGTACGAATTTTAAACGTACAGTGACAGTATATACGTAAAATCTAAAACACTTTATATCGATTATCTAAACTTTTGCAGATTTAACCCTCATTGAGCACATACGCTATAAATCACAAACTTATATATTCAAATTTTAATAAATATTACAATTTAAACACTTTATAACAATATTTAACAACCATTGCCCATGAAATATTGAACATTTAATTTACGGTAACTTTAATTTTAATACATACACGGGACAAACAAAAGCCCGCATTATTATTTTTATTCGCAAAGGATTATTTTTCACCGATAATAATCCTTCAAATACTATTTTTCTTTTATCCCAGGCCAATTAAAATATTCTTAAAGAACGCAGGAAAATCATAAATCTTCCGTGAAATTGATAAGTTAACTAACGAAGAATATCGTATGACTAGTTAAAGACAAAAGAAAATGACTTTTAGAAAAGATAATGGGAAAGTTTTAAAACCCTTTAATTTACTTAACTACTAGTGTCTGGTGGGATTACGTAACTTTAGGTTACGAAGCGTTAAGAATAATGACTCAATTTCAGGTCTTCAATTCACTTATCGCCTTACGAAGCATTAATTGGAAGCTGTCGCCGCCTTAAAATTACGGGTCATATATTCCGATGGTGAAATGTGAGGTGATATGGCCAATTTAGGCAGTTTTTGTCTTGCTGTATTCCGGGTTGCAACAAGTATAAATATAAATTGCTTCATATTCGACACTGCCAAGAAAAATATCCACACTTTTTTTTAACGGGAAACGTCTTGCAGTTTGGTTAATAAGTTGACGCTTGATAAAACCATAGAGTAATGATACAAATAAAGGAATAAAAATGCTGATTTCCGTGTGTGCATCATTGAAACCACGTGATAGGTGGAAATGCCAATTCATTCATGCGCCAATATTACTTGGCAGGCCTTGACGACTTTCAGAACTAAGCGAGATCAAAGTATTGTAATATGTTTTTGTGTTCAATTTTGCATTTAAATATCGTTTTTTTAACGAGTGGCACAAATTAAGGGAGTTTAACAGATATATTAAAGATATGTTTCTTACTTTGTAGTTTTGAAATAATTGCATTACGTTTTTATGTAAAAAAATTACCATAAGCGAAGTTCTTTCAATTGTTATTTTGTATAGTTCAATAAGAAAATATGAACAATAAAAGCGGAGAAATATAAAGAGTTTCATTTTTTCGAGTATTGAACACAAAAAAAGCGTTATAATTATATTTTCGTTTCGTTAATGAACAGGAAATATTTAGCGCAAATTGTTTGAAAATAAATAAATACCTACATATATGGTAAGAAGTTGAATACGGACAGAACGCCTTATCACCAAAAAGAAGAAAGAGCACCAAATTTGGAACTCCTGCAGATGTCTGAACGCCAAATGTGGCAGCGCTAAAACCACGTGATGTTGGTTTCTGTATTTCAATGTTGACACCACGGCCTTACGAGAGTCTGGCATTGAAGGCGCTCTTTATTTAATATAACAATTCTCTGGGTAAAACCGCATGAAACGGAAGTATGTAGCGCGCTTGCGCAGATAGTATCTACCAGTAAAGCAATCCTAATCGCTCTGTTTACGTAATGACAGTAATGATTAAAGCCTGAAAACCTCCTCTTTCGTAATTGGGTTCTGTTGGAAGGGAGAAATCCGAATATACCGAGCGTGAATGCTAAAATGCAACCCCTTAGGGATTCGAACTAACAGTCAATGCGTCTGCTCCGATATGCGGTCGCTCACGACTCTCGGCCATGATTTCTAATGTGGAAGGGGAATAACGTATACAACAAAACTTTCATTTATTTAAATAAAACTTGTAGGTCAAGGATTTGTTTTTATTTAAAATTGTAACAAAATAACAAGTAGATTATCAAACTTTTGATTTTTTTATAAATATAACTTTTCTATTTTTTTTTAAGGAAGAAGTAATTTTTTTAAATTTTATTGTTTTTGATTAATTATGCTCCCGCTGGGATTCGAACTCTTAACGTATGACCTCAGTCGATCGGGCGGTCGCTTAAGTCTTTCGGCCATGATATCGAGAAAAAGGAAAGTTAATACATCATAGCAAGATTCGGACGCGATAACATCACGTTAGGATCAGAGTTAGCGACAGAGAGACTTAACAGAATATTTATTCGAAATATTTTCTTTTGTAAAATTTTACATCACACTACGTTTAATAAATAATATTTACTAAAATATGGATTATGGAAATATATAGTTCAATTTGATTAAGTCGAACACAAAAGTGCTACACAAAAGAGTTACACAAAAGGGCTGTTATAGATGGTAATTAAAACTTCAAATTTCGCCGACAGTTTTAAATCCATACACCCTGTGCAGCACACACAAGACGTTTCACGCACCCTACTGCGACTATGTCCCCGATACAGCCTCTTTTTTATTCTTCCTGTAAATAAAGCGAACGCAAAATACCTTACCCAGGCCAGAACCATATTTAAGAAAATATTTGTCAACCAAATTGACCCGTAAAATCCTAAAAGGAGTTTAGGTCTCAAAAGGCGGATTAAAATTACGCAACAAAAGAAATAGCTCATTTGAATGCTATTCAAAGCATTTTTTTTGTATTAAAGCTAAAAATTTTTAGTAAGGACTTCGATCCATTGATTTTACTTGACAATAACCTGTTCCAATGTGGTGTCCCAAACGGATTGTTCTTTCTTGGCATGTGCTTGGCGTCTGAAAATCACACTAAATGCAATCAGGAGTTTGGAGACCAGAAGTAATTCTGTCTAAGTAAAGAAAAGTTTGTATTAACCATCTGTAGATGATATTTTCTGGTTTGAGTCTTAGACCCACCATGCAGTGAAGACTTGAAATATTTTTTTAATGAATACGTGCCATGCTCGAAATAAAGAAACGCGCTAAGTAATATTTCAGCCACACAAATATTCGCACACATTTAAATATGATTAAATTAACGTCACAATATAGATGAATAATAAAATCACTCAATTTTTAACAGGTCATGGTAACTTTAAATCATATTTATTTAAATTTCACTTATCTCTATCAAATATATGTAAATGCAACACAAGAAAAATTCAAAATGACAATTTGAATGCCCAATTCTTAAGAAAGGGAGAGATGTTCTCAAAAAGGAACTTACATTAAATAATGTTAATTGGCCTCCTAAATGCCACCAATTTGTTAACCAAAAATATATTTTCAATATATATATATATATATATATATGTGTGTGTGTATGTTTATATATTGTATATTTATTACTTTCTTTATATGTTTTCTATATGTTTTTTTCTTATTAATGATTGTCATATGTATTAGATCCTATGTACTTACATATGTAAGCCCCGTGTGATATTTTGTGGTGCACGGGGATTTCTTTATGTCTTCAATAAAAAAAATAGAGATGAATAATGAGCTATTGGTGTCAGTTCATTGTGTATTCCCAAAGGAAAAAACCGGGAACACTGCATTTTAATTTTGAACTATGGTAAGTAGAATAAGACATTATCTGATCTATCCCCTCAAACTTCCGTATCACGACCGAGCTGAAGACATTTGGAGCCCGACAGATACTTCTACAACTCCACAAATATCCGTCGGAAAATGTATTGAAGATGCGTTAAACAGCCATTATCGAAATCGTTATTATTTTGACGGAAAAAAATCTTTAAAATTTCAATTTAAAAAAAATCCAAATAAACCAGATTTTTTAAAAAAATTGATTTATGCAAATCTCACTTGCAATATTCGGATGTTCCTGCATTTTTAAATGTATTTGCATATTTATGACACCAAATCAGCAATATTCTCAGCGGAGTCCATGCAAAAACTTTTTTTTTAGCACCGCAGTTATTAGGCAAGGCTAGGAAAAACTGCCAAACATGTACCATAAAAATATTCCTCAGTAAATTGCCGATGGGTCAGATGTTTGCGGGAAACCATCATAAAACTACGGCGGCTGAAATGGCGTCAAAGGTTAAACGGTAAGTATTTCCGATACGAGTTTTTAAGCACACTTTGATCGGAATTCTATCTGACGAAATTTTCTTATGAAACGTTCATTTGGGGAATATGATATGGTGTCCGGAGATAAAACTCTAAGAAATTGTTTTAAATCTAAATTCTAACAAATTTTTCCCTATTTGAAAATCCCGTCGATGTTGATCGTCAACGTCGACAGAACATTTAAAAAACTTTAGACAAAACTAAACAATAATAATTATTATTAAATATTACAATAAATTTATTATTAAATATTACAATAAATATTATTATTAAATATTGCAATAAATAATATTGTTAAATAATATTGTTAAATAATATTGTTAAATAATATTGTTAAATAATATTGTTAAATAATATTTTTAAATAATATTGTTAAATAATATTGTTAAATAATATTGTTAAATAATATTGTTAAATAATATTGTTAAATAATATTGTTAAATAATATTGTTAAATAATATTGTTAAATAATATTGTTAAATAATATTGTTAAATAATATTGTTAAATAATATTGTTAAATAATATTGTTAAATAATATTGTTAAATAATATTGTTAAATAATATTGTTAAATAGTATTATTAAATATTAAAATAATTATTATTGTTAAATAGTATTATTAAATATTACAATAATTATTATTGTTAAATAGTATTATTAAATATTACAATAATTATTATTGTTAAATAGTATTGTTAAATAGTATTATTAAATATTACAATAAATATTATTGTTAAATAGCATTATTAAATATTATTGTTAAATAGTATTATTAAATATTATTGTTGAATAGTATTATTAAATATTATTGTTAAATAGTATTATTAAATAGTATTATTAAATATTCTTGTTAAATAGTATTATTAAATATTACAATAAATAGCATTATTTAATATTACAATAAATAGTATTATTTAATATTACAATAAATAGTATTATTTAATATTACAATAAATATTAGTATGAAATATTACAATAAATATTAGTATGAAATATTACAATAAATATTAGTATGAAATATTACAATATATATTTGTATGAAATATTACAATAAATATTAGTATGAAATATTACAATATATATTTGTATGAAATATTACAATAAATATTAGTATGAAATATTACAATAAATATTAGTATGGAATATTATAACAAATATTAACTCTAAGTGCTGGAGACTTATTACTATAATATCGACCAACATATCGAGGGGGCTCTTTAAGTCCCAAGCATATTTTTGTGTTGGTTCTTTTCACTGCCGGCCGTTTGGCGACAATGATTGGCGTTTTATCAAACATTTTTTTCCCAACTACTTCGCTTATATTTTTAACAAACCGCTAAGCCTTAGGAGCTACAAAGAAGGTAGCTAAATCGTAACAAAAAGAGTGGTTTATTAAGTGTAATTATACAGTCGAACAACTACCATCACCCAATAAAATGTGAGCATCCTGTAGAACCATTTAGGTAATAATGTTTACAGGAAAATAATGAAATATTTTAAAATATTGTCAATATATAATGAGAAAGCATAAATGGCCCTACTTTTATTTATTTTACTTAAATACTCACTTTAATTAAATACTTAATTCTTATTATCTTTCTCCCATGGCACACACATCAAAATGCTTTTTTCTGAAATTACCGCTGTTTTTAGAGATAAAATCTCCAGTTAAGTCACACCTCCAGGTCAATATGAAGCAGCATATCATCCCAATGTCAATCTAAACACTAATCAAGACAACAGTTTTCGCATGTATAAAACGAAAAATCCCCCTTCTTCTTTTTGTGCCCGGAAAGATCTTTAATAGATGCCGTAATTTGTTGTCGGCACGTAAGAATAATGGCCACTTTTGCCGGTAATTACGTTTAACAGTTTCTGCATGCTATAGAAGTTTTAAGTAGCAGCATCAGATAACACTCCTGAAAGATTTAGTATAGCGGAATAATGGAAGTGATCAGCGTTAACCAATGGATGTTGGTGAAATTAGTCTTTGGTAATTGATTATGCTGTCAACAAGTTAATAAGTCAGAATGAGGGACCTTTGCCCGCATACATACTTAGCTGTCAATCCTATCAACTTGATTTCTTGGTGCGTTTAATTTGACATGCATGTTGATGTAAACTGCAATGAATCGCTTTTTTAGACGCTAATGTCAGTTAACTGTTTCTTGCATTTTATAAGGAAGCATGTTGATGTAAACTGCAATGAATCGCTTTTTTAGACGCTAATGTCAGTTAACTGTTTCTTGCATTTTATAAGGAAGCATGTTGATGTAAACTGCAATGAATCGCTTTTTTAGACGCTAATGTCAGTTAACTGTTTCTTGCATTTTATAAGGAAGTAGAAACCAGCAACAATAAAAACGTAAAAATGCTAATTTTTATTATTTTACGTTTTTAAGAGGAGTTTGTGACACAAAACATTTTAAAAAATCCGATTGTTTTTATTCGTTTAATAAAACTAATTTAAATATTTTTTTTAATACAATGGCACCAAAAGTTTAGTTCTACCATTATTTTAACTTTAAAGTTCTAGACTTTAGGAAGGTGACATATGTTCTTTGATTGACTTAATATCAAACTTTTAAGCGCTTTTCTCTAACATTAATTTCTTTTTTAAAAACCCTTTTAAATTTATATAATTTATTAAAATTACATTAAATGTTATATACTCGAGGACAAACTAAGTTGAACCTGAAGCAGAAGCTGTGATATGTATAAATATTCAATTGCTTTAGGCTCAACTTAGGTTGTCCCCAAGTATAGACATACTTTTCTTTCATTTATCTACAACAATTGAAGACTTTAGTGTAAAAAGTACTTAAGTACAATTGACTTACTTTTACGATTCCATTTATACGATTCCGAGCGATTGAGGCAAGTGAAAACATTACCTAGAGGATAAACAAGTACAGCAAATGTACTTTGAATACTTTGTAAATAAAGTTTTCAATTGTGTATCTGTGTTTAAATTTTGTTTCTATATATTTTAAAATATTTCTTGCATCGATGGCTAAAAGCGCAATCATAATACCCTTAATCATAATGTCCACTTTTGTAAACTTTTGGAAAACGGAAAAAAATATTTCGAACTTAGGCTTTTTTCATACTTGGGTGGAACTTTACACCTGCCCCACAAAATTATTAGTATTTAGAAAGGACATACAACGTTTGAGCACTGAGGAAACAACTAGATTCTACCTTTACATTGATATCAATATAGCTTTTTTTCAAAAATTGACATACAATGATTGTTTGTTTAGCCATCAATGTAAACGTTGCCGAAGAAAGAGACCATATGGCTAAAATAAACCGTTTAGGATGTTCTGACGATATTAAAATCTGCTTTTCATAATGCAAAAAATGCAGCAGTTATGTTACCTGTATTTAAATTTAGCTGTTATATATTTTTTAAAAAATCTTATATTTGAGCATGCCCAAGGAAAACTTAAAACCCGGTTTGTACGTTTTGACGATTATTAGGAATATTCTTATTAGCAAACTAATAAAAAAAAATATGTTATTTAATAAAAAAAATTTAAGATGTATCAGTTTTAAAAGTCAAAATTTGCACTTTTAAATTTCAGTATATAAAAAAAGTGTTAAAATTATATAACTCATTTATTGCAACATAAATAATTCCTCAAAAACTAAAGAATTTACCATTTTGTATCTATAAATATACCTCTAAATTGAGTATCGGGATCTTGGAATTCTTTTTAATATATATGTAGGTTTTTATAATACAAAAACATAATTTGACAACATATAAAGAAAATGTCATTATTAAAAAAAGGGTAAATTATCAAAGATATTGAGTTGAGAGAAGATGAAAAAATACACTTATAATAAAAGATGAGGAATCGGTGTTATGTTATAACAGGTGCAGAATTCAGTTTTAGTATTTGGACGTATTCTTTTTTTTTAAAACATAAATGTTTTTATAATAATGAATCGTTAAATTTTAAATTAAAATTTAGAAAAAATAAGGACATTATTTATTACTGAACACCAATATTATAACACGTAAGTTATTTGCATGTTAACTTGAATTATAAACTTTAAGTTAACTTTAAAGATATGTTCTTAGCACTCTAATGAATTTCTTATGCATGGCTTTTTATAAGTTTTTTCAGAGCCGGTTTTAGGTAATTCAAGTATATATATCAGTTAAATCCATGAGCATTTTTTGCGCGTTTTGGAAAATAGAAAAGAAATAGTCGTCTAATAATTAGAATGTAGGAATTTAAAACAACTTTGAGAATTTTCGGGTAAAGGGGATTAAAAAAAGGAAACGTGCAAATATTTGATTTAGGAAGGAAGTTTGAAGAGTTTAAGTAAATGTGCTCAACATTTTGAGTGGTGTATTTTTTTCAACTTCCTGGGGTTGACAATAATATGTTTACATTTTCCCTAAGCTTGCAATGAATTAGCGTTTTAAATACTTAAAAGTTTAAAATTAAATACAAATTATGTTTTCAATTTTATATATATATATATTCAATAACAAGCTGAAATGTATTATTAATACTTAATTATTTTATGTATATTTTTAATATCTGATTTATGAAAGAATGACATAATAGTTTTGGTCTTTAAGAACTAATATACTTAGACTAAATATGCCTTAAAATACTTAATTTCATAGTTAAAAATTTTTTAGCTCATTTTTGACTTATCTATACTCACATTCAAAAATTAAAAATATTAGGAAGATGGGAAGCATGAAGTCGCAAATGTATAATCTATCTAAAGCTACAAAGTGATCGTGTGCATGCAAGCTTTTTTAGGATAGTGGGAGAATCTAATGAGAGTGATGTATGATAAATGCAATTATGTGTAGCTCATAAATTCCGGTTTATTTTTTATTATGTGATTTTCAATTACAGAAATAATAAATTGTGGGTATAATATTTACAGAAGGCTCAATGAAAATAACATGGGTGCTAAAGTAGAGCTCTGTGAAAATCGCGCAAAAATGAACCTCGAATCTGATCTTGTAAAAACTGGAACCAAACAGCACGGTAAAAGCGCAATGTGATATTCTCCACGTATCAGCTAACAGAGTAAATCCCACCACAACAGCATTTGGAAAAAGCGTGGAACATGTTACCCCCTCTCAATATCACGAAACAATATCTGTCTCTGAGTGGAAGGGTTTAGGTTTGGACCGGTACTATAAATGGATGTCCAGGTCTTGAGTATAAGTTGTGTTGGCGAAACAAAGCACAGATCTCATGGTCTGGTATACATATCAATATTTCTGACCCTTTAAGTAAACAGTGCGCCTAGAAATTGTTTATCATGTAGCTGCAGGGAACTTAGAAGGTGACTGTTTAGCAGACATCATCCAACTAAGTGTTGGATAACCAGCTGTTACTCTTATGAATCAGCTGTTACTCGTCACATTCTGCACCATGTCTAAAAATGCATCCAACGTTTAGGTGTAGAAACTGTACACTGAGTAACATTTACTACCCTTGGCACTTCTATTCGAGATCTACTACTCTACGATATTACCTTAATTCTACCTTTCGAATTGGGGCTAATTTAGTATTTTATGGCCATGATAAAACTTTTACAACAGTAAATATACATTTCTCTTTAGTCTCTTCCCAATATATATTTAAGTTAAATAAATAAAAAATTCTCGCACACGATGATTTTTTACATTCCACAGGTTATATATTTGCAATTATCTGTTTCACTTAATTCTTTTGTTTTCTTCCAATTCTTTCTCATTCACTTCGCCAGCTCACATACCAACAAAAATAAAAAAAAAGTAGGCATTTTTTCCAAAAAAAAGCTTTTGGCTAGGATTTAGAGCATAACCAAGAGATTTAAGTAAAATGTACATGTGCATAAAACTAAAAAAAAAAGTTTATATTTTCCTCTAATTTTTCTATTTGAAAAAGCTTCAGATCCTTTTCAATGAAGCTACCACTTTATCTACTGTAGTCTATTCTACATTTCTATTTGATTTAATTTCGATAAATAAGCAACACAGAGGGGATATTAACTTATATTTGAGATCTATCCCGAAGTGATAACCTTAAACAGATTTTCAACAACTAAACATTAATTGAATTACGAAGTTTGATCTCACGAAAATTCTATCAGGAGTTTATCATTTTAATTATCACAAACAATATCTAAACATTTGTAAAACGCGTATGGTACATAAAAATTGCTTTTTTGTTGTTATTCATACTTGTTTGACCACTGGTCGCAGTTACATGTAGCCATATAGCTAGTACATTTTAAAACTTTAAAGAAATATGAAACCAAATTTATTGACTTATCATATCTAAATTAAACCCTTATAATATTCGCCCTACTTAAAATGCATTTTAAATAAAAAAATTTAAATAAAATAGCTGTCAGTGTCAAACACGTAACAATATTTACAAACATACTTATAAAACAACATCTCAATTTCTGTAAAAGATAATTTCTAAAATCAAATTAATTTCCTCTTTTAATGGAAATGTTTTAATCTTATCAAAAAATTGTATTTCACATAAAAGGCAATTTCCTTACAATTTTTATCTTCAGATTTGACTAAACCATCTCGCTAACATTACACGTAAACGCGGTGATTTTATTATTCTATACGATTATTAAAGAGATAAGCACTTTTTCATTTTCATGTTTTGGACAACATTTTCTTTTTACAAATGAACGATTTAAGATAGTCTTAAGGTCATTAATCACAAGCATGAAACTATAATTTCCTTTATTATTACGCAACATTTTATCAATATAAAAATAACACAACAGCCTTCCGCATGGTTTCCACGATCCCCAAACAAAGTGGAGTAGGAAAGAGTACGGACAAGGTAATCAAATTTAACTGATCTATCGTTTTCTTGTTTCATTAAGCAACCTAAAAGTGTTTTATCCATTAACTCCGAGGCATGCCGCCGAATACTAAAGAAAGAGTCTTGATTCGGTATATCTAGTTAATACAATTCAATAGAAACACAGAATGATCTTATAACGGATAAAGATTCGTTCATGCTGAACACTAAAACTTATTATTTACACTACAAATTAACAGAAAATGCATTTTTTTTAAATTTAATTCTAGTTTGGATACAATCATATTTATCATATGGCTTAATAATATGGAGTTCTGATTATTGTAGAAACTTTTTGTCAATAATTAAATTTCAAAGAAGTATTATGAAGTGTTTTTTAGATAACTCAACTGTAAATGTATTTTTAAACAATAGCATTTTGCTTTTCAGAAAATTATATATTTTTCAATAGTGTGAAATTTATTAATTTAATGGACATTTGTTTGAGAATAAAATTATTGTAATTAAAACCAGAATCCCTACTAATAGAAAATTCTGAATAAAAAACCAAATAAATAACACGTAAAAGCTTATTTTTTCTTGCAATTAAATTTTCTAAAGTACTTCCAGAAAGATTTAAAAACCACAACAATATTTTAATGCATCTAAAATTATATTTATTCGATATTGATAATGTTAATATATATATTTTTAAATAATAATATTAAATGCATAATTTTCATATGAAATACTTTAAGGCTTTTTTAAAGTTTTAATGTATTTAAATGATTTAATGTAGTTAACGTTTCAAAGTAATTTTATATATCAATGTAATTTTAATGTGTGTTTTTTAATCTAAGTTTTTGTATCTGCGGCCTAGGTTGAGCATGTGCTCTCTTGGTCGTCCCATTTGTATTCTTTGTTCAATAAACAATTTTTTTTTTTTAATTTTTGTAATTCCTTATATCCGATTTCGTTTAATCAAATTATGATTATAAGCAAATAATGTGAAATATTTTTACAGGGTAGGCCAAACGTCCATGACACATATCAAAGTTTAATATAAAATCATAATGAACGGTGTAAGTTAATGTGGTTTGGCCTAAAATTTTTCTCACGATGAAAAAAAAATAAACAAGGGAAAAAAATTCAGTTCCGAATTTCGCCATAGCGCTGTATCTCAAAACATAAAAAAAAAGTCGAAACAATCATTACAGATAATTTATTTTGTCGCAGGCAGTTACAGAGAAATTGGTTTACGCAATTCACTACCATATTTCAATGTGTGTGCCCTTTGTAGCTCGAGCCACATCCAAACGGCATTAAAATTCAATTAACGTATTCGTATTTTCAGGCTTTTTTCTGAGGTTTTAAAGCTACAGCGCCATCTATGAGCGAAATTTAGAACTGAAATTTATTTTTGCTTTAAAAATATCACTTTTCATCCTGAAAAGCATTTTTTAACTAACCACACTCGCATATACCGATTACTTGATTTTATATTAAATTTTAAAAAGTGTCAAGGCCTTTTGGCCAGCCCTGTATTTTAAATACTATAAACGGACTCACTGAATGTGAGTTTTCTGTTTACGAGTTCACTGTACCCTAAGTTACCCGGTCGATCTTTTAAAATCGTTCCACTTGTCACTCATATCGGAGCTATTTGTATCATCATCTTATCACTCTTACGTAAAAAGGTATGTAATTAAGAGTAAGCACATTAATTCCGTAACGGAGTGACACCACGTAGATTTCGTATAAAATAATTAAAGACCAGCTGTAATCCCGAGGGTGGAGCCTTAGAAATAATTTGATTCGAATTTGAGCTGCCACTAGTAAACATGGAATACTTCTTAATTGTCAAAAAGAAAAACTTTTATGTTATTTAATAATGTATATACATGGCGCGTTTGAGTACGATATGGGATAGATCCTTTCAAGAATAAATAGCTGAAATAAGCAGTTTTAAATGACACTTCTCCATTGTATTGCATGTTAAAATATCGTAATTTGTAATTATTATAAAATATAAAAATTTATCTGAAATTTAGAATTTTAAATTAATGTATCTTAAATTTAGAATTTTAAATTAATGTATCTTAAATTTAGAATTTTAAATTAATGTATCTTAAATTTAGAATTTTAAATTAATGTATCTTAAATTTAGAATTTTAAATTAATGTATCTTAAATTTAGAATTTTAAATTAATGTATCTTAAATTTAGAATTTTAAATTAATGTATCTTAAATTTAGAAGTTTAAATTAATTTATCTGAAATTTTATTTTTGATAGATTTGGCCGACGTTTTAAGACGTTCGCTGCCGGCAACGCACAGGCGCGTGATACGCTCTTCAAAATAACACGTAAAAAAAATTCTTTTAGGCACCGGCAATGAACGTGTTAAACGATAACACCTTGAAAAAGTCAAATGAACTAAAAATTCCTAAATATTACCCAGTTTAAGGTTAAACGAAATAAACTGGTAAGATAGTTTGATACCTATTTTTTAAGCAAAATTGATTTTTTTTTAATTTGCATACATTATTTATGTACAGTTTAAAGCCAATATATACTCAGAAGTTATTTACTGTCAGAAAGTTGGGTATTATTCGCAGAAAATAACTTAACTCCAGCGTTTATAGCATAAGCCATGTTTCTCGAAAGTTATGAGGTCCTTGGTATCCTGATGATCCCAAAACGTGTCTCAAGATTGTTGTGTCTCAAGCTTAATTGCCAGCAGCAACAACCAAACACTCATCGTATATAAAAAGGGTGCAATTTTACGCTTAAACTTTCGGGAATTAAATGTCCTTATGTTAATGATGATGTGAAAATATGGAAAGTAGGTTGCAAACTCATGTTTAATGTCCTCCTTTCATATGACCGTTGTTCAAATTTCGAGGCAGTATTCTGGGGTCATTTTTTAAATAGGTTCCTAATCATCACAAATAACTTGTATAGTTCTACTGCGTAGTTCTAGTACGTAGTTCGTGCGACGATATCGTTTTTCCACTGAGACGCTAGATTGGTTGCGAATTATAACCAACCAATCCAGCATCTCGAAGAAAAAAATTATGTAATTGCCACAATAAAAATAAGGACATGTTCCCTAAATTTGGTTGGTTTCAGCGTTTCGGAGGAAAACCAACCCATCGGATGTTTCGGAATAAAACACAACTGACACAGAATATAAACGCGGGAACATGTTTCGTACATTTATCTACGAAAAACGTGATGGTGAAAACGAGAAGATCCAGGACATGTTTCGTGTCTTACCGAAACATGTCCTTGCTATTTTCTTCTGTTGTGACGTTTTTCGTCCGAGACATTGTTTGGTTGTTCAATTCAATCAACCAATCAATTCAGCGTCTTGGAGAAAAAAAGCAAACGCCACCTGACAAAAAATAGGAGGAAATGTTTCTTACCTTTAAAGATCCTAAGCAAATAGTACACGATGTGCTTCATAACTGTCTGAAAGTTACTGCAGTTGACACAATTTACATAAGGCGATTTATTTACATCATATGTCCGAAAATAAAAAAAAATCCCATGTTAAATGTTAATCTAGCCTAAAGCTGTTTGGTTATCGACAAATACAAAACCATCCTTTATTCCTCAACTTCTTAAATACAAGAAAATTTAATAAGGGTTAATACAGACATTAAAATTAATATAGTTGTTAATTAGTAGTAAACGCTAATTATAATTTTAATTGACGTTTACAAGACTAGCAACAGTGCCATGAAAAGGATTTCCGTATCGAAGTATTCTAAACTATAAATATAATAATAAAAGTTAAAAAAATTGTAATCAATTCCAAGGCGTATGAAATTTCTTCTCATCAAATCGAGCCTCATTTAAAATTCCAAAAGGAATATCGAGAGAGAAAAGTCCGACTCATCCATCATCATAATAAATTACGCTACTGAATGTCGCAAATGAAACTTGCAGAATTGATAATGGATGGGGAGCAAGAATCCCTAAAACTATTTCTCAAAAGCGGGAAGAAAAAAATATTTCCAAAATGCACAACAACAAAAAATCCATCAGAATTCTTATTCATATCTAAACGCTAAAATCTTGTTGAGAAGCGAGACAATCTTTATTGAATTTGTCGTAAGCATCCAAATTTGCAGCGAAACGCGTTTTTTAAAGTAAATCCGCGCCGTCATCAAAAAGGTATAGCTTGGATTTGGATTTTAGCCAAATGAATAGCATTAAAAGGGTAAGATATTTGTTGTCTCCAAGTTTGCCTAGCTGTAAATATGCGGCGATTTGATGAGGATCACAAAGACAAATGGGTGCCATTTCTAGGTCAAAGACCTGTCTTTTGCGTTGGACATTGGACAGCCAAAGACTGAATTTATATCCTTCAGAAACAACAACAAAACGTCTTGCTTCCTTGCAGTTTTCAACCTAAGCTGCTCCAGCCTTGTTTTCTCATATCTTTGCGAAGACACTGTTTGTTTTCTTTGAAAATTCGACTCACAATTTAAGTCTTTTTATTTGCCTCGTTGTCCCTTCAGTTTTCCGCGGCAAAAGTTAATGGCTGATCGATATCCGTTCTACCCCTTTGAATTAGGAGACAGGTCGGGACACTAACTCAATTCTAAAGTCCCAAAGGCTGCGAAAAAGCGAGTCAATAGAGATTTTTTGTGGTTTTTGGGGATGTTATTTTTTGCTGTATTCTGATTAATCGGAGCTATAGTAAATAGTATTTTGCGGAGACTTTATTAAAGTTTGATAAGGCAAAATGAACCAACGACATATAACTAAGTTTCCTCCTTTCTACGTTTTAGGAAGGGATTCATAAAATTTAAAGAATTCTTATCCAAACTCAGTTCAGAAAATTACTTTGTAATAAAAATGTAACTCACTGTTGAGTTTAATATATTGTAAATAAATAATGGTTTATTTCTTATCTATGAAAGACAAATGGAAAGTTTCAATATTTGAAATATAACATATTTATTTTATTATTCTAAGAATATAATTCAATGCTTTTAAAAAAATATCCTATCATTTGAAGAAAGATATAAGATATTCTAGCGATTCATTAATATATTTTTTATTACAATATTATAAAAAAAAAATAATAAAATATTAATTCTATTCAGGATATGTATTGACAAAAATTCATTGTGGACGTTGTTGTTTGGTAATTTATTTTTATTTATTACTATGCAGCTACTGGGAAAATACATGAGGAAAATTAGGAAACTAAATTAAACATTTTACATTTTTATTGCATTACTCTAATAAAGAATTCAGCAAAAGAATCAAACATTTGTGATAATACATGTTTTTAAAAATGAAGCAAAATACTTCAAAAATGCAGTTTTATACAACGGTTTATGGCGGATTTTTCCCTTGGATAATGTGACTTGATATGTCATGTGAGCCGTGGAATCCAGATTTGTAAAAAATATTAAATCACAGATAGATAGATATATTAACTAATCTTATTTAATAAGCAAACCATTAACCTAAACTCATACAATTGAAACTCTTGTTGAAAAAAATATTACTGGAAAAAAACACGTTTTCTATAAAATAACAAACATTCTATAAGTGTAAACTCGTGGAATGTCTGTAATTTCTTAAAACGGCTAATTATGTTTATCTATAACGGCTAATTATGTTTAAACATTTTTAAATGACCCACTCTGATATTGCATTATCAAACCTTGCAAATGGCATATAGACTTAAAACTCGGTATATTTAAGTAATAACAATAACACATTTAGTCACAGTAATTAGAAAGAGTCTATACTAATTAATAAGGAGTTTAAATATAAAAATTGGAAAATTGGACTTCGGCAAGTTTCAAACCCGCATCAACCCAATACTCTGGAAATGATAATTATACGAAAACGTTCATAGCGAGAATATTGCGAGTTAATAGTTTATATTTTTTAAACTTAGGCCCATTACACACGGACGTTATTTACGCAAAGTGTTAGCTTTTGAAGATGGCTCTGTATATTTCCCATTCACAGAAACATTTGCAGAAGCTGACACTCTTAAATCCCGTCCATGTAGAATATGCCTTCCTAGCTAAAAATGTCAACATAAAACTTTAATCAAAATTGTAAAATTTAAGGTTTTATGCGGGAAAATTGCAATTGTTTTTAATCTATTAAAATGTAAAGTTAAAAAGGCTACGCTGCGGAAACATGTATTAATGCTATAGAAATCGAAAAGCTCCATTACGGAGACATTTCTGTTATAATCTATATATAGAACCCAATCTGTTAATATATAATATAATAATAAATCTCGAGGGTTAAGGGTTAAAATAAAGGTTTTTGTTTCAATGTCCATCATAAAACCAGTGAAAGAACTTTCAATTTTGATGCAATTGAATTGTTTAGGGGGAATTGCAGATTATTTTTTAAAAAGATGTTTGCATGAAAACTAAAAACTTTTAAATAAAAATAATTCTAGTTGATTGCATTAAAAACGTCAAAAGTACTGCGTTTTTTTCTTTTGTTGTTTAAATATACTTTTAAAACCTTCAGAATTTGGACGAAGGTTTCATGGCGACGTTTTCGCTGTGTTAGTTTATATTTTATTTTTCCGAAAAAAAAAATATCTCAAATCCCCACCATAAATAATGGTCTTTCTTACAACAACGAAAAATCAAAACTCCGCACTCCCCAAACCCAATTCATATTCCTACCCACCCACTACTTTCCCCGACCCCGAGCCTCAATGTCCAAGTCCCATTCTATATGAAACAGATTACAAGACATCCCCAAAACGGACTAGAGCAGCGTGTCCCCTCTTCCCTGGTATTATCGATCATACGACACTTAAAATTATTGAAGAATGGGTGGGAGAGTATCCTGTGTTACAACAACTCGGGGCTCCCTCGGTTCAATACTCCTCCCCCCAGTAAGAGGGAGGTAACATAACACCCCCGCCAAATGGCGTTGAAACTTCATAAATTAAAGCGAGAGACGCCAACTATGTGGCCGGCTGGAATCGAAATGGTCATGTGGTTGGAAGTTGATGGACAATGCCGAGGACCCGATTACTGGAGTTGTTAAATATGGAAGATCTTAATAGTTTCTGCTGGGGAGGTCGCAGATATTTGATTGTGGAAGTTAACGAACTGGAAGGAGCTTGTACTTGAGGGGTGCAATTCGAAAACTTGTCTAATCTTCAATTATGATAATGTAGAGTAATATATTTGGACTGTGGTGTTACAAATGGGAATTAACATAAAGTTTTGGTTCAATAACAGAAAGTATCTTATTAAAATTTAATTTGAAATAGCAGTGGTCGTTCCAAATCCTGTCTTATTCAAGTGCGTTGTTTGTTCGAAAACTTTTCAGTTGCTGTATTATACTCTCTATTATTTTATATATTTTTTATAAAGGAGTATTTGTGTTTTCAAATTTGTCAACGCTAATTTGTAACGCTAATCTCCGGTGTAATTTAAAAACAAGGCAAGTTTTTGAACTGTAATCATCATTTATAGATGAATATGTCAATAATAAATGTTTTTACTTTCAATGACTATCTTTGAAAGTGTATTTGTTACATTTAAACTATTTCTATCAATTTACATTTACATTTTTAAACATTTTATCACAGAAATTTATCAACAATATAGCAAATCATTAAATATAAACCGCATTATGCGATTATATAATAATCTTTAAAACATTTGAATTTGTTTAGAAATGTAGTTGTATATGCCAATTGCTGAAGAATTGTAAGTAAAATTTTGGATATATAACTTTATATTTTACGAGTATAAAGTTTAGAAAATTAATTAAAAAATTAATGGAGGTATTCCAATCATTAGATCTGTTGTTTTTTTCAAATATTTTATATATTCTTTTACGTATCTTATAAAGCTAACAATAAGCTATCAATTTAATAAAAAATTTTGATAAAATAACGTTTTTCTTTACCACACATGTAAATGACTGGTGATAGTAGTATGTGCAACAAATAAAATGCTTTTTTAATTAACTTCTAACGAAAAGTTTATTAGCTTTTGTTTTCCTAAATATAAAAGATTGGATTCAACATTAATACAAAGACGGATATTTTCAGTCTCGTGTAAAAATTTCCTGTTTTTGATTTTTGATGTCTAAAAACATTAATGTATCTAAATTATAATTTAATACACTTATTAAAGTAAATTTGCTAATAATGCCAGTAATGATAAAATATCCACTTAATAAACATTTGAAGTATCACATGTAACAATACTTTCTATTTAATGGGTATAACTTTACATACATTTTATATACACACCCCTATTTAGTGGTGTTTTAACATTCATAAAATTTAAATAATTCTTGTATAAATATTTATCCAAAACATATACAATCAAATATATTCTAAAAAAAATAATGACGAAATTATTTTTTCATGTTATCAAAACCGTAAAATTTTTAACATACTCGCTCTAAAACAATGATGTATAGAATAATTTGTCATTACTTGTATTTTTAAAGGAAACTCGCGACCGGCCATTAATAAAACTAGATAAATGGCAAAAATCGCTATCTAACCAAGCTAAGATAAATAATGGTTACATATTAAGAGATAAGAAATTTGTACTTCTAAAAAAATACTGTGTAGTTAACTTTAATAACACAAACCGACGTCTCTTTTATTATTGTTTGCGGTTTTATAACGAATGCTTTCGTATAACTCATAGCAGTATTTTTCTGGGTAACTGGAGCGTAAAAGATAAAACATAAAAACCGTACATTAAAATAAAGGCAAAAAAACGTTTATTCTCCTGTGAAATAATATTTTCAAAAATGAAAAAAGAAATATCTTTTGGATTAAACATTACATAACACACTTCATTCTGCATTGCTCAAATATAATAAATAATTAAGTTTTTATTTAATAAACATGTTTTTAAGAAAAAATGAATTATTGGATTTTTTTTTATAGATTTTTTTTACAAATGTAGCCATTGTTGTAAATCATAAAAATAGTTATTTAACTATTTAAATCTTCCAAACTCATCAACAACAAAAATTACTCAAAAATAATAGTTTAGAATTACATACTTTCCAAACACAAAGGAGTAAATAGGTTTATTTATAAGTATTAAATTTATCTAAAAGCATATTTTATATTTCATACTTTTCATCAGCAGAAAATTGAGCGACGTAAAAAATTTTGATATTTCAAAGCATCAGAACTCTGGGAGAAATCGGCCTACGGATTGAAGGAAAGTGGGGCGCGTCGACCAGGCTGTTTATTAACTCTCCCCTCTGACCTTTATACCACGTAAGTCCAACTTCGAGCATAACCTGGCTTTTTTTAAAAACTGTAACTTCAGTTCTAATCGACGGATGATGGTGTGTACTTAAATAAAAATAACGACGAATTTCTACACTTTCATTTCATTAGTTCACAGTTTAATCGATTTAATCTATTTGTGTGAAAATTCTGTGTAGTGAAAAGTGACGATTTGTTGAAGATTTCAATATGAAGCCAAAATACCATTCTAAGGTTCAAGTATGGCATATTAAACTTAAACAGATTGAAATAGAAATACAATACAAACAAAATTATACCTTTTCTGTAAAATGACAAGTGCAGATAAATCTAAAGCTTAACGGAAACATAAAAATGAGCAGGCCGAACAAGCGCGCGTGCAAAGTATTTATGAACCAAACCCTGTGGCACAGTGGAGACTGTGCCTATACCAGGATAATTGAAGTTGAAAGAATATTTAGGTAAATATATTATTACAGGTTTTAATGCTATTTGGTAAATTATTAAACATTTTAACGTTAACTTTAATACATCAATCTCATCGTCAAAAATATCCAAAAATTTTATTTTAACACATGTAATCATTATAACTATTTTAATATTTTAACTACCTTAATAAAGTTTAAGTACTCTATTATTTTAACTACTTTATTATTAGAACCGATATTATTAGAATTTTTTTTTATTTAATTATATGGGCTTATCTATGGGCTTGTATTATATTTTATGGGTATAGGCTTATTAATTCTATGATGCGTTGTTTTAATTAACCTCATGTGAAGAACGGGTGTTTTTTCTAGTATAATACTATAATGCTGAAGGTTACGCATGAAGGTTAATCGCCAGTTCATTGACTTCTTATATAATCGCCTACACATTGGCGCATATCAAAATTCTCGAAGCGATATCAATACTGTTCTATTGTTAAATGCAAAGTACAATACGAGAAATGAAGGATTATGACCGATAGAAGGGAAAAGGAAGCAATTTCTGGAAAAATGGGACGCTATCTTCGTGTATTTGGATGGAAGATGAATTTCCATAAGCATTGCGTCGCCTCATCAGCTGCAATAGATCTATTTCATATACCTTCTAAAATGCATTCCGTCCCGGAAAAAGTTTTCTTTCATAGGGTGTAATTGAAGGGATAGTTTGAAACTGCAGAAAAATAGCAAACGCTTTGCATTTTTTGCGAATTTTAACGCATGGAAATGGCATTTACAATTCAAAGGATTTTCTTACAAATGGTTGAAGAAATATTCCGCAAGTTGCCTATAAGTCTGTAAAAAAAAATTATGTCATGGCATTTTTCTAATTACCATATAATATATTGACAAATCTATTTTAACACTTCATTGAGAAGTGATCCTCAGGAGGCAAAAACAAAAAAATGTCATCTAAAGATGATTAACATAAACTCATTCTTAATTATTCTTGTCCCTAAACTCTTGGTCACCTTTAGTATGATTTTCAACCTTTAAATCCCAGCGTATCTTGAAAAAAAACATTTGTTTTGGGATGCCACGGTGGAACAGGTTATGGCCCTTAAATCCCTTTCATTGGATCGAAGTACTTAATAAAAAATATTTAGGCTGTGAAAGTTTATGCAACCTGTTTTGAATAGTAGTCAAATAATTTTGTTTTACGTAATTTTTCTGAGACCCATACTTCTTTTAGGATCACAGGGGTAAATTTGGTTGTCAAATATTTTTCTTAAAATTTTTTCAAGTATCTGGAGAGTATTTTTCGTGTAACCTATTTTCTTTGAAAAGAAAAAAAAATACCGTAAAAGGGTTCAGAAACCTTTTGTTTGATGTTTTAAAATTTTAAAAATAAAAATGAACAGATACATTCACTTTACCGTTACGTGTAGGCTGGGGCAGCATCTGTCCCATAGATTTTACAGGTCTAGCGATGGGTTTGGGACAATTTTGGCCACGGAGCGAGGAAATAATTTTTAAAGCATGTGAGGTCTGAAGTATGCTTTTTCCAGCAGAACAGGTTACATGGTTTCAGACATGTGACACTTGACTAATGGTTTCTACAGATCGTCTTCAGCTTTACCTTTCAGTTTTCCAACACCTCAAGTGACCCTACCCCCATATGCGAATTAACCTTCATTGAGGAAGACTTGTTAATGATCCGTCAGTCAGACAGTTACCCGCCTTTTATTTTAAAGAAAGTCGTCCTTCCATTTGTCCTTCCTCCCAAAACGACATTTTCTCTCCCCCCCCCCCCCACAGGCAGGGCAACTTTTATTTAACTTAGCCCACGGGAAAAGGTTAAATAAGTAAAAATGTATCAAAATTAATTCCAATAAACAACATATTGTGTATATAATATTATGTTCAATATTCCGTAAATGAACGTTTATTGTAATAAGTCATTTGCATAGTTTCAAATCCTAATTTATTTAGAAATTTATCTTCAACATTAAAAAAAAATACCATTCGAGTATTTCAAGTTTTCATAACTAAAAAATTACGTTTATTTAGGATTAGACCCAGTTAAATAACCATATTAATAATATTTCGTGACGTTCGTTTAAACTATTGGGAATAGGCTTCAAACCAAAAGATTTTTTTATAAATAACTATTGCCTAAAATGAAAACAAAATTAAATCTATTTTTAGATTATTTACTACTACAAATATTTTTCATAATGGGATGGTAAGCTTTTCCTACTATGCAGATTCACTAGTGAATTTACAGATACACTTCTTTCGGACTTTCACGGTAACATATTTTTGTACATTTTTTGCGATTGAGAAGAAAATGGCCGCCACTTTTACTAATTTTAAAATTTTGTTATTTTGGAACTAATTTTATAGTTTTCAATAAAAAAAAGTGATAGGTGCAAATACAGGTCATACAGGCTGTATACAAATACAGTATTTTGGCCACTATTTAATCAAAAATTATAATTGTAGGGTGTTTTTATGCGTTTTACTCCCGACACTTTCTTTTGGCATTTTCAACATAAAATAGCTTTTAATATAAAAGACTTATTTAAAAAAAATTGTTTCGTATATTTTCTAAGCATTTATACACAAACTAAGTTAATTTCACAATTATCCGATTGTTATTTTTTAGATACAATTCAAAGTATAGACTACTGTAATTCAGTAGTTTTTATTTATAACTAGTTGAAGTACCCTGTGTTGCCCAGGCTTTACGCAGAGTGTTTGCCGATGTTTTAACTGTGGTGCCATCTGGTGCTTTTATTACGAAGTAATTTATTATTTAAGGGGTGGGAAGGGGGTGAGAGTGGTTTTTCGAATTCTCATGTAAACAGTTACTTTCCTCTTGTTTTGATGTTGAAGTAAAAAAATTCAACAAGCTCGGAATAAAATTGAATATTTGTTTAAAAAAAAACAGAGAAACACTTTTCTCTCTATGTAAATAAAGATATTTAAAAAAAAACAGAGAAACACTTTTCTCTCTATGTAAATAAAGATATTTAAAAAAAAAACAGAGAAACACTTTTCTCTCTATGTAAATAAAGATATTTAAAAAAAAAAACAGAGAAACACTTTTCTCTCTATGTAAATAAAGATATTTAAAAAAAAACAGAGAAACACTTTTCTCTCTATGTAAATAAAGATATTTAAAAAAAAAACAGAGAAACACTTTTCTCTCTATGTAAATAAAGATATTTAAAAAAAAAACTAAACTGATTTTCTTAGCATTGTAACCTTAATTTCAAACATTGTAAATTGGGAATTTTACGATATCTTAGATAGCCTGGAGGGGGGGACTCATCAAATAGAACGACAAAAGTTTGTTTTCCACTAAAAAGGAAAAGGAACGTGTCTAAAGATAACTTATACTCTAATCAAGAAATTTTATATCTGCCCGTTATCAATCAGATATCTTTTTAATTAAATGTCAAACTGAGAAAAGGGGCAATCGGCCGAGAAACATGTAAGAAATAGATGTGGAACTTTGAGATAGATGTCGAATTTTCTGAAGCTCGAGACGATTATGAGGGGGCAATAAATTCCTCACAAGTGCTTTGAATTTCATGGACTTTTAGAGGAGGGGGGGAATTATGGCCATGCAGATAATGAGGATGGGTTAAAGTATTTGCCTAGCGAGTGGAAGGGGGTGAAAAGTATAACTGAAGACAAATTGTGACGGGTACTGAAAATCCAAAAGGATATTTACGAAGTTAGTATTATATTACATAAAATATACAGGGTGTGTCACAAATTGTTGGACGGTTATTATTATTTGGCTGTATCACAATTAGCTTTATTGGCATAATAAATATTTTTGCGCAACTACTTCGCTTGTATTTTATACAAGTCATTTAGCTTTAGTGGCAAGAAACAAAGTAGTTGAAGTATAGCATAAGAATAGTTTATAATTTGTTGTTAAACAGCTAAACAATGACCATCCACCAACAATTAGTGACCACCCTAATGAATGCTTTAGGTTATGCTTTTTTAATTAAACATAGAGCATTGTTGAAGTAGTTGATAAGTCAGCTTGAAGTTCAAAATGTTAATAAAAAAATATTTAAGAACAGCAATAACACTTTAAACATTTAAAAAGATCCAAAACACAAAGTTAAAATTTCCAACTATTTTATTACTTTAAAATAATATACATTTTTTAATAAAATTACACCAAAATTGTGGCTAAAAAATTACAACAATTATCAATATATGTATTTTAGTAAGATGACATCTGTGCTTTGCTTAAGTTATTTTCAAACAATACTTTTTGTGGGTGATGATTTTTTAATGAATTTTTATTGGTTGAAAATAAAACTACTGGTTATTAATGGATGAAATTTTAAACACTTTTTTCTTATTTGACTTCTGAGTTTGCAAATGCGCATTAAAATTTTATTCTATATTTTTTTAGTATTTTATATTGTGTTTTTATATACACTCAAACCTGTTTTTGTGCAGTGGATAGGGACCGCATAAAAAAAATTTGCACAAAACTTTACGAATAGCTATAAAAAATAGTTTTCGCAACACAATTAATTTTTTTTTTATGCGGTGGATAGAGCCGCATAAAAAAGTCTCACATAGAAAATAATTCAAAACCTTACGAAATAACTGCTTTTTTAAACGAAATCAAGACACGAGGCTTGACAGCTAATTGTAATATCGCCAAACCTTTAGGAATCTGATTTAGAAAATACACATGCGAACATTTTTAAATACTTTATTTACATATGTACTTATTTTACACATACACAACTTTTCAAAATGTATAACCATTATCCTTCGTAGTCTGACAATACGCGAACTTGGTTCAAAATCACTTTCGTCACTTGAAGATACTACCTCGCACTATCGGTTAGAGTTTACTTTTTTTCAGTTACCATGTAGTCAGTGATCAGTTTTTGCGACGACTGTTGTTTCACTAGACGCTTGTATATGTCTCGGTAGCCAGATAATCAATTATGTTCCAATTTGATTGAAATTTTCATATACCGCACAAAAAAAATCGCACAAAAAAAGACCGCACAAAAAACAGGTTTGAGTGTACTTTCGAAGGTGATATTGTTTTTTAGTTAGTTATTTTTATAAAGAAAGAAATGTCAAAGAGAGAGAAGCAATAAAAAATTATATATGAATGTATTTATTTACATAATTAATCAGAGGCATAATAAACAGCTTGATTTTGGTGGAATCTATTATAAAAATCATTCAACTTGCATAAAATCATTGAAATAAATTATCTATTAATATTTATATATATTAAACATTCAGTTTACACAAGATTAAAAATGGCATTTTCAAACGAAACTGAAGCAATTCGAACAATATAAGTGATGAGATACACATAAAATTAACGTCTCTTACGGGTAAACATTACCAGTAGATTACACTACCACTTTAAAAAATAAACGCTCTGATGATTTATTGCTGTTAGATCATGATAAAAGCGTAATTTGCTATCATTTATAATATCAGACGACAATAAGCCGGCATGACGTAAGCGTATAAAAAAGGCAAGATCTAAACAATTGCAATCCTACTTGGAAAATGTAACCCTTGATCCCACATGCTTTATTTGAAAAACATCCCACTCTGTTTTTTTTATTTTTAAGGAATGCGGCTAATTCTCCACTTGATTTATTTAACTTTTTTTATACTTCAGACAGTAAAGAAAACACACACAAAAAAGAGTTCTTTATCTTTTCATCGTTTGAATAACCCGTTTTTGAAACAATTTCATTTCCGAATCTGCAGCGAATTCGAAAGAACAATTTCGATTAATCGAAATTCCAGCAAAACGGAAATTTTGGTCATTTGTCTGATTTTATGCGATGTTTAACTGAAATCTATATTTTAGCAGTTACAAGTTGTGGTGAAAAAATTTAATTTTATAGTAGTATTAAAAATAACTCTAGTATTTTTTTTATAATATTTAACTATCCGGAGCACTCTGTGTTACATATAAACAAAACAGAAAATTTCTGTGTATAGAAAATTTATTTTTAAATTTGTAATTTTCAGAAAAAATATATTTAAATTGGTAATTCTCATAAAACCTATTTAACCTTTTCAGCATGGTTGAAACAGCTTCGTATTTGTAGGACTGTGTTGGGGACCTGGTGCATGTTATATATGTCGTTTTCCCAAAATTCTCACCATGGTCGTGTTTTGAAGGTTATGAGAGTGGGGTGATAGCTCAGGTGTTGTCCTCATTACCTGACCATGGTTTACTATGCAGTGTTACCGGGTTTTTTCTTCAGGGTAGATAACCTACTCTGTAGCACTAATGTGACGTTAATTTTACCAACATAGTAGGACGTTAATTCAACCAACTAATGAACAGCTCTAAAACATAGGTATAAGTCCTACTTACCAAAGCTAATCGAAATCGGATTGGTTGATTCGTTAATTAACATACACAAGAGTGCACGATACGTCAGTTTGGAAATTAAGCCTCTTAATAGGAATTCATGGCCAGATAACGAGGAACTACATTTAAACTGCAACTTCAATTTCCAAACCTGCGTACCTCGACCAATGTGATTCAGTTCAATTCTCGGGTAACACTTTGTTGTAATTTCGGATGTATTTGTTATGCCTGTATATATAATAAAAAAATTAAAAGTAAATGTTCAGACCAGAAAAAAATTTATGTTCTTCCAAACCAATCAATCAACGTGATGGCATTTGAACCAAGTTTGGTTTGGTTAATTAACGTCGCATTAGAGCTGCACAGTGGGCTATTGGCGACGGTTCGGGGTCTATCTCGAAGGAAAGACCCGGGAACACGTACACATTCACACACACATTCATACATGCACCTCGTTATTTTAGAACCATGGTCAGATGACGAGGAAACACCTGAACTGGCACCCAACGCCTTCAATTTTTGACTTTGACTTTGGACCCCGATCAGATTTATCGTGCACCAGTCCCGTATACACGCCGTTAATTGTTGCGGATATTCTGGACGACTTTTCTAGTATTTTTGTAGCGAAGCTGGCAACCCTACGATCACAAGATCATTACTTTTTTATTTTTCTTTGTCAAGTCCATTGCACGGGTTCGAACCACCAATCCTCGGATTAGTAGCTGAACGCCTTAACCGCTCGGCCTCGGAGGCCTTGCATTTGAACCAAGACATATCAACGTGCGTAAGTTCCTTCTACACGGCGATTCTCGCTTGGTCGACGTGGATCGATCACCACTCTTCCAACCAGGCCACGCGGATCATATTTAAGATTCAACTCGTACCAACACGCAAGTAAATCTGGTTGTATCCCTTCACAATAAATTAAAGGGGTGAGGGAGAACTCCCATGTCCTTACACAGTTGGGCGTGTATTTGTAATACATAGTTTCTTTCCGTCAAACCGACACCCAGTTGCAAATTTCCACCTGCATTGTAATTCAGCCAGTTTTTTATCCTTCCCCGCTACTAGTTAAATACGGCCTTCCCATTCACCCATGCCCCGCACTCTGAAGATTACCCATTCATACCGTCCTCAGCCGAAGAAAACAACTGTTGCTTTATTCATGGGCCGCAAAAAAAAGCAGAAAACCCTCTGAAAGATCGGTAATCTTCAGTGCCTAATAGATTTAATGAATATTTGATGAATTCGATGAAAAGCCAGCGAGCAACAGGCGATGAGGGTTTCCAGACACGTGCCAAGTTGGGGCAGCGCTGGCACGCAGGAGGCAACCCCCACACCCTATGCAAATGAACAGCTTTGGTTTCTGAATTTCGCTCACGTGAAGAACTTAGTCGTTTAATTGGTACGAAAAGTCATCGGCCGAGAACAAGCACCTTCTGAGGCAATTAATTCCGCAATCGGATATCAATCAGGGGGGACGTCTGCTTGTTCGAATTCGCACTTGAAAAAGAAGATCGGATTGGTTGAAAGAGATAATTGAAAATTTATTATTCGTCCCCTTTCTTCCAAAAATGGGAGACATGGGATTCAAATTTTTCGAAAGTCGGGGGAAAAGAACTATCAGGAATATCAGTGGCGGCAAATGAATGACAGAATATAAAAATTTTGCTTTTCTAATGCAGTGGGAGATAACAATCATTGATATATTTTTTTTTAAATTTCTGGAAATAGCACTTAGTTTTACATGAAGTTGATAATTGGGTAAAAATTAATAAACTTATGCATTTTATATTACAATTTAATTTTGTTAATAAGTAATACTGTTCTCTGAAATTACTATTTTTCCAAAACAAACTATATGGTTCAATCTGTCACTGATACGGTGTGCATTGATATTGAGCTGAAGAACGTTTATTCATGTCAGAATTTTTATTGATAAATGGTTACTACTAAGCTTTTTTCGTGTAGTATCCATTAAAATATATATATATTTAAACTTTTGAATTACAAATTACCAAAAATTTACTTTCGGCCAATCAGTGAAGAATATACTAGTTAATAGAATCTCAGCATAATGTCTCAAGGCGAATTTTTCTTTAATTATTACTTAAGGAAACTCAGTACCCTAAAACCGACAAATATTCGATTCTGATATGTTTATTTTATATTTCACTTTGACTCCTTATTTTTCCATTTATGTATTATTTTTGTTTCAAGTCGTGCTAGAAGTATTTTAAACTTTATTTAAAAAAATTTAAACAAGTAATTTGACTAGAGATAAGTAAAATAGTACATGCGATGTTTATAATGACACCGAATACATAAGTTTCGGTATTAAAAATGACATGTACTCAAAAATGAGTAAAAATTAATAAAAACATAGGCTGCCTTCATAAATCAAATTTATATATCAACAATTGCAACCAAGACTTACCGGGAATCGAACCATTAGGCACCGCAGTCCAGATCCTTAACCGTTAAACTACCAGGGCTACTTGAAGAAGTTATAAGCAGATGAAATGCTAAACATGTGTGCCAAATAAATGGGAAGAAAGATAATTGAGTTGTAATAACTCAGTTTCCATATAAGCAATCGACATCAAATAATCTGGAAAACCATCTTCTGAATGATTATTTTAAGTTTGTCAGGTCAGGTTTTATTAAGATCGCTTAAACAGACGCTGCAATTAGCAATATTAAATCACACTGCTCATTTTTGAGAAAGTACGGTTACTTAAATTTAAGTAAGTCATCGCTCATTACGATGCAATTGTACTCAAAGAAAAACGAATAGGTTCAGGTACTCATTTTTAAGTACCTTCTTTTACAGTGCACATTAGCTCAAAATTTATCTCAATATCAGTTAAATACAAGTTCACACTTTCTTTTAATGCGTTTTAGACAGGTTATAAATAAGATTTTGGTGTGAAATTCTAAATAAAAATCATTAAAACAGTTCACATTATAGTTCTCAAAACATGCTCAATTTCTTAGAGACAAACCAAAGAATATATGCCTGTCAAAAACTAATTTTAACTGTGTGATGATTCGCCATCTATCAGTAAACAAACTAAATTTTTCACTAATTTCAATTTGAAATTATAAAGAGTGTATCAATGTTCTCACGTTTGAATGCCCCCCCCCCCCCCCCTCCTCCTTTCCATTACTGTTTATTTTTTTTTAACGTAAGTTAATTTATTTCACAAATTATAGCTATAATAAAACATTATTTTAAATATTAATTTAATTTTTTAAACATTATTCTTCAGAATAATAATTTCGCTTCTAAAACACTTCTTTTTCAATAAAAATACAATACAAACAATATACAATACAATATTTCATTCACTTTTATGCAAAAGAAGTTTCCTTAAACAAAACAAAAATTGTAGTCATAGATAAAAATTTATTTGCTTTTACTAAAAGCTCATTTGAAGTAGTTTCAGATTTACATGACACGAGACCGAAATATAAAATTGAGTCATCCAGTTGCAAAACTCGTTTTAAACGATTTACATTTTTTTTACTGGAAGTGAAGAAAACACTTTCGCAGAGTTTATTTTTCGAGCTAGCTGCTTAAAATTTGACATCGGAAAAGTACGTTCTGAATCCGATTTCATAAGTACTTTTCCTAAATTTAGTAGAATTTTTGTTTTATTTAAGGGGAGGCAGTAGTCTTTGACAACCAAAATCAGTAGTGTTCCATTCAATTTAAATTGCTCCAAATTATTTAAAGTTTAATATTTTATTTTAAAAAAATTAATACAGTTAATAACTAAATATTTGTTATGATTATTACACTTCCAAAATTCTGTTTTGTATAAAAAAAAAATTAAATAATAAGCCTTTTTTTTATACTTAGAATTTCCACTTTTCAACTTGATAACGTTTAATTTGCTACACTTTTCAGAATAAATATAAAATAACTTTACATAAAACTTTTATCAAACGCAAGTAAACACTCTAATTCAAAAAGTGAACCTAATTTTCTACCCAATATTATTTTAGAAATATATGAAAAAACAACATTTATTTTGCATAAACAAATATTTACATTTTTCACAACATAAAATGTCACAAAAGTATTTACTGTTCTTAATTTAATAAATACTTTAGGTTCACTATGTAATTTTTTTTTATTTTATTGTAAGAAAAATTAAATTAAAGTATTGAATAGAATCAGAGAAAAGTGTATCAATGTATTGAAAATATCAGTTTTAAAAAAACACAAAAGAAAACGTTTATTATTTAAAATTGTTTATTCAGAACTAAATTTTTGAAGTGTAATAATCATATAAAAAAATATTTAATTATTTAATGTATTAAAGGTTTTTCCAAAAATATTAAATTTGAAATAATTTGTAGCAATTTTAAATTGAATGAAGTAAGACTGATTTTGTTATTGAAGACTACTGCGCCCCCCCCCCTAAAAAAATTATAGAGTTTTGCTCCAGTATGAAGGATTTATTAAGTTTTTGCATGAAAATGAAACAATATTTCCCTCGTAATAAACAGTGTTGTCATTTTCCTACACAAAAATAACTGGTATTATTGAAAAAAGGGGCGAAAATATCGAGGATTAAACAAGTTTTGCAGCCTGATCATTTTGCAGGTGGCATTAAATGGATTTAACGGATATGCGCGGTAGTTGGATTTAAAAAGTTTTGCAACAGTATCGGATTTTTGAAGCTTTTTTTCAAAGGTTTTGAAATGTTTTGCAACTGCTTGAGCTACGGACCTCACAAATATTTGTTCAACTAACAAAATGGAGCGAAAATCTCGATTTTTGATTTTTTTTTTTTAATTTAACACATTTTGCTATTAGGTATTTTAAGTTAGTTTCTATTCTGTCCAACAGAAAAACCTTATCAAATTTCGTTTAGTGATTATCTCGTGATTGACGAACAAACATGACAGTTTGGAAAAGCAAGTATAAGTTACAAAACCTGTAATTCAATATAATCAAAACAAAAAGCTCCCATTTAGATTTTTTTTAAATATTCATTGTACAAGCCCTATCGCAATACTGCTTTACAATAAATAAATGAAGCTGGTATTCTAAATATGTACAACCCGACTATTTGGAAAATATTTTAATTAAAAGATTAAAAACAATTTTATTACGCCTTTAAACCGTACCAATATATTAATTATTAAGTATGTATGTTATTAAAGTTTTTGTAATTTACAGACCGACAAAGAATTTAAAAATATCTTAGAAACGTCTTACTGGAAGAAACAAACATCAAAACCTTAATTCGAATGTAAAAGTTTTAACAATTTTACCTTTTACCATCATCTTCAAATTTACAAAGTATTCCTTATATAAACTTGGAATTTCTCAGTCAGTTAAAAACAAACAATTCTGATCCAAACCGTTGGCTCCATTATTGAGTAGATTATTGAGTAACAAATTTCCATTACACTCAATCAACTCTTAATTATCTTTCTCGCTAATTAAATTAATGCAATTATTTCGAAATTTTAGATGAGATTGTTTTGAAACAACGAATATTTTCGCAAACAACGGCTATAATTAAGTTTGGAATCCTGAGACATTCAGCTAATTTTATATTTTCGGAAATAATAATCCGGGGGAGAAGGCAACTGAAGAGTTAGCTGAAAATGTAGCTTCAACGCTGCTCGTAATATTATTATTTGAATATTTAATAAACATTCTTGCAGATAGCCAAATTCCATCTGAGAATGGATTTAAAAAGACTTTCTAAGTTAAATATGAAACATCGTGGAATGGAATTCTGAGGGCTAATTGAAAATATTATTTAGGAATTCTGCAAATGCGCTCATCTATATTTAATTCAATTATTTGTTACAATACAAATAACACTTTCACAATTGCATTATTTTTTTTCTGTACAATAAATGTAACGGTCCCGTACGTAATATAGGGATTTAAAGACAAAAATAAATTATTTTTTAAATATTTTTGTATTATTTTGTATTTATTTTTAAATAAGAAAAATGACTTTTTTTAAAAATTCATTTAAATAACGAAGGAATTATGAAACCTAAAATAAAAAATATTAACTTAAGTTTAAAACCATTTTTTCATCAATTCACTGGATCCAACTATTTTTGTCGGAGTCTAAATCATTAAATAAACAACTTTTCCTGTTTAACAAACATTTGATGATGAATGTTCTTAAGAAAAATCATGTACCGTAACTTTAGGTTACCCTAGAGGGGTACTTACCCAATCAATTTTTTTTAATCACTCCTAGATCAGCTGTCATGAAAATATAAACATCATATACTATCTGTCCAACAGGTAGTGATTTAACCAACAGGTAGCAATAGGTAGGAGGGATTTAAAACATTTTTAACTTTGGGCCCAAGTAACCCCAAGTTACGGTATTGATTCTTGACAGTCATTGATAATTAAAAATGATTTTTTCCGTCTTAAAACCCTAAACCAATGAACTCATTGAGGATACAATTTAAAAATACAAACAAATTAAAGAATCATATAAAAAATACATTGCTTATTCTTAGAGAGATTGGTAGAAATTCAGTAAAATAAACATTCCAAACATTTTAGATTTCTGAATGCGTCTACCTTATGGTAAATCAAAAAAATATTTTTTTAAAATATAATTATAAGTTATTTGATCGATTCCCTAATATTGTTTTTATGAGTAAAATTAGTTTATACAATACATATGAAACTTTATAAAAATAAACAATATTTTGTTATTAAATGTTATGAAAAATATTACTGTTTCAATGGGAATACTAAAAATGCTGGGATTATAAAAGGCAGTCGGTTGTTCGCATTATATTTAAGATTTAATTTTGTAAAAAAAAATAATAGTCTATTCTATGAAACTGATTAGTTAGTTGCCTTAAAGTCGCACTAAAGCTACACAATGAAATATTGACGACGATCTAATAAACTGAAATGTTTGCTACGAATAGCAAGTATGTGTTTAGACCCTAAAATATTATTCATTATACGTGTATAATAATTTTATTTCCAAAAACAACAATGTTTATATAAAAATGATTATGCACTTAAACATACGATACAATTCTTAATAACTACTGGATTTGTCCTACTTTGTGAAAATATTTTAACCTAATGTAATGTATAAAACCCGTATCAACATAAAACCAAGTATCTCAAAGTATAAATGTATCATTGTCAAAAAATTAATACATATAGTTTTAAAACAAGATTAATTATTTCACCGTATTTTTAAGTCTGAATATACTACTCGATATTGTGGACAACCTTCAATATCATGTAAGTGTAACTTCATTAAATTTGATTAAACATTATAAGGACATTAAATTTTTTATTACCCTTTTGATACCAAGTAACCAAAAGTTTAAATAAAGAAAATTTAGTGTAGACGAAACTTAAGATATAATTCTGGAAGAAATACAAATCATACAAAGTCGCGTTGAAATGTACTCTATGATTTGTAATTTTTCCACGTAAAATATAAAACCAATTTTCAAAAAAATGACAAACCGAAATGAATATAGACAGTTTTAGAAATGTATAAAAGTTCAGATGCAATTACAGTATGTCGACTCGGGACTACCGATTTAAAAATTGCTTAATTCAAGGCCACATGCTTTTATTTCAAATATTCAATTTTACATCTATTTTTATGGCTGAAACCAAAAAACACACCCATTTTATATTTTATAACTATTTTTAAAAAGGGAACGATTTCATTTTTATTACGGCATCGACTCCTTTTAACCCGTAAAATGCATGCGAAATGAACCCAGATAGAATAAAACAATTCCTTTATCCTCTCCTCTGCCCTCATAAAAGTTTCTAGAAAAGATGGGGAAAGATGCTGTGGAAATCATTTGGCGCTACAAAGTTGGGCAATTGGCGAGCGAAGAGAACTCTAAGGCGCCAAACGGGTATGAGTTTTGATGGAGCTTAAGAGTGGGGCAGCCAGAGCGACTGCGTATCTCCACCAACGAGCACCAACTTTGAAAGCGGTTTCTCCATCATCTTCGGACGTTATCCTTCATCCCCATCCTCCGAAATTTTTCAGCTATTTTACGATAGGACAGTCCTGTTGAAGGTATTGTTTGGGTCTGATTCAAAGTGAACCATGGAAAACGAGTGACACAAAGTAATTTTGCGGGTTTTGAAGTTTTATTTTAATTTGAAAGTTTTTAAAAGTTGTTTGTAAGAACAATCGCTGGTGAACGAAAGGTCGAGAGAGATTTTTAAATGTGTCTAAAACAAATTTAAAATGCTTATTTAAATTCTTAGCTGGAAAATGTTCATTCAGTGAAAACTTTTACAATTCATCTCTTAAACTGAAAGATGTGGAATAAAAAACATTGAACATATTTATATTTTAAGATTTACTCTGTCAAGTTTAAACCTG
Organism: Troglohyphantes excavatus; assembly: GCA_963932185.1. Classification (NCBI taxonomy): domain Eukaryota; kingdom Metazoa; phylum Arthropoda; class Arachnida; order Araneae; family Linyphiidae; genus Troglohyphantes; species Troglohyphantes excavatus. The sequence goes on along the minus strand of OZ010672.1, from coordinate 42,558,841 downwards.
TTAAACTTTTGCAATTATCAAGTTAATAACTTAAAACAAATTAAATAATTTAGTATTTCATTTCTTGATGTGACATTTCTGAGAAAAAAAACTATATAAAAATATAAAATAACAATTTCCACAAAATGAAATAACAGAAAAAAATCATTTTCCCTATTTAAATAAGAATATAAAAGTTATCAGAGACACTTTCCTGAACATCTTTGAGTCAATACCATCAAAGCGACTTTTTTTCCACAAAGAGAAAAAAATTCCAAAATTCTTTGTACTATACTTTAAAGTCAATACTTAAAACTACTCTATCTACAAAGAAACGTCAGTATGAAGAGCAGTATTGCCAAACACCTCATCTTTCGAGTTGAGATTGGAATCTGCTGAAGCAAATGTCATCGTGGAGCATTGGAAAATGTTTTTTCCTTTATCTTGCGTTGTTTTGTGGTGCGTCGACCAGTACAACGAAGGAAAGCACGGCTCCGCCAAGTGAGCCATGCCCAAAAGACTGCGTTTGCTCGGGGAACGCAGATGCCCTACGGGTAGACTGCTCCAACCTCAACCTAACTACTGTACCACCAAATATAAGCATCAAGACCTCCACACTGTAAGTACTTAATTTTCACTTATTTTGCATTGATACCATTACTTCCAAATTCGAGTTACTTATTTTTCTGATTTTTTTTTTATAAAATATTGTTATTAAATTTTAACATGACATTTAAACATTGCATTTTAATAATTTCGCGAAATTGCATTTTTCTATCGTAAAAATATTATTTGGACACTTTTTTTATATTGATAGATAATCGCATTCTCATAAAAGATGTCTATACTTTTTATCTATAATGTATATTTAAATAATTTCAATAATTTGAAAACTATTAAAAGTTTTCAAAGTTAAACTTGAATTATTTCAATTAACTTTTGAATTCGGTATAATCATACTTCGAATTGAAAAGTATATTTTTCATTTTTTAAAGTGCAACCTATACTATTATTTTAATTATTATATATATTCATATGAATTTTGTATTAGTTTTCAAGGAATATTACATTTATTTATGATTATTGGGATATTATTTTTATAAGAAATACGATTGAAATGTTTGTGAATGATTTGTCTTCTTCTCTGTGTTTGTATGAAATCATGTTTCGAATCATTATCATTTCTTCGAAACTCCAATGAGAGTTGTATTCGACAACTTAAATGGAAATTTTACTATTCTGCTTACTTATAGTTGACTTACACGAGATTACGCGGAATTATTATATCCTTACCGCTCCAGGAATTAAAGCGTCTGAAACTGGCCGAAAATCAAAGTATTTTCAATGACAAACTTTTTTCAAAGAACCTAATACTAAAACAATAGTGATAAAGACTATATAATATCAGAAAACATTTAAAAATTATATTGAATTTTTTTAAATCAAGTGTCTGTATATTAAATATAATCGTGATTTTTTATAATATGTATAAGTAATTAATTCTAAAACGATGTTTGAAAGTTCTACAAATAGAAAATGATCTACTTAAAGTAAATTGTCTAGTTTTCATGTGGCTATTTCTAATTTAAATCATTCTTCGGGATGGACAACATATTATTATATAAATGAGCTTAGCAAATCCACATAAAACTTATTGAGTACAATATAAAAAATATATGCCTAAATATATTAAACTACAAAAAAAAGTGGTCAATAGTATATAAATATTATTGTATAAAATTTATTTTTTCATGCGCTAAATGTATAAATTGATATTGAAAGTGATTTATGCCTTAAAATACTTATAAAAATATTCCAAACACGCAGTTTTATTAAACAAATGCTGAAATAGTTGATAATGCCAAACAAATATTGAATTAAAATGGTCTACAATCAATATAAAGATGTTATTATATATTTCAATATTTCTTAGTTTTAAAAGCTAAGAGTTTAATACATTGTGTCAGTGCATGAAGTGGGGGTGGGAAGATTTTTTCCCCTCTCCTCTCAATAAAGCTTGAGTGTGCATGTATACTAATAATTAAATTGATTACGAAAATCGCATTAACTCAAAATAAAATTTATTATCATGTTATGTTCAATCATTCGACAACTAATGAGACAAATGTATTGTTAAGACTCGCATGTGGCGCTGTAATTGCAGTTTTTTGGATAATCAGGATTCCCAAAAAGCTTTCTAGCATTTATTCTATCTTCAAAGCATTTCTTTTACAAGTTATTCACTTGAAAGTTTATAGATCCTTTTATCTCAATTTAGATGAAAATGGACATGCATTTATCACTAAATTCTTCACTTAAAGTATAGCTGGCTAAAATAGGACATAAAATCTACAAAATCACCTAAAACAATTACTTATAGTCCCTTAATTTTAGCTTACAGAAATTTTTAAATAACTTCAAACTAAAAATGCAATTTTGGTAGAGGATAAATGTCACATCCTTAATGTAGTGGATATATTTTCAAATAGCATAAGAAGTAGTTTGAAATTTAGGGATTCACGAGTCTCTGACATGGGAAAATAAAATTGGGATAACTAACAAGAGCGTTCATTTTCAGTGACTGAAATGTAGTTAATTTTAAAAATCATTATCATCTAATTCAGATTATTTGACACTTTCTTTACTTAATATCATTACTCAAATCCTATAAAAGTTATTGTTGAACAAGATCACCTGCTCATGTATTTAAATTTTTTCTCTCGTTATAATATGTGAAAAAAATTTGCGGGACAATCACACAACACGGTTTAAAAACTGTTTTTATACAAGGAGTAAAGCAAATTGTTACAACAAAGGGAATATTACATCACTATTTAGATAATTTATAAAATTATATACAAAAACTATACAAATAAATGTTTGGTTAGTTATTTTAACATATACTGAACGACTTGTCGTAATATAAGCAATAGAGGATACATATTTGCGCTGTGATTTTTTTTATGATCATTGGATTGAGAGAAGCGAAAAAAACGTAAGTTACTAAATAAATGGGACTTTAGTTTTTAAAGTCATATATAATTTATATTTAAATAAAGGTAGTATTTAAGGATCACGAAAAGAGATTTAAATAGGGAAAAAGTCTGAGTTACCGTCGGCGTTCGGGAGATCGAACCACGCTGATTTAATGTTAACTGCGTGGTGATGCTTGTGGCGTTTCGTTGTTTTGCCATGGGATCACCATATTAGGAGTAGTTGGAACATAGGCTATTTATTTGACTGATTAATGTATGCTTCATTTTATAAGTCATACATGAGAATATCTCAATGCCATAACGTCTTTTCAAAAGCGAGCAGAAAAAGGGACCGATAGGTCAAAAGCTTGAAGTATGTGGGCGAAGAGAAGGCGGCAGATAAATCTTAAATTTATTTCAAGTATAACTCCAAATTCTGCAAAAAATACACAAGCCATCTAAACAGAGCCCAGTTCCGCCCACAAAAATGTTCGCTGAACTCCCTTCATCCAATCCCTTTGAAGCTGTAAATTTCGTAAACCCACTCATCCCCAAAAATGCCAACTGAAGGTTAAAACAGACGTCAGTCAGTCTAAACTCCACTTATAAATATTACAATTTGTAGAGACAAAATCTTTAACCCTTGTATAAAAATAACAACATGTGATATTGTTATAACTATCACACGACTATTAATAACATTTAAACTGACATGTATACTTTTATAGCGATTTTTTAAACACAAATACAATTTCACCCAGGATTCATATCCACTATCTAAATAAGAAAATAATACCCTATCCAAAAAAATTCGATAACATTATATATATATTTAGAAACATTAACAATAGGCTCTCATACGGATACATTAATAACTCCTCCAAAATAATAATCCATCACGTAAGAACAAGGTGACAAATATTCGATCCGTAAAAAAATATCAGTGACAACAATCTTTCCCTATAGAGCAAAAGCAGAGATCTCCTAGAAAAAAAAAGGCTTCCATCTGTTGCAATCCCAATAATTGATCGAGCCCAATTCAATAAGCCAATTCTCAGTTAACGAGATCAAAAGTGGTTCCTTTTGCCATGGAGGAGGGGACAGAGAACAATACCATTAATGCAATGGCGGGGAAGTTGAGAAATTAATTTCTTATTTCACGCTTATTTAGATCAACTTGGGGAATGCCGATATATGGAAAAGATTGAGGTGCGTTAAGTTTTGATTAAGGTTAGGGGTCTTTGATAATAAGCGGAGATTGATTCTGGGAAAATAGGCAAAACGCGTTTACTTTTAAGACAGTCGAAAATATATAATTGAATGATGAAAAATGAGTGAAATGAAATGAGTGAATGACATAATGAGTAAGATTTTGTTCAATCCTTTACAATCCAAAAGAGTAAGTTTTTAGTAAATTAAAATAACTTTTTTAAATTTACGTGTAGCATTTGAAAATGCATAATTGTTATACTATAGTGATGATTGTCTTAAAATTTTATGTTGTGATATATATAAAAAAATATTTTTCTAAGTACCATTTTTATATTTTTAATGTATAAACCGTGTCTCTTTTAATTTTACGAAAAAAATATAAGATTTAAGAAAAGTAAAAAATACTTTTTATTTAGTTGCTTTTATTTTAAAATGATTAAAATGCTTTTATTTTAAAATGATTAAAATGCTTTTATTTTAAAATTATTAAGTAATATTTTTTTTATTTTTCAATAGATTTTACAACCCCCTAACATTACAAAATTACATATTTAAGTAACTGCATGACATTTTGGTACACAACATACTGTCACGCGCATATAATCTTGTTGCATTGTCACAAACATCCCATTTATTAGATATTCATTTTCAGTGGTTAACCTTATAAGAGTCGCAATGAGCTGACAGTATCAAAGCCCTGTGTTTAACCAACAACAAGATTATGCGCTGACTGGGTTAATAAGAAAAAAATATATTAATGTAAAACTTAAACTTAATGAATTTAAATACATATATTATATATACTTTGTTGAATAACATGTAGTACAATATCTGTAATTGCCAACATTCAGATTATTCATAAATATAAAATAAGTCCATTAGACTTTTATCAAAGCTGCGTTCATAACTTCTAACGGTAAAAAATTAAATTATTGTTCTACCTGATTGCTTGATCCTTGGATTTACAGGATCAAATACATTTCAAGGCCATAAACAATTTACTATATTACTATTGGTGTATATATTGATACAATTAAAATAAAATTTTCTTAAAAATTAAAGATTTTAGATATTTATGATTTAGTATAAATTTTGGATACATTTAACTATGATGGGGTCTAGAGAGGAAGTTTTGATGGTAAGATTATAACTATCTATAATTGTGGCAATAATTATGTTTATAGTGTATTTGTATAAAAATTGAGTAATATCCCTACACAAATAAGTTTCAAAATCACAACAATATTCAAACTATTTAATATTCATAAAACAATATTTTTCTTTAATTTCTTCTAATCCCCAAAATATTGAATACATTAAGCACATGTCAAATTGAAAGTCAAAGGGTAAATTTAGCTATGGAAATGCTCCCAAATATTTAGATTACTTTTGCGAAGAAGTGTTCTTTTTACTTTTCCATGGCCATATTTGCATTAAAAGACATTACTATTTATGTTATTCGGATATGCTACTTTTTCTTTCAAGGGTTCCTGGAATTTCTGAACTCTACCTCGAAACAAAGTATGTGGTCAGCAATGCCCACTTAAAGCACTCGAGTTTCTGGTAGATCGTTGACCGCAAAAAAAAACTACAAAGAGTCACAAACAGAAACACTATAATGAGTCTTAATGTTTGCAAATGCTGAAAAAAGAATCGCAACTGCAGAGTCAATTGCAGAGTTTTAGAATTGCAAATTCGGTAATGAAACAACTCTCTCATGGTTATATCGAAATAAATGCATTTGAAGTGTTCTCAGGAATTTAAGTCTTATCCATTTCAATTCTGAATTACGGTATAAGACTTCAAAAAATCAAATTCATTGATTAATATATTTTTATGGTGGATTTATCTGTAGCAAAACCATATTGCAAATTCTATGCTTGATATTGGTTTTACTTCCATTTAACCAATACATATTTTATGTTTGTCCGTATGTCTCTATATTTACAAATTTATTAATAAATATGATATTTGTTAAATTGCTACTTTTATGGGTTTATCATTTAAATTAAAAACATTAAAATTCACAAATTATGCATTCATGTAATCTTTCATAAATTAATATAAAAAAATATTATTTTAGGGAAATACATTTAAAATAACAAGTAAATAATCTATGAATATACTTTTGAAATACAATCAAAAGATTTTTTTTTTCAAAACATCAAAATTACGAAAAAAATATTCACAAAAATGACATGAAAATTTACAACACAATAACATCACAAATATCATACTCGCGATTAAAATTATTTTATTAAACATGATTGTAATTTTTTTTTTTTTAGATTTGAATATAGCATGCTTTGATTTGATTTGAATAGAATAATTTGATTTAATTATTTGAACTAAATAATTTGATTTTTTAGATTTGAATATTAAATGCTTTAAACAACTCAACCGAATCGTGAAATAATGGTAAATAATTGTTTACCTGCGTAACTTTGAAAGAAAAATACATAATACGCGAAAACGTTAGATATTTTTTATTTCATATACTGCAATATTTATTTTAATTGTTAATGTCAAAAAAATATCATTGTTTGAACGTTTTAGACGGAAGTATTTTAAAATGCAAAAAGTGCTTTTTTTTAATATTTCATGAAATAAATTCGATTATCAAATTACAATTGTAATTAATGGTCCACCTTTAACCCACCAATCATTATTTACTTTAAAATACATCAAACAGTGATTAAATAAACATGTTGTATAAAATTGTTATCTTTTGCATTTTCAGCATATTTAAAATGATATTAGTGCTGAAATGTCCGCAATCCTTGAGAGAGTCCAAAGTAGTCCATGAAAATTATAGTCCAATTACTAAGACATTTTTAAGTATTTTAAGTTAAGTATTCTAAAACTTCACACATTGTTTGAGAGTTTTACCTTTTGTAACAGAAAAATCTAAACTGGATGTTTTTTACTATATTATATTTTTATACATTTTTGATTTTTGCTCAAAGCCGTTTTTTCACATACCAGCAAAACCGGAGCCTATGATGGCGCTGGAGGCAATGTTATTGAATTAGAACTTATTCACATAGTCAGTCTAGCAGATTTGTCGAGCCGGCACCCGGTGCTGAACTGGACAAATGAAATGCCGGAGCGAGCTCTAATTTGTCGGTTTCAATATTTAGCCTATTAACACTTTTTCATGTAAGTCTGAAGTTATCGGTGCCCGAAAGGTTTTTGTGTTTTCTTTACATCTAACTTCAAGATTGTAGTTGTTCACATCGTCATCAGAAAAATTTTCTTTCATCGTATTTTTGTCATTGCGAAAATAATTAAATTGACCAAGAACGATGTTGTTACATTATTTGAAATTGAAAAAAGTAAATCATGTGTATGATAAAAATAACTGATTATTTAAAATAACACCAAAAAAACAAAAATTGTTGGAAAATAAGTCATACAGTTCAGAAGATTTTCAACAAAAAGACAAAAACAGAATATTAATATTATTGCCAGTACTTATTAGTAGATGCATAACAATTTTGATTGTCACCTCAATCCCAAAACAAAACATTTTAAGCCCCCTTAATATAAAATTTAAAAAAAAAACATTGCCAGTAGGAACAGTTCACCGGCTCCGATTTAGCCGGCGTGTGAAAAGGCATCAAGACCGACAACGGCTACGGAACAATCACCGGCTTCGATTTTGCCGATGCGTGAAAACCCTCTAACGGCCTAGTTTTCAACTTTTAATTTCATGTTTCCATTGTTACAACGTTTACACTTAAATGAGTTATTTATATTTTCATTAAAAAATATCTTTTGTTTTTTCTGACGGCGTCATTATAAGTCTGCCTATATATTTTAAAAACTATGTTTTTAGGCAAGGATAGTGAAGACCATATATATAAGGTGTGCTCGTGTTTCGCTTTTTGAATGGGGCAAGGAAAGAATTCTTTTGACGTCATTTTAGCTCCGCCTTACTATGGGTTTTTGATAATTCTCATTGGCTGTGTGTTTCAAGCATTGCTACTTGTATTTTAATAACGAAACGACTTTGGAAATCGATTCAAATTGTTTTTTGAAGCAAATTTTAACTTTTCTTTTAAATAAATTCATGATTAGTTAAAAACAATAATTCTTGTTAAATTAAGTACTCCTTGACAATAGCGACAATTACTCTTAAAACGACTGTTGAGAGCATTAGACACGCCCACAGACAGTTAAAGGCGGAGGAAGGAGTCACTATGACGTCAAAAGAATCCTTTTCCCCGCCCTCCATCAGCAAGAGCGAGTACCAGCACACCTTTTATATATAGTCTCCACTATCCTTGGTTTTTAGGTGGGTTTTTTGTTATGGGTGGGGGATGAGAGCAGAATCTCACCTATTCCAAATTTTAAAAACATGGTTCTACATAGACGTACTGTTGTACCAAAAAATATTGATGCTGGTGAAAGAACATAAATTGTCAAATTTATATCTTTATTATTTGGAGATATCTCACAATAGTTTTAAATTCTACATTAAGTAATCAAAATATTTTATTTACACATGACGCGATTTTTAAATAAGAAACTCCTTAATTACAATATTTAATACTTAAATATTATCGAAAATCAACTGAATTTTATTTAAGATGAGGCGAAATTTAACTATGGGGTTCATATCTCTTTAAAGGTTTGTTTATCCCTGATTTAATCAGTAATACGTTAAAAAATAACTTGTGTTAATTTTATAAATTTTTATAAAAAGGAAAAAAAGATATTTGGTATTTTATATACTTTATATGTTACATATATTTCACATTTAATTCTATATATATATTTAGTATTTCACAAACTTCCTGTAATATATTTTTATTATATATAATGGCTCTGTTTTGCAAAAATGTAGTAAAGTGTGTAAAACCGTATCTGAATCTCCACTTTAATTCAAATAATTAAAATTATTACATAGTAAAACAATTCTTGAAAGATTTTAATTAAAAATTAATGAATTTTACAACTACACATAAGCAACCCTACTAAAAGTCAATATATTTTTTTATATTAAAAATTGCATTATAAAAATTTAATATAGATCTAATTTAAAAAGCTTAATTGAAATCAAAAGGTATTACATTTTATTTATCGCAAAATATGTTATGGAAAATAATGAGATAACAACGAAAGAGACAAAAAAATCCTGTTGCATGGCAACAAACAAATTGAAAGGATAGGAAAAAAATTCGCTATTTGCATTCTTATAATAAAGTATTTCTTTTGTTATCTTTAAAAGAAAGAGTCTTCTGAAACAAAGAGGAAACGTAATTCAAAATTTTGCCCAGATAAATTATTTACGAGCGTATCTTTTTTTATGGTTTCAATCTTTTTTTAAAAAAACAGAATGAACTAAAATGTTGATCAAACAAAAACATATACATTTGAAAAGCTGTCATAAACATCGATATTTAAATGCGTCACAGAAAATTCGTATATGTATTTCATTTTATTACTTAAGGTGTTCATATTGTTATTCTCTTATATAACACATTCATGTTATATTTTGTAAAATAAATATACGAAAACCCATTAAAAATTGTATAATTATAACAAATAACCCAGTAAAAATTGCAATCAACTTCAAATGATTAATGGAAAATTACTATCATGCATTCCTATAAATAAAAAGTTAGTTTAATATTGTTTGTGAGCTTCACTGATCTCTAACTGTAATTTCTGGAGAGGGCAAGACAGTTTGTTGACTTGAAGCCAATTGAAGGTTTAAAAAAATTGTACCCCACTTCCATTTCTACCTGTTTTTTCGTATATTGTTCATGATAAAATATGCCAAATTGAAGTGCTTTTGGTTATTTTTTTTATTTTTAAGTAAAACCCATTTTGAATGCTTATTCTTTGAAATCGATTTCAAACAATAAAAAGTGGATAAACAGCAAAAAGAAAAATTATATTTTGGGCGATATACAAATTGATTCTATATGTAGAACATAAAATATCTAAATATATTTAACGTTTCTATAACGGTTTGAGAAGAAAAAACCCACAAAATCACTTCTTTTAAAAATTAGTTGGGGTAGAGTATGGTTACTTACAGTATGGCTTCAACTGCGTCCATAGAGGGAAATCGATTTGAGCTTTCCAGAACTTACAGTTAGAGTTCAGTGGTTGGCTTTCACAAAAAAGTGAATACCACCCAATACCAAAAAGATTTTTTATTTGCCAATGGAAAGAATACTAAGACAAGACATAATTACAACTTTTTCAGTCATAAAAAAAAACGCTTTAAGAAAAAATATAAGACATATCGACAAACAATCAAGTCTCCATTTTAGTTCAAGGTTTTATTATAGTACTCATTAATGCTGCATTAGTAACACCCGTCAAAATGACAAGTACTTGCATTGAAATAACATTGACAGCGGGAACATGTTACTAATACAGTGTTAAAAGTTATTTGGAATGAAACTCCTATTTGTTTGTGAAGTAAGTAATCTAACACTGAACCACAAAGTATTCAGATACATGTAATAAAATTAAATATTTGCATAACTTTTTTTTACCTGCTCATTTTTAGTGAGAAAAGAGACCCAGTTAAGAGTATAATCAAGTTCTAATTTTGCTTCTATGTATACTTTTACTATAATTTAAGTAAATCTATAATTTAAGTAAATCAAGTATTCACGAAGAGCAACATATACACAAAAATGAATGGTTCGGAGTTTTAATTTTGCTTCTACACTGTTAAAAATAAGTACTTAAATATAAGTAAAATGTTCATTTTTGAGTACATTCGATGCTTATCATAACTACGAATATATAATTTTCATATTTTAAAAAGACATGTACTTAAAATGAATAAAAAGAGCAGATGCTAGCCTATATAGGCTGTCTTTCTAATTCACTTTCAATGAATATCGACAATTGCAACCAAGACTTACCGGAAATCAAACACATATCCTCAGGCACCGCAGCACAGAACCTTATCAATTAAACTACCAAGGCGACTTGAAGTTATATACAGAAGAAATGTTAAAGAGGTGTGTCAAAAGAATGGGAAATAAGATAATTGAGTTATAATAACTCAGTTTCCATTTTATCAATCGACATCAAATAATGTGGAAAACCATCTTATGAACAACAATTTTGTCAGGTCGCTTTGTTAAGATGGCTTGAACAGAAACTGAGATTAGCAATATTAAATCACACTGCTCATTTTTGAGAAAGTACGGTTACTGAAATTCGAGTACTTCATCGCTCATTTATATACAATTATACTCAAAGAAAAACGAGTAGGTTCAGGTACTCATTTTAAGTAAATTTTTTATAGTGTATGTATACTTTTACTATAATTTGAGTAAATCAATTATTCACACGCGACACTTATACACAAAACTTAATAGTTCGGATTAATACACGTTATTTTCTTATATTTACAATGAATAAAATCAAAAATTGTATTACGAACCGAAAAATATACAGGCTAAAATTCTGTTAAGAAAATATATTAAATCCTATTCACTGCCTTAACCTAAATTGTATTTAACCATATATTGTTCACCAATAAAATCTGTATTTATATTAAATTGTTCCCGACGTTGATGGATTGCAGAAGGAACGTATAGCTTCAAATACTAATTAGTCGAATACTAATTATAGAAACTTTATAAAGAAAAATAATGAAACAATCAATCATTCGTATGAAGCTTCAACTATTAGTAATGTATCAAAATGCCAAGTAAAATTAAAATATCCAATATCATGGATAATTAAATAACTTTTTTAATTTAGTATACATAAAAAGTATACATTAAAATGCTTGTTTAGCAGTCTGGAAAAAGTTCACTAATGTGAAGGTATACTTATTTTTAAATTATTTTATTTCACTTTACGAGGCATGAAATTAATTTGATGTACTCTCAAATAAAAATATTTTATAATGTTGTTTAACGGAATACGAATCTCTCTAAAAAAATTTAATTAACTATAAAATCCTTTGAAATTTTTTCAGCTACTAAAGTAAATAGTACATATAATTTAAATGTTTTGATTATTTCGCAATAAAAATAAACACTGACACGTCGTTTTTTGATATTTTAAAAATATTTTAAATAGAAAATTAAATGTACACGTTGATGCAACAGAGGGATGTTGAATTCACGACTGGCCTTTTTAGGAATACTAGAGAAGTTATGTTTGTACATTAAAGGGGCGAGACGAAAACGGAGTTACAGTTCGAGGGCCTCTGTAGCCTATAGGATGTGACTTTTAGGATTTCAAATAAATATCTAAATCAGCGGTTCTCAACCTGTGGTACGTAAATGTACGTGGCAGTCCAGTTGAGGGTACACGAAAAGAAAATTAGTGATGGTTAAAACACTTAAAATAAAAATAATAAATGTAATAAGTAATATCAAAAATAAAAATTTGTAAATATCATCGATTTGAGCCATTTGATTAATTTTCTAGCTAACTTAAAAGCGTTACTGCCTAATAAAACCATTTCTTGCAGAGGTGGGTGAGCGAGAAGGATTATGAGAGAAGGGGGTACTCAAAAGGAAAAGTTTTGTTAAGGGAAACACGAGAGAGAAAAAGTTGAGATCCACTGATCCAGATGATTTTTCACCACAAACTCTTTAAAATAGCATAAAAAAAGTACTTTGGGCACATTAAAAGTTTCACTTTTAAAAAGTACAATTTTAAGTTATTTTGCGTCTCAGTTAATCGCGTCTCCAACTATAACAAATATTTTTTTTATACTAAATATAAAACAGCTCCAAATACTAACTTCAAATTTACATACTGTTGCTGCAAGACAGTCATATAACAGCAATCATTATCAGACAGTATATTATCGTAGACTATAGTAGTAGACAGTAGACAAAATATTAATGTCCATTATATAAGAATATCTTGAAGCGTGTCTAACACGCTTCACAGAACTTGCTAGAAAAAATGACCCAGACGTCAAAGTTAAAAACAAGCTTGTCGTAACAAGAAACGCCCTCTTGCATTGTTCTCAAACATCCTACAAATGTATCCTATTCAGTAAGAAGTTTAATGGCTTATCTTTTTAGTAAAGTAGCTTGTAAGTAATTAGTTTTACTCTAGCCAATTCTTAAAATACGGAAGACACAAAAAAGGTTACAATGTTGAGATATGTTATATGAAATCCAAAACAATCATATTTATTATTTCTGTAGTAAATATCCCTTTTATTCCCCTTAGACGCAACAAATGTTAACACATGAGGTATCGATATAAAGATAATTTCATGGACCAGTGATGAATCGTACTTTCATCTCATAAATATTAAAAAAAAATTTGAAAAAACACTCCTTTAAAATAATTAATTTTAAAGGTTTTTTTTTAAACAAGCCAATGTAATACTGCATTCTATGATCAGACTGGTTTTTATTGGGAGGGGGCTCAAACGAATGGGCGTGTAGTGTGTATGGATAGAGAGGTGGGGGGGGGGGTCTATGCGATAATTATCGCACTGGCATGCTAGTTAAACACAGTACAAAAATAGAAATTTTATAAATTAGTAGTGTAAACGATATAAAAGGAAGTGGTGCAAAATATTTCAATAACTTTTTTCATATGATTATACTCACTGGTTTTTGGTTTGTAGCTTTGATATTTATAAAAAATTATTATCCTTCTGACAGTTACAAACGTATTTTTGCGTCGTTGTATCTCTAGTTTTTCCAGCAACACACAAACTTTTTAAATTCTAAAAAATATACTTTATTTTCTAATATTTTTCAAACACTTATTTTATTTGGGTATAAATTCAAGCCATCTCTTTAAGAATAAACAAGTTTTTTTAATTATATAAATTTATTAAAACATCATCTAAACTCTCTAACAGAGACATTTTAAGAAAAAAATATCTTAAAAATTTACAACTCCCGTTGTCGAATATTTAAATTGTACGTTAACTTGACTGTCATTTACGAGAAGACTTGTATATTAAATACATTTATTGGAGAATTATCCTGAAAATATTGAAATTATATTCCTACAAACACTCAGACCACACTTATTTGAACCTTGGAAATTTTGAAAAATTTACAAAACTACATTTATTTTATTTTATTTTATTTACATTACAAATACATTACTATTTATTTAATACAGTCAATCAAAGTCAGAGAATTAAAACATTTGTTGAAGTTTCTATAAGTAATACTAATAACATTTAAGCATCTGAATTTTAATGTTAACAAATAGGAAACCAACCAGATTTATACATACACCTAGTAATATAATATTTTCATTTGAATATGTTAGTCCTATGAATAATAATGTAGAAGTTTTCATGTAATAAATAATGCACAACCTCCATGATTAAACAAAAGTACTTCAAATGCATCACGAAAAAACACCTTCCTTAATTATATAATCCAGATAATTTAAGAAATTCGTTGAAAGAAATACCGTTGATAACTTCACGCCCTTAATCAAACATAGTCCTCCTTACATATTTCATTAAAGCGTTTTTATCTAAAATATGCGTCAACTTTCGCAATAAAATAAGCTTTTGGCTCCAGAAAATATTTTGTGTTGACTTATCAAAAATTAATCAGCCCCCATGAAAATATTTTCCTATGTAAATTAGTTTGAGAATGGTGTATTAGTGGTAATGTTGTTTAGTATAATATTTTTTTATTATTTCTCGGTTGAAGATATAAATTAATTTTGAAAGAAAGTGTTGGGTTATTTGCCTCAAGCGGAATCAAAATCGATACTACTAACTTGTTGTTAAAAATAATATATGGAATTAAAATTTATATATCCTATAAAACTGACTCGTATCTAAAGAAAAGAGTAGATGAAATAATTTCGGGATTGAAAACTGTTGTTGTAAAATAATATTTATGCTCCTATTTTGTTCTTGCTTTTTTTTAATTCGATATGCAACATTTTTACGAAGAGAAAGCTAAAATAATGTTAATATTATCTCAGGGTAATTTTAAAAAGGATTTTTTCTATAGCAGTTAAAATTCTTATTTGTCTTGGGATGAATTAATATTGAATTGACGTTTTGACTTAAAAGAGTCGTTTTTTATTATACTCCAAACCAATGTTAGGATTAAAAAATTACTTTGGGGATCCTTAAAAATACGAAGATTTTTTTTTAAATATATTTGTATTCTTTATCATGTAAATAATATCCAAGAAATTGATAAGATTATCTTTAAAAACATCGAAAAAAAAACTCAACTAAAAAGTAAATAAACTTAACTCTTCGTTTTTAAAGAATTTATAAAAAATTCTGTCTAAAATTTAAATATACATCCATGTTTTGCTGTCAAGTTTAATCAATTGGTTTTAATTTTTCATATTAAAACAAATATTGTATATCATCAGAATATGAATGTGATTATATGCACTTTTCAGTAATTTTTCTTACAAAAATATTTGTTTGTTTACAAAAATGCTTGTTTCCATACATGAAATTTGAATATATTGGCTGTAAAATATATCTTGTTTTAAAAATGTATTTATTACTTTTACAATAGAAATATTAAAGCTACAAAAATTCACAACTTTTTGCGTTTTGTCAAAATTGAAAAGTGTTTTGGGTTTCAAATTTTTAAAAACACCAACTACAGTTTACGTAACAAATTCGCAAGTCACATCATGTTTTAGACATTTGTACCAAAAATAAATATTGTGTTCAAGTCTTTAAAAAATAAAACCTAAGTAAAATAAAATTCGGTTTTCCATTTACCATACCAGTACCAAATACCCACGTTAACTTTCATGTAAATAATATTCTAGAATATAGTCAATTAAAAACTATACATATATTTTTGAACTTTTCTGAATTGGCACGCTCCATTATAGACAATAAATACATTTAACAAAATAACATAACATTAAAGTGTAGATTTGTGAAAATATACAGTGCAGATGACATCAGGTAGATGGATTGGGTTCGAGTCCTAGTTGTAATTGTCGATATTTATTGAAAGTCATTTATGAAGACAGCCTATATAGACAAGCCACTGCTCTTTTTATTCATTTTTACTCGTTTTGATTATAGCATGTCTTTTTCAAAAATTAAACTTATGTATTCGGTGCTATGATAACCATCGAATGTACTCAAAAATGTGTACATTTTACTTATTTTTGAGTACCTATTTTTAACAGTTTAAGAGTCGACATATAAAAATATGAATAGAGCGCCGAAACACCCGCATTTCTTTCTAAACACAATCTTAACGTCGAAACTCGAAGAAACAATTCAAAACGGACCACCCAAAACCTTCCCCAATCGCGGCTGAATAAGACATTATACTCCCGTGAAAAGCATTTAGTCCCAATTAGAAACGGCTTTTGGCCAATGTGTAAATTAAGAAAGCAAAGCCGGCAAAATCCCCCGCCCAGTCCATAGCACAGCACCAACTAAGCACAAAGCTGCCCAAGCCATTAATTGTTGGAAACGATCGGTAGCTCGTGTTCATTTCTCGTATTGCAATGTAGTCAGCATGCGCGATCAATTAACATTCTATCAAACCTATCATTTGAACGGGGGAAATACAGACGTGCTTACAGACTTAACTACATGGAACGTGAGGGGAAACTCAAATAAAGAAATGAAAATGTTTGAGTTCTCCATTTGGAAACGGATGATTTGACCATTTACTTTTGATGTAGCATTTATCCAATAAAAGTGGGAGGGTTTATGAATCCGGTCAGTTATTTATTACACATAAATCGTTATGTACGTAATTCATGCTTCGATGATTGTTCATGTAGAAATACAAATATACAATGTTACAAGTTTGTAAGCAATTAGATCGAAATGATTTACCGTTGTCATAGCCGCAAGTCTGAAAGGTTATATTCATATCTTTTTTACGCTATTGAGGAATTATTACTACAAATACTTAATTTCCCGTCGATGTTTTTTTTTAATATCTATATATATTTAATGCTTCAAATAACTTTTGCATTTTAGGTATATATGTTATTTACGTTAATAAATTTAAAAATTGCAAAACCAGTTATGTCCACAAAATTAGAAAAATGTTTTATTAGGATTTGATACTTCAAATTTTAGGTTACAATTTTTACTTTACAAAGAAGAAGAAAAAAGTTATTTACTTATGAAAACTTCCAGAAAAAACGCTTGCAATATTGAAACCAGTAATATAATATAACGGTTTTTTGGGAGATTTTCTTAAATGTTCTGTCATTTTGTATCTGGGCTAATAATCATTTATTAAGTTTAATACTGTGAACTATATGTTTGCCTAATTTTACGTTTATAAAGTACGTTTATTATAAGGCATTCAGTTATTAACTAACAAAACTATTACATACTTCTGCAAACTAATTACTTCCAGTTAAACCACAAGACACTTATTTAATCATTTACAAAATCCAAATATATTTACACTGAACCAAGTTTCAAATGCATTAAACACTTAGATATGGATGCTACTTAAAACTATAGTATGCCTTGTTGTTGTCAATGACTACTTTATAAAGTGAGTGATTGTCGATAGTTGGTATTTCATGTTATTATTCCACAAGATTTTTAAAATAATTCCCTTCAGTAAAATAAAAGTGAAAAGTTCAAATGCTAAACTTCCAAAAACAAAATAAATCACAGTTTACGTTTAATGATAGACCCTTCTCCTCAACTCCCCTGCCAATATTAGTTTCTTCAGGGCTTTGTGATGCATTCCCCTCAATAAAGTAAAGAATTTTATTATCAAACATGATTCAGCATTTGCCATGAATCTAGTGCTTCCCATTCGACTCTTGTATCGCGAGTTCCGTGATGTACAGCACCCAGGACAATAAAAGTTTCCAAACTTTTGCGAAGAAACTAACTAGAATAAAAATGCCAGAGGCAGAACTTATAGGCAAACAAAATTTATTTTAGCATTCACACTTTTACAAATATTCTCAATATCTAGGCTAGGACGGTATTTGAATTTGTAGTGAATGGAAACCGATTTTGTTTAACTTTTTTAAGTTATTATATTTCACAATGCACTTGAATTATATTCAAATCACATTTGGATGCCATTTTATTAGCATTATGAACTAATGTAATTTTTAACGATGAATACATGAAATATTTTATGTAGATAAATTTATTTGTACCTATTAAATAATGTATTTGTACCCATTCAAAAATTCATTCCTATCAATTAAAAATTCATTTCTACCAATTAAAATTCATTTCTACCAATTAAAAAAATTAATTTATACCAATTAAAAAAATTCAATTGTGATCCATTGATAATTAATTAAACCTACCTTCCCAAATTTAAAAAAAAAAAAACATTACATTATATTACACTAGCTGAAATACCCGTTCTACGCACGGGAAGGAAATAAGTTACAAAAAGATACAAATACAATATTTATAAGCGACATAAATAATATTCTTAATTTGTCATCCATCAGAAGGAACCACAGTATTAAAAGTTACAATTTGTAACGAAATTTTATTTCAAAGGTCCCGCAAGATTGATAATATGGAGAAGTTGGATGTACAATAATGTGTATATACATACGATACTCCCGTTGATTAACATCCATATTTTAATAGATTCCCAAACTAACGTAGCTACCATAGCACTAAAACTATTTGGCTACACTCGGTATCGCACCAAGGAACTTCTGCTTGATATGCCAATACTCTGCCAGTCAGGCTAAAGTGACCACACCAGCCTAAGAGGGGAAGTACGGGGTATATGAAATGAACCCTACACTACTAACATCGAAAAATGTGTTTTACACCCCCTTAAATACGTTCGATCGGAACAAAAATAGCTTACTTTTCCTATATAAGGTATAAGTAACAAATTTGCCAAATTTCTTCTTCATAGGTATACGGGAAGATGGAGAATTAGTGATGAGTGAATGAGTGGGGTTTTCGCATTTATATATATAGATGTATTATAAAAAATATTTTTTTTATGGTAAAGTAGTCTATCAAACAGTATTTAGTTTTTAAATTATATTTCTCCGATTCGTTGGTGAATTCGTACTAGTAGGATTCGTGTTCGTGAATTATTTTTTTGGAAAGTGTTGTAAATTAATGTCACATGCTGATTAAATCACAATTCCATTGATCTAACTTTGTTAATATGATTGAAGTATAACTATCTTATGAATTCTACTTTAGTGTGGCAAACTTTGTTTATTTAAAATTATATTGATTTTTTCCTAATAATATTTTTTTACTCAGAGTTAATATATGCTTGGTTTGATTTTGTTCTAAAAATACCACGAGTCTTTCCCAGAAAATGATTTTTTAGAGAAGAGAAGGAAAATGTCTATCAATTACGTTAATTAATAAAATCCGCGTGTAAAATATAAGCTAACATTTTTAGAGAATAGCTTAGATTGACTTTTTTTTCTATAAAGCCACCCAGCTATTTTTTATTGACGAGATAATTAGCAAATTGAAAATCTTTTGTTTGAGTCTTTTCTCACTGCAGATGTGACAAGAAATATATAAATTAATTAAAAAGAAGCTGGATTAATTGCCAAAACCCTTTTAAACATTTAATATAGCAGTTTTTAAAGTAATAATTTGTTGTGCTGGTATCCTTACATGATCACATTTGAGTTAAAAAAAAATATCAAGTTTAAATTAAATTTAAATATTCTTCACATTAGAATAACAAATATTTAGTTGTTATGATAAATTAATTCGAATTTATAATATAATCTTTCAATTCCTATCCAGGGGTGTAGTTATAAAATTAAAAAAGTACGAACTACACAAATCTGGGTACTCCACCAAAATTAGTCCAGTGGATTGTCAATTAAAATGGAATCCCACGTTTTTAACACCTTCTTATTCGGCGTCGCATGCCATACGTGTTCGACATTGTCTTTCCCGTATGAGCTCCAGGAGACAGTACCCAGACATTGGTCAGGATAGAACAGATAGAAACCGATGGGCCATATAATTAGAATTCAGGATAGAACATAAAAAATCGAAACATTTTTATTCTTAAATATAACGTAGAGTAAATTTGAAAAAGATTAATAAAAAGGGATTAATAAATATTTTTTGTGAAATAACTAAACAGTTTCACTCGATTTAATTTAGATACAAATTTTCTACTTCATTTAAAAAAAATTAAATAGTTAAGTGAAACTATCGAGTGAAGAGCATTCATTTCATACCCCAAATAAACATATTTAAAACAAATAATTACCATTCTCCAACCAATCATTACAATTCATATGAAGTATATCTTAAAGTATCTGAAAAGTTCATTGAACCTAATAATTATTAAAATCCCAATAAATATTACGATTCGAAAGAGTAACTTTGCATATAATTAATAAGTCAGCATTCCAAATCCAGAAGAAGAAAAATGATAACTTAAAACCAATTGTCAATCCCGATGCAAATCCCGGCGATTGCCAAACCGCCAATTACCATTCGTAAGCAATCCTCGATACATTACAACAGTAAAATCCATCGCCGAGATTATAGTCCAACCAGTGACCCCAATGAGAGTATCGACCGTGAAACAAGCCCCTTCATTAAGTAGGCGGTGCTAATAACACGGCCTTCAAAGTCCTTTCCCTGACAGACAAACCCAAGCGGATGATCTCTTCCAGATAAGGCAAGGTTACAACTCCATGCAAAAACATCTTCTTGAAAAGACGATGCTTCACAAAAGATTCCAAAGGCAGCTTGGACAGCATAATAGAAGGGAGGACCTGGGTTTCGTGGAAGAAGAAGAAAATAAGAAACTGGAATTCCGGCAATGAACTGGGCTGGATTATTATACATGGGAAGGAGAAATTATATTTTTATATGATAATTTCATATCAGGAAAGAGCTGGTTGCGTCGGTGTAAAGTGTTAATCTATTCATCAGTTTCAAGTGCGTAAGTTTCTTCCTAGAAAGGATGCACTGACAACCAAAAATAAGAGGTTCGTAGGAAGCAGGAGATGAAGAATATAATTATTGTTTCATTTTATTAAGGAATTTGGTCGTATACACAGTGTTAATAAGTTAACTATTCATTTTATCAGTTATTTTGTCAAAACGACGGTTATTAATATATCATTTTAGTAAGAATAGGCGAATGTAAAATTAGAAAATTAACGATTGTTAAAGATATTATTGGTAGAAATGTACGAAATTTCATGCAGCGTGAATTAAAAATTTATATAGAGTTGAAAAATTAAAAACAATTTTTTAAATTGATATATTTATTTGTATATGTAAATATATTAAATGTGAATAATGGTTACTCTTATGAGATATACTATTACCAGCTATGCCTTATACTCTTTAAAAAATGTTTAAGTAAATGACAGTAGAAGTCCAATTTTCCGAAATCCAGTATCTGGATTAATACAGTAGAACTCAAATTATCCGAATTCCAGTTATCCGGATCAAATAAAGCAGATCGCCAATTGCCTGGATCCGGATCAAAATAATCAAAATCCACACTTTAAAAATTTCTTATCGGTGAATGATATTGTTTTTAATATTCATTAAATTACATTACATACTAAACCAAAATTCGCTTTTTTTTTACTAAGAAATAACCGATTTTGTGAATTATCCGGATATTCAATTACCCGGATAGAATTCGGTCCCAGTTGATCCGGATAATTGGAGTTCTACTGTACTAAAACTACCATTACTCTAAAAATGAATAAATATCTTTTGAAAGAATATGAATAATGCTAGGAAATGAATACAACATGCATAGACCGCTACATAAGATGGCCGGAGGCATATCCT
The DNA here is from genome assembly GCA_963932185.1 of Troglohyphantes excavatus. Lineage (NCBI taxonomy): Eukaryota > Metazoa > Arthropoda > Arachnida > Araneae > Linyphiidae > Troglohyphantes > Troglohyphantes excavatus. The sequence continues at coordinate 42,536,965 of OZ010672.1, read as the reverse complement.
TTGGAAAATCAGACTTCCGAAACAATTGCTGAAACATTTATTTCTGGATGGGTTTCGCGCTTCGGAGTGCCTGATACCATAGTTACAGACCGAGGAGGTAATTTTGAGAGTGACCTCATGAAATGCCTTTCTCAGTACCTAGGGATCCACAAGTCTCGTACCACTGCATACCATCCCCAGAGCAACGGTCTTGTTGAGCGTTTTCATCGGCAGTTAAAAGCTTCAATAAAGTGTTGTAATACAGAGAAATGGACACAAGTTCTGCCCCTGATACTTTTAGGAATACGCTCAAGTCTGAAGGAGGACATTTCCGCTACACCTGCGGACATGGTTTATGGCTGTACCTTAAGGCTCCCTGGAGAGTTTTTTAGGAATACATCCGTTGATAACATTCCTACAAGACATGCCTTTCTCCAGTCTTTACGCGAGTCGATGCAGCAGCTGAGACCAGTGCCAACTTCGAGTCATGGATCGGTCAAAGTGTTCATTCATCGTGACTTGGCGTCGTCAAAATACGTCTTTGTGCGCGTTGATTCAGTACGAAGACCCCTTACACAGCCATATCACGGACCATATTTGGTTATTTCTCGTAGTGAGAAATATTTCACTGTTGAAATAAACTCTAAACAGAGCAACATATCTCTGGACAGACTGAAACCTGCGTATCTCATGAATGATCCGGCGCAAGAACTTGACACACCAAGTTCTTTTGGCAGCACTGTCACCCGCTACGGAAGAGTTTCCCGCCCAGTTGTGCGTTTCTCAAGTGATCAGCCAACTTGACTCGGGGGGGAGTAGTGTGGTGACAGCGCTCCGCTTCATCGGACGGCAACCACAGCATTCCCGCTTCATCGGACGGCAACCACAGCATTCAATAATATTTGTTAACTGCCTTGTGGCAACATAAAAAAAGAAACAACGTTTCTTTTACGAAGCTGTATTTTGTGAAGTAGTAAAAATGTGTTGTTTAAAAACCATTTCTTTGACTTATTAGATAACTAGGAGTGAATAGTTAATATGTGTTAAAATACCCATATCATTACAGCATATACTATACATGCTCATTGATCAGTAATCTTGAGCATCAACGTTAATTATAACTCTAATCAGCCCTTAAAAGTACATTTGATTATACTACATATTTTCTAAAAAAAGCATTTCACATACTATGAATTACAGAAAAGCTCACAAGATACACCAACATTAGTATATCTATTTGACTGATCTGCAAATGCATTCATTAAAGTTAATATTTTTTATAACTATTTTTTTAATTAGGCACCAAACTATTTAAAATACTGATATTAGTATTATTAAAATATTAATAGACATTTATCCGAAAAATTATCTACTAAAAAATAAAATCGGCACTAGAAAATTATATAGGCAAAATAGTCTTCAAACAATTGAATATATTCATATAAATAATTTAAATTAACATTTAAATAAGTGTAGTTCAAATTTAAAAGTATGACATTCAACAATTAAAGAATTACTAATTTTTTTATACTTTGCGTTTTATGAATAGAATCCTAAACATAAAACAAGTTTAAATATAAGTCAACCTTTAATATAACTATCTGTAACTGAACCAAAACATTTAAAATCTTCCGTCAGGTACAAAGTGAAAAAAAAATCATTGCGGCTTCAACACAGACATACAAATCTGCCCCTTCGCTTTCTGCCAACAGCACTTCAAATAAATCGTACACAAAAATTAGCTTCTTGCCGTTACAGCCCCGACAGTAAGCCGTCGTGTTTGAAAGTGATTTATGAGAATATTATGGAGTCAACACTTGATAAGTTTACAAGTCTATGAATAATTCTGCTAAGATTTATGCGCTTTCTTCTTCGGAAAAGAACATCCTTTGAATGTGCTGGAGACGACCTCCTGAGTGATGTTTTCTCGTCCTAAAGCGGATGAAATGTTTTCCAAACAGTACAATGTCTTTGTGCGTAATGTATTCTGTCCCTTCATAGTCTATCATTTTCGGACACAATGGTTGGTTGTAGGTTCCGCTGCCCATCGAATCAAAGAGGGTTGGGTTGTTGTTCGACCAAGACGTGTCTTTGAAGATATTATGCAGTAGCTCATAGTCTAGACGCATACTGTCCAAAGGGGGGGGCTATAAATTATTACAATATTATCCAGTATTTGATTATTGCATGGTGGGAAACTGTAACTATGGAATAGTGTCGTATAAGGAAATATCTATGGGGGATCGACTGTCGATAATATCAATTAAAAAATGTGTTGTTTAACCTATCGCTATTAAAATTGCGTTTTAATAAAAACAACATGTTTCTGCCAAATAGAATTTTCAAGCATTTTGTATAACGTTTAGATCAAATCTCAATTGAAAATGGGATGTATAATTTGTTCTGATGATTAAATGGTAAGCAATATTAATGTATATACAACAACAGCCCGAGCCTTACAAATAATACAATACCAGAACCGCCAACAAATGAGCCGTCTATTTTCAAAACCAAAGGGATTCGCATTTTTCACAAAATCGTTTTTTTATATATTTTTTTATAAGTTCTCAATACCATATATCATCTTTCAAAGCGGCATTGACCAAAAGTGTCGGAATCGAGTCTAAAAATGCATTTTCAATTTTATGGCTTGAGATCCAAAAGTACGTGGCTGTCAATCGTCAATCATTTTTGGTGTTTGCTGTAAAATTTATGAAAATGGATCTGTTTACTACAAAATAATTTATTGGTCATTTTACATTGACAAATTATTGTAATTTTTAATTTTTTAACATTGTACAAATAATTTAGGAAAAAATGCGCATGATCATTTAAATAAAATGCTGATGATATTTTTTAAGAAAAATTAATAAAACCAAAAACCTCATTTTAATATCTTAATAATAAACTCATTTTTACTGAGACTTATTTCTTTTATAACGTATGCGAGTGAAATTCAAGGAAAGCTTAAATATTTTTAAATAAGTGCAAGCTAAAATTATTATCTATTGAAACAACGGAACTTGGTTGTTATTGAATATGTATTTATTTCTTAATAAACCTTTAATAGTTATCATTTCATTGTGTAGATTTCACAAAAATTGTACAAAAAATTAAAATTGAAACATTCAGTATTTATAATCGAGTTCTTAAGATCTGAAGATACAAATACAATTATTGACGATCAACAACAAGGTTGGTCCAACTAGCATCTCCTAACTATCCCTCAATTAATATCTAACTTCTTCTTAAAATCCGTTACTCCTGTACAATTAACATTATTCATTGGCAAGTTGTTCCATTTGTCTATTACCCTGTTATAGAAATGGTGTTTTCTCTCTCCGTATTGAAATGGGATTTGTTTAATTTTAACCCATGACCTCTCGTTCTATCACTCATATTAAAATCTAAACTCTCCACATCCCCTTGTCTGATAAATTTGAACAGTTGAATCAAATAGCCCCTAACCCTTCTCTCTTCCAGAGTATACATATTCAAATTTCTTAATCTATCTTCATAATTCATGCCTGAAAAACCTTGGACCACTTGGACTAGCTCTGTGCTGAATTTTCTCTAACAATTCAATGTCTTTTTTAAGAAATGGCGACCAAAACTGTACAGCATACTCAAAATGCGGTCTTACCAAACCTCTGTGCAATCAAGATTATATCCTTAGATTTTGCACATTTAAAATTATTATTTAACTATCAGCTTAATAACTGCCTAAGTGTTCCACATTTAAAAAAAAATTAAAAATACATTTTCTTAATGCTTAAGTATTAAATAGTACTTCGATTTCAAGAATGTTATAACTAACGTTAAAGTAGCAAGTTCAAAAAATCCTAGTACTCTTAAGAAATCTTAAACCATTTGAAATGAAGAAAAACTTAATTCGATATAAAGCGTGTCTGTATCCTTTTGGTCTGTACTTTTCAATCCGCCCACGTTCATCTGTTATGCCAAGCCTATTTCAAAAGTTAATCCCTTGCAGCTCTCGGAATTTTTTCCGAAAAAGAGAAACCAATTCCCCAATCTAAAATCACTTAGCAATTCTGGACTCGCAGTGAATGGCAAGAAAAGTGAGTATTTTCACTTGTAACAGCCGCTTTAAAATGAAGCTGAAGCTCCAGTTGTCATCTTTTTATGAATTAACTGCGAAGCTAGGAAAATATAAATCAAGGGATTAAAAAAACTCTTATCTGAAAAGAACTCATTTAAGAGAAGATACTTTTAAAAAATTTTAGGCACGAATACTTGATGGGAATGGGAACACAATTTTGCGCTTAACCCTTCAACATTTTACTAGTCTTAAATATACCAGTAACTCCTTAAATCAACTGAATTTTATTATAAAACTAACTGTTTGGTCCCGCAATACTCTTCGAGCATGAATGGCCAGTAGTAGAGAGAATATGACGTCATAATCGTGAGGCAAACATCACAGACCAAATCGCTACAAACACGTGACTTCTTTTCAAAATTATGAATTAAAAAGTACTCGCGATTGGCTGATGATTTGGGAAATGTGTAACAATGAAATTTTATGAATGGAATGACGTCATTAGTCACGTGTTTGTAGCGATACATGTTGACCTCACTTTGATGTCAGCGAGATGATATCCCGATGTTTGCTCTACTATGAGGGATCTATTCTCGAAGGCAATACTACACTGTAAAAAAAAATTACTTAAAAATGCGTACCAGAACTTACTTATTTTTCATTGAGTTACAATTGTACTAAAATTTAAGTAACCGTACTTTCTCAAAAATGAGCAGTGTGATTTAATATTGCAAATATCAGCTTCTGTGCAAGCCATCTTAACAAAGCGACCTGACAAACTTCAAATAGATGTTCAGAAGATGGTTTTCCACATTATTAGATATCGATTGCTTAAATGGATACTGAGTTATTAAAACTCAATTATTTTACTTCTCATTCTTTCGGCACGGCACACCTTTTTAACATTTCGCCTGTTTATAACTTCTTCACGTCGGCCTGGTAGTACAACTGATAAGCCATTGGGCTGCGATCCCTGAGGACCTGGGTTCGATTCGTGGCAAGTCTTAGTTGTAATTGTTGATATTTATTGAAGGAGATTTATGAAGGCAGCCTATGTAAGCTAGCATCTGCTCTTTTTATTCATTTTACCCATTATACTTATTTTTGAGTACATGTCATTTTCAAAATGGAAACGTACGTATTCGGAGCTATGATAAGCATTGAACATACTCAAAAATTAGTATATTGTACTTATTTTTGAGTACCTAATTTTAGCAGAGAGAATCGTTAAGGCATATCCACATTAACCGCTTAATGTGGATATCGAGATAACTCGTATTAGATTCTATGGCAAATACATGTTATCCCAAGTTAATTATTAAGAGAAGTAGTTAAAAAAAAGGAGTTGACCAAGTCGGGACGTGAGCCCGAGACATATTGTTCCGAAGCTCAAAGCGCTATCGTGGAAGCTGCAAAGTCTTGGTTGATTTACCACAGAGTTCGTTCGCTTCCCTATCTCTACATAACGCATGCGCAGTTCTCCCTCACTACTGCCCTACGACTCCTAATGAAAGGAATCTTTAAATATTACTTTTAAAAATAATTAACTAAAATTTTAAAATTGCCTCACAGGTGCACAATTAGAAATTGAATACTACTTATTTTTTATAATTTCAGACATTTCCATGCAGCGACAGAGAGTGTTTTGTGTGCCACATACCCACACTCTTTTGTTGATCTTTGTGCATAATAAATGTATAAAATAAACTAAGAACTTTAAGAATTCCCCTTTATTAGTCGGCACAAAAACAATTCACCATTTAAGATTTAATTACAATTAAAGAATAAAAGTTGCCTAAATCAGTATTAACTTCTAAGTGTGTTTTCCCGGTCGCCCTTCCACCAGTTCAATCAGTCTGGTACACATAAGACATATGATATTTCCAGAGATTTTATTTTTAAATTTTCTGTCAAAGATACTCAGCTAAGAAACAAAATAAAATCAACAGGCTTCAAATTTACAGATTGTGTATTGTCAAATGAAAAAAATTAGAAAATGAAATTATAAATATTAAAACAAATATGTTTACCTATTCATAAAGAAATGACTGCATTTAGTAGTATAATAAAGAGAATATAAAGCATATTTTATATATTATTATAAATGAAGATAACAGTACAATAGGACGTCGTGACTATAGGACACATTGATCTATGCTTTTTCTTTGATCGAAATTCAAAATAGTATGCCAAACATTAAATATTTGTAAAAAGATCACCAATTTCGGGAAGTACAAAAATTGCAATGACGTCAGTGTGTAATGATATGTTTTATTAAAAAAAAGTTAATATGGACAGAAAAAGTTATTTAATATACTAAAAGTGTAACAAAAACTGTTTGGAAGTGTTAAAAAGTAATCCGCTATAAATATGAGAAACAACTGCAACCTTTTGAAAACATAAATGCGAACTGTTTCTCTCGCCTCAAATACTAACATAATCTACCTTGCCATATCTTTAATCTTAGGCCTTATATACACGGACAAGTATTTTACTCTCGTACAGATGTTAGAAGTTATTCTTAACGTGAAAAATTCGTAAAAACAATTTGACATTGTTGTAACGTTTGATGTGTTTTTTCGGATAATTTCTTAGTTTTAAAAAAAAATAACCAACTCTTTTGTGTATATGCCAGCCTTTAGCCTTGAGCATCATACTTTTAGATAAATTTTGACTCGACGCAAAAATAATAATTTACCTCAAACAAAGTTCTGGGCTTTATGCACTTAGTAACCTCTGCAAAAAGAAAACCGTCTAGCCTTCAAACGTATCAGAAACGGCGCATTGAAGAAAATAAATGATCCCTTGACAAATCGTCCCTCGGACACTGAAGAAGTGTGTCTCAAGCTTTTTTTTTTATCTTACTACTAGGATTTTTTTTCTATTCAACTAGACTAATACGAAGGATAGAATGCTTCGCCTAATCGTAGAATTCCATAGAGTAACTCAACTGGCATTGTGTGAAAAACTTAGATCAGGTCAGTCAAGCAATTTTGTGTTTCATTAATCACATTCAGGTCACTGGTTTGTTGAAAATTGCTATGGAATGTATTAGACTATCCGTAGTAAGTCATTCCAAACAAATTCCGTAAGCTTATATAAAACTTTTTAAATAAAGTTACCTACTTTTCTTATGGAATTTAAACAACATCGTAGAGCTGTAAATTTTAATGAAAATAAACTCCCCCCAATTGAAATTAAATTTCAACTTAAACTGAGTCACGTTTTAAGTAAAATGGAGGATTAAATAACAGTAAATTGTATCGCTTAAAAATTTTAGGCACGATCGCACCTCTGCTTGCTGAATGGCAGAATATAAGTACACTATCAGAATTCACTTTTATCTATATGTTTACATTTATTGTAACATTGCTTATTGTTCCAATACATTTTCGTAAACACATTGTAGTCCCCGGAATCACACACAACGAAATCACAATTGTTCTTGTAATATAATAAGCAGTGTTCTCTCAGGTTTATTCTATTTGCAGAAACTCGTGATTTTGAACAAAGTGTAATTATTTAAAAACAATTATAAAACCTACTATATAAAACTTCCACATTTTTCTGATAAATAGAGCGTACATGTTTTATATGCAATTGCGTAAATTACAGTGTTCTACAATAAATATTTTTAAGTATGTTATTTCGTAACTATGTTTCGTGTAATAGAATTTCCAGTGTTCTACAGGGTGTTTAATAATTATCTTTAATACTTTGACACATAATAAAACATAAAAATATAAGATAACTAAGTTATGCTTGTTAATGTAACAGTAATATATAAAGTTTTCTTTGTCATTTTTCTAAACCATTAAATAGCCATTCATCGCACTATTTCAAAACCATTAAAGCACCACTATACCATCAACGCACTGAGATTTCTCCTGAGGATGATTGTATGAAAATTATCTTTACATCATTGACACGCAATAAAACCTAAAATAAATAAGGTAGGTAACCTATGTTTCTTGTACAAGTAACAGCAACAGCAACATAAAAATTCATTAACTTTTTTTTGTATTTTTAACTGCGTACAAATAAAGTTTCATGTGGTTTTATTACATGTACAAGCAACATAACTTAGCTAACTTATTTATTTTAGATTATATTGTGTATTAAAGTTGTAAAGATAATTCTTAAACAGCCTGTATTATAAACAGTAATTTAGAAATAATTAGTATAATGAATAAATGTGCGAGTCTAAAATCGTATAACATATTTTAAAGATGTGTAAGGTTAGAATATAAATTTAATCGATTACTATCTATTTAAAAATTAAGAAATTACCAAGTAAAAATTATCTGCAAAATATATAGTAAATAATTCAGTTATTACATTAAATTATAATTGCTTAAATTATAAATTGTAATGATGTATAACTGTGCCTACATACTATAACTATTGAAAATATATACATAAAGATCTGCATGTCTATGTATATAATATAATATATTAATGATATTATATTATAAAATATTTATGTATAAAATATTAATTGCAGGAAATGTCTAAAAATATTTAAAATAGTCTGGAATAAAGAATGTCAAATTGAACAATATTTAAAAATTATTTAAATTTATATTATGTTTTAAAAAATTAATTAAATGTTAACGATTTTCTTACAATAAGTTGAACAGAAAGTACGAATAAAAACATTTGTCTAAAAACTAACTTTTTAAAATTCTACAAATTATATTTAACATTTTCAAGTTAAACCAAAGAATATATTAACGCTACTAACATTAGTTAACATATTTAAAAAAAAATTAATTACACTCGTTATGGCAAAACTAGTCACTAAACATTAAATAGTTGACAATTGATGCGTTCACGACCTGTCGGTAAATACCGCATGCATATATAAAATTGATAATTAATTTTAAAACATTAATAATATTATATACAATATTAAAGTAAATAAAACGCAAACTAAAATGAACCTTTATCAATACAAAATAGCAAAAAATCAAATTAAAATCTGGAGCCTAATCTGACCGCAGATCCTAAGTACCAATCACGATTCCAGTCAGTACAGAATATAAAATAAGCAATTTCAGAGCTCATAATAAAGTTTTCGATGATTGCATTAATCCATCAAAAGGTGCTTCCTCTACCAGTTTCGGGTTATACTTATAAAAAATCGCACTTAATTGCGTTTTCAGAGGGTCATTTTCATAATCATTTAAACGCACTCTTGTAAAGTTTAACTTCGGCATATACGCTTATCATTTTAACGTATATACTCTTCAATCATAGCGTGTATACGCTCTGATTGATCTCAGTGACCACCTTCAATGATTCACAACATAAGTGACCACAATCTCCAGGGAGTTGTGAGGAAGCGTACCTAATGTGATGGATAACTGGGGATAAATTACGAGTGATTTGCATTTGTAAGTGGCGCTGTCTACAACAGGTGGGTACGCCTTTTCAAGAGATCTAACACTTGGTAAAGGATATCAAGCGAATGATTAAAAGATTTGTTTACAGGTTAGAGTTTTGTGTTTTGGGGGCGACAGGGCCAATGTCCAAATCAGGGCTGAGTTTTGACACGATGCAGTTACTTTAAAATTATAACTCAAGTAGCATAGGATGTTTCTATTCAGTTTGGCTATAGTTCAAATCGTTTCGTAATAATAATTTATATTTGATTGTTATTTTCTATTGGAACTCCTTTTTTACTAAAATTTATAGTTTATATTGTTATTCATGAGATTTGCGTAGAGAATGTTCTTCTAGGACATCCATTTAAAAATTTATAGGATTATTATCATTAAGGTTTTTCGTAACGGTTGATTATCATGCTATGAATCGAAATGCTATATATTTGGAATAAGATCAGAGATAAAATACTCAACTTCGTTATAATATGATAGTCATCACCGTGAGTAATAGAGTAATATTTGAATATTATTTCGCAGAAAATAAAAATTTTCATTTTGGTATTTACGTCCCTTAGTCTTGTTAAATAAGCCTTAATTTGTTTTATTAATTTATGTGTTAATACTGCATGCCGATATTTTTTTATATATCAATTAATAAGCTCTTACAACATAATTGAGTTATTTGCCTTTTGTAAAAATATTTATAACACCTCTATATAATAAGATTATTTAATCGAGGTAGAAATTTTAGTATGATAAAAATAAGATTTTTATTTTTAAGACATCAATAATAATAGTATTTAGTAGGGGTAAAGGTTAAAGCATAAATCAATAAAAATATCTTCAAGAATATAAAATAAATGTATTTTTTTTTCCGATTCCCACTAAATAATATTATCTAAAGGGGAAAAGGGCGGACTTTTACTGTCTATGTTTAAAAATAAGTCTCATTTATTGACTTATCAAAAATTTGACGTTCTATGTTCTTAATAAAAAAAAGTAATCACTATTCTAATATATATTTGACAAAACGACTAAACAAATTCGAATACATCAAAGCCATATAATATGATAATAATGGTACACTTTAAAAACTACACAGCAAAATTTATCACAAACCGCATTTTGCGCAAATAAGTAACAAAATGCCAAACACACCTATTTCTTACTCCATTTCTCGGTACTCTTTTAAATGCTATTCGAAGATTATAAAAAAAACTATTTAGGTGAAATAATCTATACTAATGAGACACTTAAAGCAAATTCTCCATACTTTGTAAAGTATCAGTTGAAGTGTACGCAACAGGGAAAGGGTTGAAAAACTAACATGTTTAAGGACTACTTCGTTTAGTCACACTTAAAGGCCAGGGACCTTGCCACACTTTGGTTTCACGTCACGTCTAAAAGTGTTGCTTTTCAGCGTTTTATAAAGAACTCTGCCCACACTAGTTCTTTATAGAAAAACGGATACGCACATTCACTTTTTTCTCGTAAGCTTTGATTATTAAGTGCTGAGGCAGAAGTTTTTCTTCCGTCTCATACAAAATGCTAAGTATATAATTTTTTTAAACGCGTCGTTTGTCTTTCTTTTGAAAGAGATGCTTTTGAATGCTAGAGATTCGTTACCTTCAGCTTCAATGCTGAGCGTGTTTAAGGGTATTTTTTATACATTCTTTAAGAGAGTTTTGGTTTACTTTTGAAATAACTTGGCACCGCAGAAAATTAAAGGGATAATTAAAAAAGTAATTTCTGGAAACAATTAAATGAGCGCAGCAAACCGTAATTTTTTTACCTTATTTTTTTTTTATTTACTAATAACATCTTGGGAAAATTATCTAAAAAGCGAAACCAATTTTCCTAAAAATGTCGATATTAATATTAAATTATTAAAAAACGAAAACCCGATGAGTGGAACTAGAAGGGGAGAATACGTTCCCAAAATATTTTAAATTTGAGAAGATCCTGTAATCTTATTTTCTTTTTGTCACCAAGCCTTCATTTTTTTTTATTGGCTTTTAATAATCAGTTTTATTTTTACTTTTTAAATTTTCAAATGCTTTTTTTTATGCTTGAATATAACTTTCTTACATTGATACCCACAAAAAAGTGGGTAATAATATTAATGTTATCTGGCTGTTAGTAATAATATTAATGTTATCTGGCTGTTTTTAGTAATAATATTAATGTTATCTGGCTGCTAGTAATAATATTAATGTTATCTGGTTGTTAGTAATAATATTAATGTTATCCTACTAGTAGTAATAATATTAATGTTATCTGACTAGTAAAAAAGAAATGCGTAAAATGTTCAATGTATCAATGAGAGAATCACTCACTCACCGAGTTTTTCTTCAAAACGTGTATAGTGATTATCAATTTTACACTTTTAGTCATGCCAGTTAATCACTTTTAGTCGAATCAGTTTACAACCTAGCATAGTATGCGCGAAAAGCTTTAAAATTGGAATATTTTTCCCTCTGACTAGCTTCCCCCTCACCAAACACATATTTTTAAAAGTTCAGATGCACACAACTTTGCATAGAAAATGGACAGATTGAAAATGCATACCTAGTATTGTTACTTCACCGCGTTTAGACACACCCAGTATTGCAGTACTTTCAAATATTACTTTACTGTTTTGCATGCTAAAAAAAATAAACGCATAGTTTAATCACATTAAAAGTGTAATTTTAAAGATTAAATTTTACTTTTTGTTTGGTTATATTACCGGCGCACATGAGCTATATTTACTACACCCATAGGAACTCTCAGACAGACAATACCAATACGTGAACATTGATCTAAATGATGTACAGTCTCGTGCTCACGCTGACAAGTATGATTAGTTTTTAAATTTAATTTCTTTAAGGTTTTTTATGTACAATTACAGATGGTTAGGGAAATCCCCCTACATAGTGTTCTTGATATAATGCACAAATATTTCACGTTGTAATTCATTGAGCGAGTAGCTCAAAATCATACTATTTGTTAGAAATATAGTGATCATCATGTATAATATTTCTAATCTATGTCATTGCAACTAATACCCGTATATCTGAAGGGTTGGTTTGGTTTGGTTAATTAACGTCGCACTAGAGCTGTACAGTGGGCTATTGGCGACGGTTCGGGATCTATCTCGAAGGAAAGTCCCGGGAACACATACACATTCACATTCATACATGCACCTCGTTATTTTAGAACCATGGTCAGATGACGAGGAAACACCTGAACTGGCACCCAACGCCTTCAATAGACGTCGGGACTCTGAACCCCGATCAGATTTATCGTGCATTAGTCCCGTATACACGCCGTTAATTTTTGCGGATGTTCTGGACGACTTTTCTAGTATTTTTGTAGCGAAGCTGGCAACCCTCCGATCACAAGATCACTACTTTTTTACTTTTGTTTGTCAAGTCCATCGCACGGGTTCAAACCACCAATCCTCGGATTAGTAGGCTGAACGCCTTAACCGCTTGGCTGCGGAGACCTCGCTTATACATATCTCAAGGGAAAGGTCGGGATAAATAAATATATTTATTACACCCATGTCTATTTTTTTTTACTCGGGTACATTTTTCACCTGGTTATAAAATAGATTTTACTTCCTTACAGTATTTAATAATAATAACTTAAACATTAAATAACACTTTAAACATTAAATAACACTTTAAACATTGTAATATCTTAAAATCCCTCCTAGTGCATGTTGTTTGAACACTTTCAACATAAACTTCCCTCTTGAAATGTGAGCCTTTTCCAAACAATGGACACGGCTTTTGTCGCTGTAAAATTGTACTAGTTAGAATTTCATAGCCCCGAACATCCTCGCTTTAAAGGAAAGGGGCGGTTATTTGGTGATTAATGGGAATTTATCTTGACACCGCACTCTAATTACTTCGCCTGTTCGCACAGGATTTAATGGGCAACATGATCCGGAATTGGCAGCAGGACCGCTGAAAATTAAGCTCCATCAAATTCATTCGGGGAAGAATAAACTTTCATCGCGCTTGCTTCTGCCCCTGGCTTTGAGTGAAATATTGGATGCGAAAATGTGTTGGAAAGAGTTTTTAGAATTTAACCCTTTTCCCCTGAAATTGCTAGGGAAACTTTATGTTGATGAAGAATTTGAGGGTTTTGATGATCTTGTTAATCATTCCAATTTAATTGTTTTATAATTAATTTTGATGATCATTGTATTTAAATGCAGCAGAAATCTATTTTAATAATTCATGATCTATAAATTCATACCATCATATAATAGACTCAAGTTTAACTATATTTTTAAACCATATTTCTCATTTAATTTATCTACTTATTCAATGCCTTTAATTAATTTTTTGACTATTTCAATATATAAAATACATGCTAACAATTTTAAATACAATTGTAAAGATGCGTTTCTTACTTAACACTACAGAGCTCGCGATGTGTCTGTGAGACACAATCAAGGCGAATCGAATTGGAGGTGGGACGAAATTAGAAGAATAAAGACTATGATAGCGTATTCTTGTTAGGTGTCATTACCTATTACGCCACGCATCGCTATTTGATCCGCTTATGTTTTCATTATACCCTGCCAAGTAGTAGTACGTATACGACTAGAGTAGAGCAGGAAAAACGATCTCATTTAACACGTGAATATATTTACATACTGCGCAGCAGAAAGCAATTGTTTAATTCCCATAGATAATTTCATTCGCGGTAAACCATTTTTTTTCTTCTTTTATCGAGTGGTACAACAACTTTAAACAAATTAAATCAACAACGAACCTTTGGTCATCTTTTTCGACCTATGAGCGAAATCATCTGGTCGATTAGATTAATTGTTAAGTCTTGCAAGCATCTCATTTGTAATAGGTGACGGTCCCTAATACAATTCGTCCCACATCCTATTCGATTCACGGGGGCCGGATAGCCCAGTGGATAAAGGTGTCGGCTGCGAATCAAAGGATTCACCGTTCGAACCTGTGCAAGGACTAGACTAAAGAATAGTAAAAAAGTAGTGATATTGCGATCGGAGGGTTGCCAACATCGCTACAAAAATACTAGAATGTCATCCAGAACATCCACAAAAAATTAACGGCGTGTATATGGGACTGGTGAACGATAAATCTGATCGGGGTCCAAAGTCCCGACGTCTATTGAAGGCGTTGGGTGGCAGCTCAGGTGTTGTCCTCGTCATCTGACCATGGTTCAAACATACGAAGCATCGTTCCCGGGTCTTTCCTTCGAGATAGACCCCGAACCGTCGCCAATAGCCCACTGTGCAGCTCTAGTGAGACGTTAATTAACCAAGCGAAACCCAGCCGACGCCTTTCACCGCTCGGCCACGGAGGCCTTCCTTGCATGTAAAAGCGCGAACGCCGCGAGGTTAAAGTAAACAATACCTTTATATATAATTTACTAGATGTTTGTTTCCGTATTACTGGAGAACCCGTTAAGGTATATATATTAAAATTGAGGGGCCTCCGTCAGAACTCTAAACCACAACCTAATTGTACCGAAGTCCCACGCTCTTTCAACTAAGCTACAAAGGCACGTTCTAGACCTATGCATTATTTTTTTAAATTTTTAAATTCACTTAAAAAAACGGGACTGTTAGACGATAAATCTTATAGGGGTCCAATGTCCTGACGCTTATTGAGGTTGTGTCGAGGGCCAGTTCAAGTGTTGTCCTCGTCATCTGTCTATGGTTTAAAAATACGAGGCAGTGTTGCCAAGTCTTTCGTTCGAGATAGACCCCTAACTGTCGCCAATAGCCCACTGTGCGGCTCTAGTGCGACGCTAATTAACCAACCAACCAACCAGGTCAGTGAAATATTTTTTTAAAAAAACCAAAGTGTATTTGATGTTCACATTTAACAAACTTAGTAACTTCAATTGATATCTATAACCTGAATCCCGGAATTAAAGCACAGATATATCTCTAACTGTAAAATTCTGAATTGGGCAAGGCATTTTGTGGACTTGAAGCCAATTGACGGGGTAAGAAATGTACCCCATTTTCATCACTACCGCAATATTTCGTATATTTTTTCATGTTAAAATAAACCGACATGTATTGCTTTCGGCAGAGGGTTTTTTTCCATTTTCTTTTGAAACCCATTTTAAATGCATTCTGCTATTAAAATAGAAAGTCATTTGCAAGTCAAATTGGTTAAAAAGCAAGAGCAAAAACTATTTGTTTGGCAATCTAAAAATTAATTCTATAAGAAGAAAATATGTTTATAAACATTTAGTATTTTTACTATGCTATGGTATTAAAAAACACCACTAAATCACTTTAAAAAAATGGGGTGCAGTATGGCTGCTCCAACATGGGCTTCTACGCGCCCATAGAGGAAACAAGTTTTGAGCCTATAAGAAGTTACAGTTAAAGTTCATTGGACTAAACTACAGCAAGCATATGATGCTATCTCATTTCCAAATGTTAGTAAAGGCACGCGAGTAATTTGGAAGGTAATTGATCTATAAAATTCTATTTACAAAGCTGCTTAACTAATGCTAACCAAATAAAATAATACTTTGCACTGATTGTTATGCATAATACAATAAATAATAGACATATTTTTCTATTCGGTTAAATGAACGTCACACAAGAGCTAAGGTACTTCTTCTAATGAAAGAGAGTTAATCGCAATTAGTGATAGTTCCCCATCCTGCCCACTGGCAGCGCAAACAATCGGCGATTCTTCTAGAATGTTAATGGCCGGGACTCTATCTGAATCTTAGCTGACAGAAGACCTGCTAAGGCAATTACCATGTGCCAGTCGTTATAAAATCAATTTCCTTCAGTGGTAGGGATTGTTGGGTAATTGCGAGCAGAGGCGTTTCCGCCAGACACTTGTTACTTGCCTAAAATGGTAGAATACGAACTATGGGACATTGAAAAAATTGAGGATGACTCAACAAGTAATGAATTGAAATAAAAATGTTTAAAGACTGCAAAGCAATAAAAGTTATTTTGCTTTTTGATTATATAAAATATACGTTTTAAAATACATTATAATGTCTGCACATTTTAACGAAATATACAATTTAAGAGGTGGATGGAAAAGCCAGACAGCTCCACTTTTTTTCTGATTTACATATTTTCACTTATTCCAATAAAGAAAAAAAATACTGTATTAATTGGTGAAAGAACCAGAAGCTGTAAACAATAGCTATAGAGATATAAAGAAAAAGGAACAGTACCGTTGCCTCATACGGTGCAAGAAACATACAACTCCAGTAGGTGTCTTGTTTTTGTTTTGTTTGTCTCTGTTTTGAAACTTAGTTACAAAACAGAGTTCGTTATAGGAAATACGCTCGGAAATATTGAGTGTAACTTTTGGGCCCATTCACTTGGCAGAGAATGGGCCTAAAAGTTACACTCAATTGTTTAAATCAGTTGGTAAGGTTAGGACACTGAACTCTAACTGTAACTTCTAGAAGGCTCAAAACTTCTTTCCTCTATGGGCTCGTCGAAGTCAATGTGGAAGCAGTCATACTTTGCACTAACATTTTTTTAAAGTGCTTTAGTGGTGTTTTTTTAATACCAAAGCATTGTAGAAATATTAAATGTATATAAATATTATATTTTCTTCTCATAGAATTAATTTTTATATTGCCAAACATTTAGTTATTGCTCTTGCTTTTTAATTACTTCGACTTTGACTTGCAAAGGACTTTCTACTTTAAAAACAGATTGCATTTAAAATGGGTTTCAAAAGAAAATACAAAAAAAATCAGCCAAAAGCAATACATGTCGGCTTATTTTAACATGAAAAATATACGAAATATTACGATGGCGATGAAAGTGGGACACAGCATGGCTGCTTCCACATTCGCTTCAAGTCAACAAAATGCCTTGCCCAATCCAGAAGCTACAGTTAGAGATCAGTGGGTTAGGATTATTATGAATTCGTAAGGGTGCCCAGAGAGGTTGACATCGCGAGAGAAATTTTCGTTCTCATTTATTCTAGTGACCATATATGGATGTGAAACTGGGGTTTTTAAGACATAACTTAGAAGTATGTAATGTACAAATGAACGAGATTGATGCGCAGTTGAAAACTGAATAGTAATTTATAAGATTACTGTTTATTTGTAAATTGATCAGGAAATAAGAGTTGAAAGGAACTGTGGGTATATTACATACATTTGATATTATTTTAAAATTTATACTAATAAAGGTGGGTTGTGTGTAATGACTTCCCCCCATAACTACACATTTTCTCTTACACATTTTCTGCGTTCACTACAGATTTATACAAAATACCTACAATATTTATGTACCTGTTGTCTACAGCGTGTTAGAGATCTAATCACACACTATTATATAGTTTAATGTTACCTAATTAAATAAATAATTCGAGACCTTTCTTCGCGTATCATTAAAATTGCATGTTTAAATATAATCATCGTTCGTTTCGGAAATACGCTTAAAGGATATTAAAAATGAAGAAACAAACAAACACCTTCCTTTATCTTCTTATTCATTATATTTGAAGCCGTTCCGGTGAAGAATCAAGTATTAAAAACTCCCAAGTGTAATTACGGTAGCATATTAAGGAGCCACAGTAATTGTTTTTAGTCGATCTACGGCAAGAAAAAAAAAACGCAAGTTTTTCAATTTCAGCTGGTATCGACCCCTTACGTGCTGCTCGAAATATTCCGCCGCAATTATGATTTCAGAGAACCATAAAAGCAACGCAAAAACGAAAGAGGCAAGTTGAAAGACAGAAAAGCAAGAAAAGCAGGCGCCATAAAACAAGCGATCCGAGCCACGGCAAAAGAACGAAACCCTACATTCAAAGGTAGATCGGGAAGTGTAATTGCTCAGAAACATATGAACAACAAAAAGCACTCGGTTTTTCTCCGACAATTTGACACTTAAATGGTGCAGCTGCTTTTCGGGGAATTACGCGAGAAAGGGGCTTTTAGACCAAAATCTAATTCTTTTTTTGGAGTCTACGTCAGTTTCATGTCATATCCTGAAGTTCCGTGTCATGTCGTTGATGTATTATTTAGCGCAGATAGGCTGCATGACACTTCTAACAAAATAAAAACTCGACGGAAAGTACATTTTTCAATTCCTTTCAGAATCCGTATAAAATTTAATAAAAGTCTAATGTACTGCAAAATGAAATTTCTAATATATGTTTTAAAATATCCTTCACAATATCTAAGTACATCTTCAAGAATAAGATATATAAATTCCGTCCATATACAGGCCAGCAGGTGTGCCAGTCAGAGCCGGAATTAGAGTTAGTGTGCCACTAGGCTGAATATGTGGTATGGGCCCTCGAACTTCTGGGTGGAATGGAATGGGGGGGGGGGGGTTGCTGAGAAACATTTTCTTAAATTTATGTTCCAGAATTTCAAATTTTTGGGTTTTATTGAAATTGGGTAAATGGTAATGTAAATTTCCACTACTATGTTAAACATTTCAACAGGAATCTCAATGTGCAATAGAATTTTGGAATCTATGAAAATGATAATAAAATATTGTACTTGTCTTTGTATTAATCTCAAATGGCCCTGAACAGAATACACAAAATAGTATACGTGCCATTTCACTCAGTGAAAAACACAGCCATGCGAGTTTTATGATTTCACCATTACTAGTTTTCCACTCAAAAAAACTTGTTTAGCTCTTATAAAATGTTCGTCTTTTTGTTTGAGTGATTTATTTACAAACATGTCGTTGTCACAATTTTTAAGTGTTGATATTAAGTAACTTTGGCATCCTGTGCGGGCCCCTAGGCTTTAGTCAATGTTGTCTATGCCTATATCCGGCACGGGTGCCAATGGTATAGTAGCCGACTCGTAATTGGATTGTTGTGAGTTCGAATCTCGACTCACCCAACAATCCATCCATTTACAAGATTGTGCTTAAAACTATAATATTTTAGAGGAAAAAATAGAGTAATGTATGCTAAACATAGCAAATCATCTTAAACCATAGAAATAATCACTATTGACAAAAGGGATATTTAAAAACTTGCGAAAATAATCTTATATGTTACGGAAACATCTCGTAGGCGATGAAAATTAACATTGTGGTATGAAAATAGGTTTCAATCTGACACTATCAACACAGCTTAATGATCTTTTGACAAGTAGAAATTCATCAATCGCTTATCTTTGCAATTTTCTCATTGACAGATACCTGCAAGCGCGTACCCTTCCAAGTACCTCGTGTAACCCTGAGGGTACGTGTACCACCGTTCAGAACTGCTAGGCCTACGAGTAACACGACTATATTAACATAAGTAAGATGGATAATGGGGAAATGTCATCCATCTATCTACAAGATAAAGTGTTGGATAAGATTCACCTTAAGATCGATGTATTTGTAGACTGGATACTTAGTATAAAAATGTATCCAAGGCAAAAAGGCATTCAATAACCATTAAAAAACTTGAGACTTTATGTGAATGGAAGAGTAGTGTTTCACTTTGCTATAAGATTCGAAATTTGTAAATGGCCTTTTTGGCCTAACTCCAAAGAGAAAAATGGCTACTTAAAGAAGCGTAAAAATACCAAATGGACCTTAGCATTTCGTATTTTATTGTATTTTTTATAGTTTTTGAGTATTTGTCTGAAGAGATATTTAAAGCTAAAATGTTATTAATAACAAAAACATTATATTTATTAAAGGGCTTAAGTTAGTATAGAATCATAAAAAAACACTACTATAATGAGTTATCACAGTGTAAGAATTCATAAAAAAACTACTATAATGAGTTATCATAGTATAAGAATTCCTTAAAAAAAACTACAATAATGAATTACCATAGTATAAGAATTAATAAAAAAACTACAATAAGGAGTTATCATAGTATAAGAACTCACAAAAAAAACTTACTATAATGAATTATCATAGTATAAGAATTCATTAAAAAATACTATAATGAGTTATCATAGTTTAAGAATTCCTAAAAAGAACTACAATAATGAGTTATCATAGTATAAGAATTCATAAAAAAAATACTATAATGAATTATCATAGTATAAGAATTCATAAAAAAACACTACTATAATGAGTTATCATTGTATAAGAATTCATAAAAAACAATGTTTCATTACATAAACAGCGAACTCATCACGTAAAATGTTCAAACACATCAAATTAAATAGTTCATATAGCTCTCATATTCAAAATTAAGTAATAACTAAATACAGTCAAAATTAATGTCTATTTATTTTGTTGTATTACCTTCAAAACTAAACGTAAAATTACCCGATAATATTTTGACTTTTAGTCCGGAAATACTTCAAAGAAATAAGATAAAAGTAAAAATAAAAATATCAGTCCATGGACAGTCCTGTTTGAAACGTTCTTACTTCAGAAGAGTGACAATTGGTTAAATACACAAATACCCCCTAACACGTTTAAGTTATTCAGTTTAAAAAGCCATAGAATAAAAACTAAATTATTAATAAATTAGTACAAAGTTTACAACAACAAAACAATATTTAGTTTTACAAAATTGAATATACAGTAGAACTTATTATTCGGATCAATTGGGACCAGATCCCATCCGGATAATCGGATATCCAGATAATTAAACAATATTCACGAAAAAACGGTTAGTTCTTAGTTAAAAACGAATTTCGCTTTAGTATGTAATGTAATTTAATGATTATTAAAATCCTTATCATTCACCGAAAAGAAACTTTTAAAATGTGGATGTTGCTGATTATTTTTTCTCAAAGTGATCCGGATAATTGGCGATCCGCTGCGTTTAATCCGGTTAACTGGAGTTTGGACAATCGGCGTTATACTGTTCTGTGATGTACTAGTATGTAATGTAATTTAATGATTATTAAAATGCTTATCATTCACCGAAAAGAAACTTTCAAAATTTGGATGTTGCTAATTATTTTTTCTCAAAGTGATCCGGATAATTGGCGATCCGCTTCGTTTGATCCGGTTAACTGGAGTTTGGACAATCGGAGTTATACTGTTCTGTGATGTACTAGTATGTAATGTAATTTAATGATTATTAAAATCCTTATCATTCACCGAAAAGAAACTTTCAAAATTTGGATGTTGCTGGTTATTTTTTCTCAAAGTGATCCGGATAATTGGCGATCCGCTTCGTTTGATCCGGTTAATTGGAGTTTGGACGATCGCAGTTATACTGTACTGTGGTGTTTGATACAAACATTAGTTCAAATTTTTTTTTGAAAGCATCTTTATAATATAATTTTTATCAAATAAAAACGACACAAATCATAACATTTTATACAGAACTATAAACTACTTTAGGTAACTTTTAGCATACTTTTAGTATGCATTACACTGTCAAAAGTTAACGAGTCAACTCAGTTCTACTTGTCAAATTGGGCTATTAACACACAAGCTATTAAAATACTTTCCTAACGAAGTGGGCTGACTTTCAACTGCCACTTCTATATCTTACATCAAATCTTTCTACTAGAAATAAATGTGAAGACGCTTCAGATAATTGTATCCATTATTTAAGGCATACCAAGATGACTTGACTTCAATGAGAAGTTGTTAAACACGTAGATAATTAGTGTCATTACTTAACCAACACTGCGTGACATTTTACAGTGCATGTATGTTTTAAATTCAACATCTGAATATTTAATCAATCTGTAACTAATTTTTTTAATAAGTAGAAGTCAGTCTCTTGAAAAATGTATCTCATTTTGTATTAAAAATATAAATTACAACACTGTAAAAAATAGGTACTTAAAAATGAGTACATGAACCTACTCGTTTTTCTTTGAGAACAATTGCATCGTAAGCGATGACGTACTCAAATTTAAGTTACCGTACTTTCTCAAAAATGTACAGTATGATTTAATATTGCTAATATCAGCTTCTGTTCAAGCCATCTTTACAAAGCGACTAGACAAACTTAAAATAGGTATTCAGAAGATGATGTTCCTTATTATTTGATGTAGATTGATAAAATGGAAACTGAGCTATTACAACTCAACGGCTTTGGCACACCTTTTTCACATTTCTTGTGTTTACAACTTTTTCAAGTCGCCCTAGTAGTTTCATGGATAATGCTTTGGACTGCAGTGCCTGAGGATTTGGGGTCAATTTCCGGTAAGTCTTGGATGTAATTGTCGATATTTATTGAAAGGGATTTATGAAGGCAGCCTATGTAGGCCAGCATCTGTTCGTTTTACTCATTGTATTAATTTTTGAGCACATGTCTTTTTTTAAACTAAATTGTATGTATCGGAGCCAAGATAAGCATCGAATGTAATTAAAAATGAGTACATTTTACTTACTTTTGAGTACCTATTTTTAACGGTGAAGACAATAGTTTTTGTTATGTATAAAAATTAACTTCTGGGTTTAATACTTTTAAACATTTTTATTTAAAAATCAAATTCAAATTTAAGTATATTGCTAAGACGGATTATAATTCATAAGCAAATAACTTGCAGACTTTTCTTCAATTTCTTTCAAGAATACAATTAAACATTTAAATTAACATTAGATTATTTTTTTTGTCATATCAAGCAGTCGAAATTCTGTTAAAACAAAATAGCATCGGGAAACTATAATTTTTTGCATATATATATATATATATATATATATATATATATATATATATATATATATATATATATATATATATATATATATATATATATATATATATATATATATATATATATATATATATATATATATATATATATATATATATATATATATATATATATATATATATATATATATATATATATATATATATATATATATATATATATATATATATATATATATATATATAACATATTTATCTTATTTTGAGGAAGAATAAGAATGTTACCCTTTGAAAATCATATGCAAATTCAATTTTAATGTGATAAAATACAACTTCGAATTCAACCTCAAAATTGAATTCATTATTAAACCAAACTGATGAAAACATAATAATATTTTACAGTTATTCCCTATATATACATTCCGATTAAATGATCTTAAACAATAAGTTACAAATTACAAACAATTTAACGTTCCTTAATACTTACGCAAACAGCTATGAAAATATAATTTAAATCACAATTTCAAAGACCGCTTTATAAAATTCGCATCTATTGAGCCAACTTTTGAATGGACCCCAATATCGATTACAATATTTGTCACCGGGGACGGACACTCCATTTATTATTCATGACATAAAATTCTTGAGTCAGCAAAATAAACTACACTCATTTCCATACCAATCGAAAATAGAAAGAATTTTGCTGAAATGTGAATTTATAAGAGATCTATTTGAATCATACGATAATATCGTAATATCCCACTCAATCGCAATATGTAATCCAGTAATATTCCATTCAATCGCAATATGTAATATTTAAGTTTGAATTGTGTATACATACACTTCGGTGATGTCACCCGAAAAGTATTAAAATACATATAAGTTTTCTTATGTTTTACTAAGTAAACTTTAATTTAAAACTCTTAATGTAAATAAGCATCAAATATTTGTGTCTTTCAATCTGAACGTCGACAAAATAAACAATTACATCCCCCTCCCCCCCCCCCCCCACATTTAATATTCAAACCTAGAAACTTTGGCGCGAGAGTTTAAGACGTTCACTTATCATCCTTGAATTGATAAGACTATTAAAATTGAAGATACTATTAATACATACCGAAAATCAAACCCAGATCCTCAGGTACCGCAATCCGAAGCCTTATCCGTTAAACTATAAAGGCGACTTTAAGAAGTTATAAACAAAAGAAATGTTAAAAAGATGTGCCAGAATAATGGAAAGTGAGATAATTGAATTGCAAAAGCTCAGTTTCCATTTCAGTAATCGACATCAAATAATGTGGAAAACCATCTTCTGAACACCTATTTTAAGTTTGTCAGGTCCCTTTGTTAAGATGGCTTGAACAGAAGCTGAGATTGTCAATATTAAATCACACTGCTCATTTTTGAGAAAGTTTAGAGTATGCCATCACTCATTTATGATGCAATTGTACTCAAAGAAAAATAAGTAGGTTCAGGTACACATTTTTAAGTACAATTTTTTTATACAATGCACATATTCTTCCTCAGTAAGTACCACTAGATCACAGAAAGCTCACTTAATTGCTCCCAATTTCAACTTTATAATTACATTAATAACAGTGTATTAACAGAGAACACAATGTGACTATAACGTGTTTATGCATGGGCTCAAAGGGGAAAAAATGAGCAAAACATTTGTGCCAGTATTAATAAGACTATTTTTTATCGTTAATAAAATAGTCGGTTTCGAAGAAGTTATTTAGTAGAAACACTGGAATCCAACATGACTTTCCGTGGTTTCCTGCGGAAGGCTGAGATAGTTAAAATGTTCATTTTATAAGATGCTGCCGCGGAAGATATACCTCGAAATAGCGGTGGTCATAAACCGATCGTGCTTAAGTTGGCTAGATGCCTTCCACTTCCTTAAGAGAAACTCTTTTATGGAACGGATATTCGGAATATAGCAGCGCAGTTAACGGTGCAAAAATATTCATTGACGTGGAACTGGTTCTTTTGTCTATATAACTATTCATTCTAGCAATAGTTCAAATTATTTTACCAATAATTATATTTTATTGAAAAAAGATTTTATTGAAAAGCACTGATCTCACTCCAGAATTTTCCATTTATTTTTATTTTTTTTAATATTTAAAAAAAGGTAGTTGTGCGCTCAATATTTATATTAATTTTTACAGAAAATAATTATATTAATTTTCAAGGAAAAATTGAGCAACTTATTAATTATTTTAAAACGTTACTGTTTGGAAATGTATAATTAAAGCTATGTGGAAGGTGAACATACTTTGATAATTTGTTATAAGTAAATTTCATTGTCGTAATAATACTCATAATAACTGACAAAAAAATCATTTATATTTGGTTAATTTAAAATATATACATATTTTACATAGATATACTAATGCATTACATATTGATAACTATTAAAGCATTTTGATAAATATTAACACATATTGCTAATTATTAACGTATATTGCTAATTATTAACGCATATTGATAATTATTAACACATAGATAATTATTAACACATAGATAATTATTAACACATAGATAATTATTAACACATATTGATGATTATTAACTATAGAGGGTGATTTCCCATGATAATGATACTATTATATGGATGGATGATTTTATATAACAATACAGAGTTTTTTCTAGGAATAACAACAATTAGATTAAGTTTGTTATGTATATGTATTTTTTGCTTAATTAAGAGCACAGTCTTATTATTTTTATAAATACGGAGTTCTAATTACCAACATGCAAGGGAAGAGTATTTTTGTTAGTTAAAATATAAAATAAAACATTCCTTTTACTTTCATCTGAAGATATTCAAGCATTGCCCCTGGATAGTACATATAAAAACATAATTAAAGGTACTTAGTATGATAGTATGATTATATTCTCCAAATTAGAAGGCGGAAATATTTTCCGAGATAAAATACTCTGATATCATTAAGAAAATAAAAACTTTTTATATTCAAAATGGTGCTAGTTATATTTGTCGTTTCGTAAAAGCGCAGTATCTTTTCTCTAACAAGGCTGAATCATTTCCCAATACATCTGCGTTATATTCCTAGTTATAGTGACAGAAATAAATTGGCTTAAAAAGCTTTAACGAATGCCACTTAATTTTGAAACTCTTCGTATGGGGAAAAATGCTTTAATTTCGATAAAATTATTTTTTAATAGAAGTATCAGATGAGTCCTATAGTTTCAAAACCAGATAAATCCATTTTCATAAATTTTACATGAGATACTAAAAACGATTGACAGCCATGTACTTTTGAAATGCATTTTTAGACTGCATTATCAGACACTTTTGGTCAACACCGCTTTGCAAGGTGATGTAGTACATTGAAAACTTGCACAAATTATTAAAAATATTTTTTAAAAAAAGATTTAGCGGAAATGTGTATCTATCTGGGTTTTAAACTAGAGTGCTTATATATAAAATACACAATTTTAATAAAGTAACTCAGACATTTTCTCAGGCAAATCACCCAATTAAAGAGCGTCTCCCGTTCACTTTGAAAAACTAGAGCCCTTTACATTTTTAAATCACACTTTTTTCTTAGTAAATGTTATTTTTTACACCTAGAATTAAGCAAATTATGTTGTTTAATAAGTAAAACAAAATGCTTTCCTTAATTTCATGTGTAGAAATAAAATTGAATACAAAAAATTTGATTTAAAAATGTAAAGGGCTAGATTACAAAATAGACAAGAAAAGTTTTTGAATTGGATGACTCAGGTTATCAGAATCTTAACCTTAGAACGTAAACTGTTAAAAATAGGTACTCAAAATTAAGTAAAATGTACTCATTTTTGAATACATTCGATGCTTATCATATCTCCGAATACGTAAGTTTCATTTTTGAAAAAGACGTATTCAAAAATGAGTAATAATGAATAAAAAGAGCAGATGCTTGCCTTCATAGGCTGTCTGCATAAATCACTTTCAATAAATATCGACAATTACAACCAAGTCTTACCGGAAATCGAACACCGCAGTCCAGTGCCCAATCCGTTGTACTACGAGGGAGACGTGAAGAAGTTATAAACAGAATTTTTTTTTAGGTGTGCCAAAAGAATGGGAAGTAAAATAATTGAGTTGTAATAACTCAATTTCCATTTAAGAAATCGGCCTCAAATAATGTGTAAAACCATCTTCTGAACAACTATTTTAAGTTTGTAAGGTCGCTTTGTTAAGATGGCTTTAAACAGAAGCTGATATTAGCAATATTAAATCACGCTGCTCACATTTGAGAAAGTACGATAACTTAAATTTGAGTACGCCATCGCTCATTTACGACGCAATTGTACTCAAATAAAAACGAGATACTCATATTTAAGGGCAATAGCCCAATTGCGGCCGAAGGATCCTGGTTTACCATATTCTTAAAGAACAAAACAATTGTTTATCGCCCAGACAAAAGGTTGCCATGGGCCGCAATTGGAACTTTCCGTATTTAAGTACCTTTTTTTTTTAATACACAGGAAAAATTCCTACCAGAAGAACTCCCGGAAGTACTTTTGTATGTTAAAATTTTACAGTTGCAATTTTCAAACTTTTTTTGCGCCAAATCAGAATTTTCTAAACTTTCTGACTCAGAAAATTACGTCCTGTCAGAATAAAAGAAAACTTCTATACGATCATAAAAGTCATACCGGCGGTACATAACGTCCTTCTAGAGGGACGTTGTACGTTCTAAGGTACATTTAGACTGAATTGCCCCTGCTTCCAGCAGCGCGGCCATATGCAGGTTGCAGCCCCGAGGGGCCTAAATGGGGGGAATTGTACGTTCTAAGGTTAAGGTTCAGCATGGAAAATCTATATTGCAGCCCCTTTTCCTAGAGTGCCACAACATGAATAATTCTATATCCATTTCAAGTAATTTTCTTGGGCAATACACGTTCGTTTAAATTACTGTTTCCTACATGAACGAATCCGAAACAAATTATCTTCTTGAAAAGTAAAATATTCAGCTTAATTCTTATGCTTCAATGCGTATTTCCCTTATATCTTATACATCTTATTCGGACACTCTGACCCCCTGCTGTGGGGAGTCGAGGTTCTCATTCGATTACTGCAGTTCGTCTCGCCGTTTATATAGGCAGTGCTTCCGAAGAAGTCGTTTTGAGATTCCCAATTGAATTATTCATGGTTCTGTGAAAGATGACTTCATAAAAGACGAGATACAAGGGGCACTAGTTACCAGTGAAGAATTTTAGAATTGCTTTAGAAGACATCCTTACGTATTGTATAATGGCTAATAAATATCTGAACATTTTGTTGCTCAAATGTATAAGGTGGCAATGCTAAACTTGCTACAAATGTCATATTTATTTATTTAAATGAGTAATTGTATATTTTCAGGAAGTGGCACTGTTGATGTATTTTAGGTAAATGGAACTGTTGTATATTTTAAGGAATGGTAGGTTATAGTGGAGTATTTCAGGGAGTAGTCTCTAATAAATATTGCTACGATGCGAGATCGAGAACAATAAAGTAGTAACGTCGGTACTTTATTGTGTTTTATGAGACACCCGATAGAACGAGAAAATCGCCTACTTTATTTCGTTGCTAAATCGTAACAGTTGCGTCGTAAACCATGTATATTTCTAATTCAAATCGTCGCATTTCAATTGCAAATACTTTGAAAGAACTTCATTTGTGTTTTAAGAAAACCACCAAAAAGTAAAGGGAATTTAACAGAATCTTAGGGTCTACTCACTAAACCATAAAAGTCCGCATGAATCATGTTTTAATATAATTTATTTTTTATTAAGCTGCTGGATTTTTAATTTTAAAGGCTTTAGAACCATTTTAAAGAAGACGCCTATTTTTTCCAATTCGAAAATTCCATAAAATGTCAAGTCCTTTTTTTTGTAAATAGTACATATTTTGATAAATATTCTCTTTTTCATATTTCAAAATAGATCGGGTTACCACAGCTTGTGGTGGTTATATTATACATTTCTTGCACTGTTGAAAAAATCGAAATTAATATAAATTATGAAAAATTCTAATTCTAACTCTTACTTAACAATGTTCTTATCATTAGGTGAAACTTAAAATAGTGCATAATCAGAATAACATAATTAATGAAATAATGAAAAGAGAGCATTTAATTAAAAAAACATACCAATATACATTTATAGTAAAGCAAATCAATTGGGGAATACTTTCTATTGAAAATTGAACAACTTTTGCTTGACATATACCTAACTGATATGCTTAACAATAGATAGCATAGAAATTTCCAAGTGAACTAAGAAACATATGGTAACATTTTGTTCATTTTAATTCCACGCAAATTATTCGTTTATTTTAATAAACGAATAATTGAAAGGAATAATCGATTAATAATCACTTTTATTTTTAAACATTATATTACACTGTAAAAAAAAATTACTGAAAAATGAGTACCTCAACCTATTCGTGTCTCTTTGAATACAATTGCACCGTAAATGAGCGACGACGAACTCATATTTAAGCAACAGTACTTTCGCAAAAATGAGCAGTGTGATTTAACATTACTAATCTTAGCCTTTGTTCAAACCATCTTGACAAACTTATTATAGTTGTTCTGAAGATGGTCTTCCACATATTTAATGGCGATTACTAAAATGGAAACTGAGCTATTAAAACTCAATTATCTCACTTCCCATTCTTTTGGCACATCTTTTTAACATGTCTTCTGTTTATAGCTTTTTAAAGTCGACCTGGTAGTTTAATAGATAAGGCTTTGGGCTGCGGTGCCTTAGGATCTGGGTTCGATTCCCGGGAAGTCTTAGTTGTAATTGGTAATATTTATTAAAGTCGATTTATAAAGGCAGCTTATATAAGCTAGCATCTGCTCTTTTTTATTCATTGTGCTTATTTTGAGTACATGTCTTTTTCAAAATTAAAACTTATATATTCAAAGCATCGAATGTAATTAAAAATACATTTTACTTATTTTTGATTACCTATTTTTATCAGTGTAGAAGTAAAACGTACAACACAAATTAATGCAATCTTTTATTGTTTCCGTATTTTCGAATCCTTTCTGTTCCACCCTTTTAATTATTACATTTTACAATAAAAACATTATATCCATACCAATACCAATCCACAATAAAATCCCATACGATTCACGATATTAATAAATTACATTTTTGCAAGAGAAAAGAAGTCTATTAGCCACTCCATTGAATCCATGACTCGATCGAATCGGGGGGGACCTTGCCGACGCTAGAAACATAGTTATGATAATCTCATAAATTCCACGCTGTCTGTCTACGAAAGCGGTGTTGGCTCGAGCTGTTTGGGTGGCGCGCCATCATGGCTAAATCATCCGGAAATAAGACCCAGTATCCAGTGCATTTTTATCGCATCAAGAAATCAATCAAGGGATGGGGGTGGTAAAACCGAAGAAAACTCACTCCGAAAGGCATCCAACACGGAGAGTGTTTCGAAGAAACGAAAGGGAATGTTTCTTTGAGAAAGATCTCTGAAGGTAACAATGGTTTTTAGAATTTAACAAAAATCGTCCCATTTGTGTGTAACGTAGAAGCAAAAATAATGGAACATGTGCTAATCTTTTATTTAAAGCATTAACAAAATAATTGGGACTAAAAAGAATTTTTTTAATCTACAACTACAATACTATGTTAGTGTTTTGCACACTGTTCAAAATAGGTACTCAAGTATTCAGTTTTGAGTACATTCGATGATTATCATAGTTCCGAATACATAAGTTTAATTATTGAAAAAGACATGTACTCAAAATGAGTAAAAATGAATAAAGAGAGCAGTTGCTTGCCTACATAGGATGTCTTCATAAATCACTTTCATTAAATATCAGCAATTACAATCAAGACTTACTAGGAATCCAACCCAAATCCTCATGCATCGCAGTTCAAAGCATTATCCGTTAAACTACAAGGGCGACTTTAAGAAGTTATAAACAAAAGAAATGTGAAAAAGGTGTGCCAAAAGAATGGGAAGTGAGATAATTGAGTTGTAATAGCTCAGTTTCCATTTTAGCAATCGACATCAAATAATGTGGAAAACCATCTTCTAAACAACTATTATAATTTTGTCATGTCGCTTTGTTAAGATGGCTTGAACAGAAGCTGAGATTAACAATATTAAATAGCACTGCTCATTTTTGAGAAAGTACGGTTACTTAAATTTGAGTACATGATCGCTCTTTTACGACGCAATTGTATTCAAAGAAAAAAGAGTATGTTCAGATATTCATTTTTAAGTACCTTTTTTTACAGTGTAAAATTTTATTCTTATCAAAAAGAATATAGTATCGTTATAATAATAAAAGTAGTTATATAAATATATTACCCTATAATAACTTAACTAAAACACGTCGTGGTAAAAAAAAGTGTTTAAATTTACTGTTTACATAATAAAGTTAAACTTGGTTGCTTTCAATCAAATATTTTATAAATTTTTTATTCTTGTTGAATATTCAGTAATTGAACTTCTGTTGTTTAGGTGCAATGTTTCGTATCATAATACTTTCTAGTGCATTTTTATCTAAAACGGCTTATTACAATACATGCATCATAAGCATATTAAAATACAATAATTTATGTTTCTACTCACAATACCTTTTTTTACAAATCTCGGAACTCCAATAAAATAACAATAACGACGCAGCCATTTTGTTAAGGAAGCAAATAAATGTCGGGGGGGGGGGGGGACTTTTGTCGGAGAAGATAAAAGAGTAGTGAAACAAGATAACAGCTCGCATACAAACGGATTGAAAGATAACATTTCTCGGTTCCCTAGCTCTGTTTAGTTCCGCACCGAAAACCCCTGATTGGTATATTCAAAATAACTGGACGAAATCCAATTTTTTCTGCCCAATCAATTCTAGGCACTAGCATCTATCTCTAAATCTTTATGGAAGCCCTGCATAAATTCACTGAAAGCCAGCAGAGCAACCACCTACTGGGTTTTTTCATCTCTCTTAATAGCCTTATATCAATAACTTGCAATAACCGAGATGAATAAGTTGCTATGCAGATTTTACGGCGCTTTTTTTAAAGGCTGATACGCAACTTGTATATGTTGAATTTCCTTTTTTGGGAGGGGGGTTATTGTAACATTCGTGTTTTTGTTCGCTTAGCTTTCTATTCTTCTCGTTCGGCTTTTGTTAAAAAAAAAAGAAAATGTCATGACAAAAGAGCGTATCGACGCGAATTACTTTGGCGCTAATAAATTTTTCCCTTGGGCTATAAAAATAAGAAACGGAAGCGGACGTTTAAAGAGTAATTTGAAACCGTTTTTGGGGGGAAATACTGGTTCTTTTACCTTAAATGTGCTAGACGGAAATAAAATAGGTTTTTTAATGTGTTCTTGGAAGATTGCATTTAGATTAATTAAAGGATTGTTTTTTTTTATAATGAAGAAAAATATTTTCCTTTTACAACCCTTTTACTCTAATTTATGATTTATCTAAAATGCGTGTATACTTATGTAATTAATTTATATTGAAATATTGCGAGTAATTTACAGTAGAACTCCATTCAGATAAACGAAAATTCGGATAATTGGATAATTCACCAAAAAATGGTTATTTCATAGTAAAAATACGAATTTTACTTTATTATATAAAGCAAATTAATAACTATTAAAAACAATATCATTGACCGATAAGAAACTTTTAAAATGTGGAATTTACTGATTTTTTTTCGTACAGCGATCCGGATAATTGAAGCGTTTAGAGCTAAAGTGATTCAAATCCAAAAGAATAAAATAATTGTTTGTTGCGGATTAATATTTGTTAATGGTGTATATTTTCAAATTATGACTCATATTTAAGTTAGTTTTCATACTACAACAACAACAAAAATATCCTCTAAATCTCTTTAGGATTCAACTAGTGTTATAAATTTAAACCTTGATTATCTCTAAACTATAATTTATGGACTTGATCAACTTTAGCTCTGAACACCTTAATAGACGATACGCTTTGTTTGATCCGGATAATTAAAGTTCTACTGTATAATATAACATTTAATAAACGTCATCAAAAATTAGACTTCAACTTCTAGAAGTAGACTCTACAAGTTCAAAATTATTATAAATCAAGATGTTTTCAAACCTCAAATTTACTTATATTACCATTGCCTTTAATAGAATAAATTTAACTTTATCAATCTTAAACCTCTCTTCTTATTAATCATTTTAAAATAGATCTTAAGATAAAAAAAACATATGCTAAGGTTATTCAAATAACCGTTCTTTAACTATTTATAGCCTTTAAATCTATTAAAAATATTTCATTTGTAATGCTAAAATATTACAAAATTATCAATCTAAAATTAAAAAAATTCCTACTAAATATCTCAAAAATATCGAATAAATTTTATAAAAAAATCGTAAATAAATCAAACAGTACTCGGATCCTTTCACTATTTAAAAAAAATTATAAACTACTTATTAATACACTGACTACCACGTGGATAAATTCCAATGTAAAATATAATATAGTGCGAGTTATATCTAACTTAAGCGGCAATCAACGTGTTAGTATTTATTAATTGTATAAATATTTGAGCATAACAAACTTACCAAACAAGAAAATAAGAAAAAAACTTTAAAATTGAAAAAAAAACTCTAAATTAAAAATTAGCATCGATTTTGCTATATACCTAAACTCCTCTACCGTATTCCCACAACTGTTCATTTTATGGAAACAAAATAAAGAATTTCTGTTTTTCTTGGATGTAGCAGAAGACATAACTTAGTTCCAAGGAAGCAATACATTAGACAAGAGCGCAAAGTGTCGGCTTGTTTTGACGGATATCACCAATTTTTCTAGTGTCTTGTATGCAGACAACGTCGTATTTCAAGTCAAGATTAGATAAATCGCTGCGATATAAAAGCTTAAAAGTATCGGTTACGATGTAAAGTTTAGAATTCACAATTGTAATTTCGTAAATTTGCTTAGTTTTGTTAAATTGAGTAAAGACAATATTAATTTGTATAACGATTGGAGATTCTAGCTTTACTAATATATTAGTGATAGTTAAAAATGTGTTGAATTGTTGCGAAGCAATTTAAATTTCGATTTAAAGTTTTACAATAACCGTATGCCAGCTGAAATATGTATTTTCAATTTATATATCGTTCCAACAACGTAATTGTAAAGAAAGAATTTTATTTGCTTTCTTGGTTAATTCTCTATAATGCCCATTTACAAAAAAAAATCAGAGAAAACATTGTATTACTAAAATAAAGATTTTTAAATCGAATAATGTAAAAATTAAATAAATTTGGTTGGTTAGTTGATTGAATTAACTTCCCACTACCTACATAATGAGCTACTGGCGGCAATTCGGGATTTATACCGAAAGAAAGACTCGGGAACTTTAGCCAACTTATTTTGAGCCATGGTCAGATGACTAAAGCAACGGCACTCCATACACGAGGGCCTTTGAATTACGACAGATTTAATGTGCACCAGTCCCCGCTACATGGTGGAGGGTGTTTTTTTTTAGAAGATAATGAGGAACGAAACTGGCAACTCTCCAATTGCGGGTCCGGTGCTTTACCTTTTCCGCTACTCGTTGACTGAGGATTGGGGATTTTTTTTTATCGAAACAAATTATTCAGGACTAAAGAAAAAAAAAAATCAGCTGACGTTTTATAAAATTCTGCTGTTTTTTCAACAAATTGATAGTTTCTTTAAAGTTCGAATCTTTCTCTAACAAGTACGAATTAAAAGTAGAGAATAAAAAAAAATTGCCCCCCTCCCCTTCTATCTTTTACACCATTACTTTTTTTTTAATAATATTGAATATGACTATATTTTAGATGACTTCATTTACAGTCATGAATATCCTTTATATTTAAAGTTTTTCACTACCCTATGACCACTAATGTGACAAAACAACAACCAGTTCCTTTTATTCACTGTTCTTCAAAATGTACGAGAATATCATGTTCTTGAGTTTAAAAAACGTCGTTAGCTTGTTCCTTCTCTAAATTCGATAAGAATTAATCATCTATGAGTATCAAAATTATTGCGAAAAAAAACAGAAATAAGTCTAAACATTCCCTAAAAATAACTAGTTCCGTATCTTTGATCTATTTGTATTCTAAGCTCTTCAATTGTAATGGGCAATCACGGATTTTTCATTTTTAATATTTTGTAACAGATCTAAATTAAAAAAGTATCTAAAAGAATTAAAATGTGATGGAATGCCACACAAAAAAGCTCGGACCATGTTTAATATAATTCTTGAGCCGATGTTGCCCTCGAAGAGAGATTGATCTATTTTTATTCTAAGCCCTCCAATTGTAATGGACATATCGCGATTTTTCACTTTAAAAATTTAGTAGAAGACTTAACCGCTTCCCTTAACAATTAATTAATTTGGTATAACATGTTTGCCATAGATACCAACACGAGTTATCTCGGGTTAGTCAGTTAAGCGATTAAAATAAAAAGTATCTTCTGTACTAAAATGTGATGGAATTAAAATGTGATGGAATGCCCCTAAAAAAGCCCCAACCGTGTTTAAACTGATTATTGAACCGATGTTGCCCTCGAAGAGAGAGATTGGTTTATGTGCATTATAAGCTCTTCAATTGTAATGGGCAATCGCGGATTTTCCATTTAAAAAATTTAATAACAGACTTAACCGCTTCCCTTAACAATTAATTAACTTGGTATAACATGTAATGTATTTGCTATAGATACCAAGACGAGTTATTTCGGGTTAGTGAGTTAAGCGGTTAAAATAAAAAGTATCTCCAGGTACTAAAATGTGATGGAATGCCCCCCAAAAAAGCCCCGACCGTGTTTAAACTGATTCTTGAACCGATGTTGCCCTCGAAGAGAAGAGCACTTGAGGAAATGGAGAGCTGGATAAGCGCCAAGATATCAGATCCGCTTCATGCACTCAACGAATTAACCCAACCTCCAGAAATGGGGGGGAAGTATTACGTTATTAAGCAACAAATAACTTTTGCTTACGGAAGTGCCTCAAAACAAAAGGACGCTGGATCTGCTGCGCGGCGATAGATATTTCAGCCAGATACCGGGCATAAATAAGCAGAAAGTGTAGCGGCAATTCTTCTGGTGGGGACCCAAACAAAAGTTAATGTGTTTTCGCACTTTATCGCCAGAGCAAAAAGTTCGTTAGGATGGCGTGTCGAGTATAAAAAGGGAAATGGGACGCTCTTTAATTATTTCGGGGAGAAATGAAACCTTCGGATGGGAGTTATGAAGTGTATCAGTGGTTAACACTCGCAAATGAGTTTACTCGTAATTTAAAGGATTGCGTAGAGTAGACAATGGATGTGTGTCTGTTATATCGTAATTTATATGTCATAGGCTTAATGGAAAAACTCAATAAGTCAGGATTTTTTTTTTTTAATTTTTAGTTTTTTAATGTGTCAGCACATTGTTAAAGTAAGCTGTTAGGGAAAAAATCCCTAAGTCACTAACGAAGCGTTGTCGAAAAATAAAACACTGTTACGTATTCAAATTAAAAGTTTTTTAAGGCTCCGTCAAAACAAAAACACAGATCTCAAAACAACCACAAATGAATTAGTGAGTTTTTCCACCAAGCCTACAATATAATATTTCAGGTTTGAATGAATCTTTCAAATTTATAGCAGATCAAAGTGTTATCTATTATTTTAATACAATTCGGTCGAATACTTTAATGGATGCATAGAATTATTTAGAAAAAGCTATATTATGAACATTCAATCTACATTCAAGAAGAGGTCATGGAGTCCCTTATGAACAGTTTGTCTATAAAATCTTGATATATCGTATTTAAAGCTCAAATATTGTGTACAAATATTAATACATCATATCGTAAAATTTCATATAGTAAAATTTTTTATAAGGGTTATTAAAAAAAGCGGACCCCCCCCCCCCCCCACACACACACACTTGCTGTTAAAATTGTAAACCCTGAAGCAGAAATCATCTACTTTAAGGGGATTTTAAAAACACTTATTAATAAAATCTCGATTTTATTATTAGCCAATGTGATGCTTTAATAACACTGTAGAGCACGTTGCTCTTTTCGGGGACGTATTCTAGTGTTATCTTACAGTATCTAATAACTATCTTATCATAAAAAGCAAAGAACAGGGTTTTTTCATTACATATCGTTTCAAATATCGTCGTTTACGATAAGTAACGAGTTATCCACTGAATGATTTACGTTTTTACAAAATAATATTCGATTTAAAAAGTAGCATAATTTCTGACAAAGTTTTGCATTGAATCACTAACCTACAGATATATGGGATTTTATGTAGAAGAGTTAATATTATCTAATATAAAACTCAAACTGTTTTGGAAGCGTAGGGAAATGTAAATATGCCTATACGTATTTGTAGTGATGATAAAAGAATATTTAGTTGCTTAGCAAACAAATTGGAGATCTTTTGGCATAGTAATTTTCGATTTTGATTCCTTGATCGTAGTGCAGTTATTAGAAGGGGAACATAGATGACATTTTCTAAAATAACTGTTACATCAACATTAAGTCTTATTAATTTTTTTAGTCTAAATTCATCTAAAAAAGATTGTATAACTTTAACTTCTGATTTCCCCGTAAATTCAAAAAATGAAACGTTTGATCTTATACCAAAGTTTTTACTTTAACTCACTTTCTTATACAGAAAACTTAGACGCTCCTTACTACGTTCATTCTGAATAGATAAGAAAATAATCCACAAAATACAAAAAATCATCATCGCAAATAAATAATTCTTTAAAGAAAAATTACTCACCCGAGATACTACAGATTAAAAATATTCCGAATTAAAAGAGAAAGATCTCACGATACGTGTTGTGTAAGTACTATAATACGTATAAAACCTTAATTAAAGCACACTTACCAACAGTGTTTATAAAGCACACAAAAAAAACAAAATGGCGAAAAAGTAGATGACCCTACTGAATAAATCATTAAGTGATCAATACAATAGCCTTTCCTGCCTATCTGTGCTCGCATCGGTTCACGATTTCTAAGCCTAGAAACACCCAGTCTGTCAAAGAAATTATTGCGGGTAATTTGGCCACAACTTTTTTTTTCGGGGAAACATTGTAAAAGATGTTAGACAACAAAATCATTAATTTTACGCACTTTGCAAAAAGACGTGATGCGTCCAACCCGCTTCGTCATCTTTAACTTTCAAATGGCCCCTCCTCCAAGATGTCGATTAAGTATTCAAGATTTAAGGAGTTAAGATTAACTGCTCGAGCCAGGAAGGGTTAACCACTCCCAGAACAAGCCGATAGTGGACAAATGCGTTATCACTGTGTAATTAACTCTTCATCGGATAGAAGCTTTTTGTTTATGAAGCGTTGGAAACATCTGCCCAATTGATTATACTAATATGCAAACTGTTTCAGTCAACTGACGCATATGTTTATTTTTATTATGAAAGCCTTTAAGCCTTACCCGAGCCCCAAAATCCGTAAAAATTGCTAAATTTTTTTTTCTACATAAAACGATGCTAAACGTACTTAAGAAGGTGTGTACAAAATTTCAAAACAGTAAAAGAAACAGAATATATGTTTTTTTAGAAGTTTATATACCATTTATCATCTTTCTACATACTTTTCGTCTACAACAATCGTCATTTACTCAAAATATTTTTTTTTTAAATTTTGGTCACGTTTAAAATGCTAAGAGTTTGTAAATAATTAACTTAAAACTAAAATGTTACTAGTTTTTGAAGCTCTAATATTTGTTTTATAAACGTATGTATAGCTTTTTTAAATTAAGTTATAAATGATTTTTTTACAAATTATTAAAGTTAAAAATTAGAATATTTTTTGGGTTTTGAACTTAAAATAAGTTTTTGAAGACAATTAAAACACAAATTTGCAAAAGTCTATTCATACGTTTGTAGTATGTACTTTAACGTTATTTAATCAATTAAAAAAAATTAAAAACCTTATAAAATTGAAAGAGGAGTAATGTTTTTAAAAAAAGTCTTTTTAAACTTAAAAAATGCAAAAAATAACAAATATATTTTTTTTAAATATTTTTTTGTTTTTGATTATTGTTCAGAAAAAGTCTAGACTAGTGCCATGATACGCACATCATAAATGTATTCATACAAATAGAAAGTTCCAGTTTGATGTAAATAGTATATCATAATACAATAAATTCAAATTAAAGTTTTTAGTTAAATTTTACATTTGGTTTAGGCTAGCCACTCACTAGCAACAATTGCATTGCGACTTTTATTCAACTTAGCGACTAAAAAATCTCACACCAACTGCTTTGATTATTCATTTGCATCCAACTCACGACTACCAAGTCTCAGTTTTCGTAATCGCCAAAGTGAAGGTGAAAAATCGCCAAATCTGATCGCAATCCATTTTAAATCGCCAAATTGTCGATTATTTTCCAAAACTGTTATCGAGATATCAAGCCAAAGGATAGTGTTTTACTTTTCAAAACACTGCACTTATCACTCCAGAAGCATTCATTTCCCTGCCTTTTCTATTGAGTATTTTTAAACCTCCTCTAGAATAATAACAGACTCTTTCAACGTGGGGTGTCCACATGGAAAATTCTTAAGTAAACGCATGCTAAAAGCAAGAAAGATTCCCTTTCATTTCTATGAATAAATGGAACCAAAAATATTTTTTTCAATTACTTATATCGATTTAAAAACCAAATGAGACAATGAATTTTATTTTTTTAATCAAGTACAAATAAAGCTAATTTTTCATCGTTTATGGATAATGGTGGTAAAACTATTTTTAAACATTAATATCAAATATTACAAAAAGATTATTCTTTCATTTGTGTTTTCATTGTATGGAGAGCGATAAACTGTGAGCATGAATATGTTTAAAACTTTCTGAAGTATTCGATGTTGATAATTGTCGATGATTTTTTTCTAACTGAACTTTATTTGTTTATTTTGCCTGTATAAAAATTTAAAAAAATCATTTTGTAAAAAATAAGAGAATTAATTTTTACTCACATTTGATCAATTCTTCCTTTATTTTGAGAATTATATCCGTTTAAAAAGTTTATTATGTTTACATTTTTTTTGCAGTTTAAAACAATAAATGGATATGAATGTCTAAGATGTTTTAGTAAATGATAAAATGGGCAATAATGACAAGGTTTTAACATTAGAGCAAACTTTTTGTTTATTCCAAACTAATTATGTTTGGAATAAACAAAATATTTTCAGCTAATTTAACCTCACAATATTTTTGAAACTAAAAAATATGAAAACAAATAAAGTAGCACATTTCCGAAAAAGTTATATTCATCCCTATCAATTCAATGTTAAATTTCTGCAGCCTGTTTTAAAAAATCGTGTCAAAATATGAAAACTGGCATACGCAATTAAGTGTTGCCTTATTTTAGTAGATTTTTAATTTAAAATGTTAATTTTCATACTAATTTAAATGTTTTTCAAATATACAATACCAACAACGTTAGTGTTATTTTTCTATAACATTTGGTTCATGTGATACATTATGTTTTACCCACGCTTCTGTCCATAACTAAAACGCAAATCTTACGTTTGGTTAATTTGGCGTGTTGGCATAAGTTTCCTATTTGCTTAGATTTGTGAACACGATCCTCGTCATTCTATATAAAAAAATTTAATGCATACATTGCTTAGTATGAATCGATTATACGAAACAGTAATTTACAGTAAAATTTCAATTATATCCAAACACCAGTTATCTGGATAGCCAATTATCCGGTTCCTGATCGCTTTGAGAAAAAAAAGAAATCAACAAATTCCACATTTTAAAACTTTCTTATCTGTGAATTTTAGTAGTCTCATAAAATTATATTACATACTAACACCATTTTACATACTAAAACTAATCAAATAGAACTACTTTTAAGTTGCACTTACATTTTTAAAATCGAAGCATTTTAAAATTATAAATGTTGGATAATATTATATATTATGTGCATACACTAAATATTAAGGCGTACAAATGTATTATCTATTGTAACATTCAGAAAACTAAAGAAAGTCTTAGTAAAACTATTTCAAAATAACGTAAAGATATATCCTTATAAGGAACCGATAACTTGATGTCAATAGTATTCATAACCTCTTTTACAATACCAAAAGAATCTCCTCAGTTGGTACCATTCTGTTTACCTCATGTTACCCAACAATCATAAATCCTCACAAACCATCAACTGCAATAGATTATAGTGAAGCATCATTAGGGGAGTTACTCCAGTTTCTTCAAAGTGATGGTGAGAAAATGATACTTGTCAGAGAAACAACGCAGAAGGAGTTACTCTGCACACAAAACGGAGATCATTCCGGAGGGCCTTCTAAATATATTAAGACATTTATTATGTCTGAAAGCTATTGATAAAGCATTTGCTTCGTACAATCGCCATTGTTATTTCTCCTCCCCGATCCAGTGGAGCTTCTATCTTTATATCTCCAGGGCAGATGGAAAAAGTCGACGGCAAAAAATGATGCAGAATTCTACACAATGCCATCCTTCATTTACGCGAGTTTTCATAGCCGTTTTGCTGGAAGCATTCTAAACTCTTTTTGGACATGCATCATCTTTTATCATTTTACCCCATTTACCCCACCTTTTTCCCCGACAGACCCCCGAAGGGTGAGTTGTGGGACCAACACGCCCTGCAATCAGATGCATTATCCCGGAATCTCTCTGCAATAAGTAGCATCATTTTTAACAATCCCACTACTGCACTGAGGCAGTGATTCTTACTCTTCAGTTGCTGTAAGATAAGAGAAGAAAGAATGGGATTAATTTTATTGAAGATAACATGACAAGCCTTTAATGTTATTGGTGTTCTTAACACTCGCAACAATTGTAATTTGTGTTTTATATCCGTTTAATGAAATTAATAGTGCAGGGTGACTACAAAAGAATATCACAACTTTGAAAGGCTATATCTCTGGAACCAATTAACTTAGAGCGCTATTCTAAACATAAAAAATACTTTGATTTGATAGCTGCGAATATCGTGTGACCGGTACTTAACGTTGTAATTCATTACATAGACGAGAAATAAATTGTACAACACATCAATGCAGAATTATAAACAATTAAGTACGAATTTTGAGGTATTAGGTTTTAAGATATTAGCTTTATTGTGTGTTTTATTGTATTATCCAAATATTTATTACTCAGAACAAACCAAAAAAAATTACTAGTTTAATACAATTGAACTATTTCTTATAAAAATAAAAAAAATACATGTAAAAGTATTTGTAACGTAATTCTTTATAGAAAGGTGGAAAAAGTAAAAGTAATATAGATATTCTTTTCAGATTTTCGACTTGAATAAACGATATAGCGCCAGACGACCAAGCTCAATCTGCAATATTTTAATCACTCCCTTCCAAACAACATATTTATCTACCTATCACGGTGACACAATTTATTACGCACCATAAAAATGTAATCAACCTCCGTCATTAAGGCAACTATAAAAGGAACCCAATAGCATCGATCGCGATCCCGATAACTGGGTCTAATAAAGCACAGGTCCCGATTCGGGAGCAATTATGAAGCGTTGACAAGAGACAGATTGAGAAGCCGGAGATCCATCTTCTTCAGATTGATAGATCTTTTTCCCCAGAGCCTAATTTGCCCTCTAAGCTCAAGATCGGGTCTAATTTACCAGTCAATACCCTCCACCAATCATGAAATAGACGCGGGAAACCAGGGAAATCTATTTGATTGAGACACCAGAGAAATGAACGTGATCCAGGGAAAAGAACATAGGGATAAATAAGGTACAAGACATCGGTTGGTTGGTGTTTTATCGCAAGAGCCAAATTTAGCTAAGCTGCGCAAAGAACAAGACATCAGAATAATTTTGTGTAAAAGTACAAAAGCTTTGGATAATACAGCAAAATAATCAAGTTAATCAACTCGGAATTTAAATATTAAAAAATGTGTCTGGTTTAATTTTTTGTGTATATGCGGTTTAGAAACAGTCCCGCCTTTTGCTTACCTTAACATGCATGGTGAGACATGTTTTAACCCACGTTGAATACTTTAAATTACTCATAATTTTATGGCGCAGAAACAAAATTTGGCTAAGCTGTGCCAAGTACAAAACATCGGAATAATTTTGTGTAAAGTACAAAAGCTTTGGATTACACAGAAAAATAAGCAAGTTAATCAAATCGTAATTTAAATTTAAAATTTTTTGTCTCGGTTTAACTCTTTGTGGTTAGTCGAGTTAAAAACAGTCCCACCTTTTGCTTACCTTAACATATATGGTGGAACATATTTTAACCGACGTCGAATACTTGAAATTATTCATAATTTACAGTCTAATGTTTTGTGAGTTTGTAATTCAGTTAGCCATTCTGGGAACTAACGGTAAATTCTTCAAAGTTCAAA
Source organism: Troglohyphantes excavatus (assembly GCA_963932185.1). Taxonomy (NCBI): domain Eukaryota; kingdom Metazoa; phylum Arthropoda; class Arachnida; order Araneae; family Linyphiidae; genus Troglohyphantes; species Troglohyphantes excavatus. Next base: position 42,493,617 of record OZ010672.1, on the reverse strand, counting down.
CCAAAATTTATGCAAGTCAAAATGCGCTATATGTCCTTAAAACAGTTGTGTTGCCTATGCAACTTGGACTTTTTTTCTCTTAAGAATTGTGTGTCTTAAAGAATTAAAAATGCAAGATCTTCAAATATCTATAGAGCTGTGATAGAGTATTTCTGAACTTGTGCCAAAAGACAAATATCTATGGGAAAAGTTCTTATTTACCTTTTTCCTGTAACACATTTGGATATTCAGTAAAGCTTCGATATAATGACTCTTCACAGTACCAATACGAGAGGTCATAATAACGAAAGATCGTTTTAGCGAGTAACAAAACATGTCTGTAGGAACTGATCAACTGTTCGGGACCTTAAGTTTTGGCTTTTACAAGGAAGTGGTTCTTATAGCGAGGGGTCGTCGTAAAATTATCTACTGTATGATGTGTTTGTTGTCTGTATGCAATTTGAAATACATTTCTACTGAAAGTTTTAAAAGAACATGTTAACAGAAACTATGCTTTATATAATAATAAGAACAGTTGAGGACCGCAGTTATGCAAAAAAGATGCAACCCCTAATAAATTACATGCGAAAGATAAAAACTATTCTTATAGAACATTGTGTTAAGAATATTAAAATACAAACGCAACGTTAAAATTACGCAATAAAAATACATAAAATCTAGACATGTTTCGGGAGATAAATCTCCCTTCATCGATAGAAATGGAAAAGTCTGTGTGCACAACAAAATGAAAAGAAACCCAGAATTGAAAGTTTTGCCGAAGAACAAAAACTATCTTAATCGGTTGAAATTAACTACCGTGCGCCAACAAGTGGGAAATACCAGAACAGCAAAGGTTTCATTACCAATCGAATCAATATTGCTAAAAAATATTTAAACGCCGCCAGGAAGTCAAGTTTGAATGTAGATTAGGGTTTTCAAATTAAATGCAGGTTGCAAAAATTAAATATATGATTATGTTCCCTCCTTTCAATGGAGGACTTATTTATTTCTTGTTTGACAATAAGTTCTTGGCTCTTCTTAATGCGAAATTTCAATGCTCTTTTTGTTTGACATGCCACATTAACATGAGATACTATATCTACCCCATTAATTAAAGTCGTCAATTAAGTATTTAAGTTGTGTGAAGGTGATCTTATAGATGGGTGAAAAAATGAAACACATGTCGAACTTTTCTGAGATTTTTTTTTATTTTATGGTTAATCTGGGGATAATATGGCAAAACAACCAAACTTTAGAGCATTCAGATAGATTAAAAATGTTAAGTTTGTGTAGAGCCTTGTCAACGACATTAGATGAAAAACCTCGATCAACAGCGACAGCTCTCAACCTAGTTCAGCCTAGAGTGAATTTAGTGTGGAACAAATATTTAAAGCACGGTTGGTTAAAAAAAGCGTAAAAACAGCCATTTGTTGTATGGGATGACCAGTTTTAAAAAAAAGTCTTATTTTAATAAATTACATGAGGGCTGGATCTTTTTTGCATAATTAAGGCCAAATGTTCTTAGCTTTATACTATATTAAAAATATGTATAATATATTGAAGAAATGTTTCCATATAGCTAAAATATCACTCAATACATTGACAGTTAATTTATATTGATTTAAATATACATCATTTAAAAAACTAGTAAATATTGTAATATATATAAAGTAACTACCGTACAATCACACCTATTCGCGAATATTAAAAAAATAAGTAATGGAATGTGTAAAAATATGAATTATTATATTTTAGTTAATGATAATTTATACCTATAAATTATTTAGTATTTTAGGACATTAGTATTTAGGCAATAAAGCATTTACACGGGTCCTAATTTGTTTTAATTATTCTTCATAATATAAGCTTTAAATTAATAAAAAATATGGTTTGCAAATATCGAAAATTTAAAAGTATTTATATAAAGTTGCCGCCACAGTAGGCAATATAACGAAGCTTGAAATCGTAAATTTAAAGATATTTAAATAAAATTACCGCCCCAGTTAACGATTTGACAAAATTCAGAACACTTATCCATACAAAACTTTCTTCACAAAATAAACACTGCAAAATATGCAAACGACCCCCTTGCAGCTGTTCTTTTAGAAAACGCGAATCGAGAAAATAAATCTACAGGCATACTCCTGCTAAGCTCGCTCGCCAAATCAAACAAACTTTTTTAAAATAGAAAGACTCGGTTTGATTCAAGAGGTACTCAAAAAATATATCTTATGGCCTTAAAAAAACTAGATTTATTCACTGCACAAAATATACAATACAAAAAAAATGAGTGTGAGGAAGACAAGGAAGAACATTAGAACAAAATTTTACTACTTTCAACCACTAATAGGTAGTTCCTGTATTTTAAAGCAGGCGGTGTCCTCTTTTGATTCTTAAAATACCTTTCAACACAATTTTTTTTTAGCTTACTTTATTTATATTCTCAGAATGGAGAAGATAAGACACCAAAATAATAAAAAGGATACGAAACTCGTACGAAAAAAAATTAAGTACAATAAAAAAAAATAGCTATACTTTTTTTTTTACATTTAGTTTATAAATTGTTATTGAGTTGAATATTTTATAATTACTATAAACACTTTTATTCTTTTTGATAGAATTCAAAAAATAAATAAATTTTGGAATATCTAAAAACAGGCTTTCTTTGATATTTTTTAAAAGCTTTTTTATGCGTATGCCAAACATTTCAAACACATTTAAAATAAATTTAAATATTTTAAATATATAAAATACATACAATTATATATTTTATAAAGAAAAACGTAAATTTTTTAACGATTTAATAGATATATGAAAAACGTTCGTATTAATAGAAAACTTAAATAAGAAAATAATTTAGAAAATGTGCAATGAGACTATTTCTAGAATGCAATTATTAGAAAATATTTTTTTTTAACTTTTAGTGGAACGTTTCTTATAAACCAAATCAATAAGTTTTGTTCTAATATCATTAAATTTAACTGATTTAATTTGTCAAAATAGTTAAATAACTTTATACGAATTCTCATCGATGAAATAAAATTTAATTCTATTTTTCTGTATCATATTTTTTTTTAATTCTTCTCAAATTATATACATACATATTTAAAAGACCACATTGACGTTTTAAAAGACGTCATTGGAAAGCTGATTAATAATAATTTTGAATTCTAGAAGAATTAACTTGAATTTATTTATATAAATTCGAAAATTAGACCATATTGCTATACTTCAAACATACATTAAGTTAACAGCATTAGAAGAGACAAGCTTGGATACCACACCATACTATCATATGTATTTTTCTTTCCAAACACATTTCCCCGTTTAATAATCTTTCATTTCGTAGTATTACATTGTATTACTTGCCAAGCAATTAGCATTATTTATATACATACAATGACAAGGGATTAGAATGGTATGTCAGAGAATAATGAATAATACCGGAAATGACTCAGCCTCCGTAAATAGGAAGTTTCGTTGAACGCCTGTATTTTCAAATTGTTGCATTGTTGAATCATTTCGCGTCACTTGTTTTTATTTGAACAGAAATATACCCTTGTACAATCCCTAAAATTATTCCGTTTACTGTTATGTTGAACCTTTTATTTGCAAGTCTTTGAAAAAAGGTCGTTATGACTTAAAAATAATATTTTAAAACATTTAACAATTACAGCTAAATATGACTATTGATGTTGCCAAATATATATTGGAAACTTTCAAAATAAAGTATTCGCACTTTATTTTACTAAATTAATAGTCAAGAAATAAAAATTTTAAATTGTTAGACATGATATTTATAGACAGTATTAGCTATGTATGTACGACCAATCTGAAAGAAAACCAACGAGAAAGGTTAAAATAAATACAAGCTTTCACGTACAAATTCAAACTTTTTTCTGGAAATTTTTAGATAACTATGTCCCACATAAGTATAACACATTATATATTGATTCGTTTTTATTGAAGTCAGGGTATTGGCTGTCTTTTCATCAAGATTAACAATCCTATGTTAATGTAGGTAAAAAGACGCAAAAGTATGCAATATCATATATATATATCGTAATTAAAATAGCGATGACAATACCAAAACTTGCATACTTCTTTTCAAACTTCTGCAATATATCAATTTCGTCCTATGACCTTGGTGAAATTTTTGAGTCAGTGTTCTTAAGCATATATTCCGAACCGTTGAGCCCTCGGGATAGACCCCTTTATAGAGATAATTGCACATTGTGAAGCTCTCGTGCAACATTAATTAAACCAGCCAGTATGCCAACACAACATAATTATTGGCCTATGCAAATTCGTGTTTATCAACCTTTTTGATATAATAACTTATCTCGCTCAAGGCTAAAAACTGATTTTGTGAGCCCTCAACTCTTCCATTTGTGTAACCACTGAAAGAAACTTACAAACAATTTTATAATCAATTATTTAAGAATGTACTTTAAGCCAATATTAGCCTTCGGCACCTCAATGGGGAGTTTCCCTGATGTTTAATTTTCTGCCCAGTTAATTCTGTTAGGTTGAATCTTAAAATTATAAACTAAATTCTTGACAAGCATAAGAACCCTCAATATTATTTATTACTCTAGAAATATATAAATTGAGTATTCAATTTATTTTGGGATACTATATTGTGTCTACAAATACATCCTTTTAAAAATAAACCAAAAGGGTACTTGATAGCACATTTTTTCCCAGCTCGCACCGGCGAAGAAAAATGTTAAGAGAGTGAAATAAATTCTACTCAAGTAGGGGAAGTTTTAAAATCCTATTTATCAACTGTATCGTATATTTAAACATGCTTTTCATAACGTTTGATTTAAAAATTAAAAATATATTTCATTTTTCCTCACTGAGGAGATTTTGTTTTCTTTGTGGGCGAAAACAAATATAAACAAATACAGATAAAATACTATATTTCAACTTTTGCTTAAACGTCATCCGATTATCGAAAAAAAAAAATAGGAAATATTAATAAAATCAATCATATGCTTCAAAAAACTTCACCCTTTTAGAATTAAACCAAAAAATTATTCGTTAATCCATTCCCTCCCTTAGCTTGCATCGACGAAGAAAAATATGTTAAGACAGTAAAATAAATTCTACTCAAGTAGGGGAAGTTTTAAAATCCTATTTATCAACTGTCTACTACTAAGTCACCACGGCAAGCGTGATACAAACTTCTTCTAATATCTTGCTTTCATTTTGGAGAGATTGTTATATCGTGCATCGATACAAGACGACGTCACGAGGAACCATTTGTATCAGATATAAGATATGGTAGTTAGAAATCTCCACTGTTTATGACCCTCTATACAAAAGAGCAATTCGGCTTTGATCGAAGCATGTACGCGCGAAATTATTTACTGATATAGGCTTTGACTTGGCACCGTCAACGGATCTATGGAATTGAGATTAAAACTTATTTTGTGTTGTTTTATTTATCTCTGCAGCCGTCTAAGGCCAATTCTTCACGAACGACTAAAACGCGCGTGGGCATTTTCAGATGACTGTGATTCGAGAATCCAAACCACGCGATTTGTATGCTAGAATCACAGAGTATAATGTCCAATAAACATAAATGAACGTGACTTAATTTGTCACTAAATAAAAATCCAAAATTTATCCTAATTTAAGCTTGCGTATCTACTTAGCCAGGGAATTTTCAATACTTTCTACTACCATTGAAGATGTGGGTGCAAGAACCAGACAACTCCACTTTTTCTGATATATACTTTTTCACTTATTCCTAGAAAAAAATACTCTATTGATTAGTTTAAGAACCAGACGGTTCTAAACAATGGCTCTAAACAATGGTATAAAGGGAAAGATGTACTTTTGTATTATACGATGCAAAAAGCGTAGTGCGTTTCGTCCTTCCTGAACAATTTTGAAAACTGGAGCTATCTTGTTCTTACACTCACGTCTTCAATTGTCAAAATAAGGATTTTCATAAACTTGGTGAGAAGAATAGATAACCTGAATTGAAATTCATTTGCAAGAATATCTGTACTAATAACAATGTAGTCCCTTAGTAAACTTTAAATTTATTTACTAAATACCATTTTTACATTACGAATTCATGAACATTAATAAAATACACCTCGTAATCTACAATTAAAAATATGACCATTTTACCTATCTACAAAACCATTAACAATTGCCCGCGATGATAATTTAATATCAATTTTTACAACATTGATCTACAATCGTCCATAAGCATGATTCTAATCATAATTAACACATTATATAATATACTATTATCACAATACCTATCCATCACATTATACATTCACCTATTTATCACATTATAAAACAATATACTATTATGCTACAAGAAGGAAATTTGTTATTCACTCAATAAATATAAATGAAAGTCGTGTGTTAAATGCCTAAAGCTATTGGTACATTTTCCACGTTAATTTATTAAATCAATCTTCCTATTGTCAATTCTACACAATCTTTTGGTATTACTTTTCACAATCACATTGAAGTACACAACTTTCCACATAAACGTAAAGTGAAAACACTAGCTTACAACTTTATACAGACTTGGATTCTACTCCGATAAAAAGAGTAACCCTCGACGCCGTTTTGCATCGACGAAGGATATAGCAATCTCACCAACTTGAAAACAACATCCCAAAGGAAATTTGTTTCGCGTTTGAAGAGATGACTTGGCAGGCAGTTGAGAAATACGATTTTAAACTTCCCCTTCTTGGGGAAGAATTTATCTGCCTGTCTTAACATGCATTTCCTTAACCGTCGTGGGTTCGAAATAAATAAGCTAGCGAGTTTGAAAAAATTGGCTTAAGAATAAAAAAAAAATCAGTAGCCTTCAAGATACTGCGACTATATTTCAAGTGTCCTATATTTCTCCTTGTGATAATCGGATGAAGCTATAGTGGAAAGAAAAGGATATTGGATATTGGATTTTAAAAGAATGCTTTAATATTTTCAACTTTTATTATAACCAAGCACAAAAATAGCCTTATAAAACATCCTTATATCTTCAGCCTTTTTGATTGGCACTATTTCATTCAATTTTAAATTAACATTTTAATTATTTAATTCCTAGAACACTCATGTTATTTATGGCTCAATATTAAATCTATAGACAAGTCAAATAGAAGTGAAAAATATACACATTCCTATAAGGTTTGTTTTTTGGTTTTGGTTAATTAACGTCGCACTAGAGCTGCACAGTGGTCTATTGGCGACGGTTCGGGATCTTTCCCGAAGGAAAGACCCAGGAACACATACACATTCACACACGCATTCATACATGCACCTCGTTATTTTAGAACCATGGTCAGATGACTAGGAAACATCTGAACTGGCACCCAACGCCTTCAATAGACGTCGGGACTTTGGACCCCGATCAGATTTACCGCGCACCAGTGCCGTATACACACCGTTAATTTTTGCGGTTATTCTGGACGACATTCCTATAAGAATTCATCTTAATCACTCACCAGTTTGTTTAGTACGTATAGCACAGCGCAATAAAGTGTATTGATACTTAGAAGTTTTCCGGATTTTACTCCTTACGATACGTAAATGAAAGGGACAATGTTGTAAATGTACAAGTCTAAAGCCGTTTTTCACTCTAACAAAACCGGCGCCGGATGTAGTGTTATCCAATTATAACTTTTTCACGTAATCAGGTTCGACATTTCATATGTAACATTTGGCGGCGTTACCGGCTCCAGTTTTACCTGTGTATGAAAAACGAACTTGAGGCTCATTTACAAGCGAGCTTTTCACTCTCGGAGAGTTGTAAAAAGTTTTTATAATGAAACCAACTACCCGAACCTTGGAAGAGCGAATGTCATATGCTTGTCGATAATAAAATAGTCTCTGGTATAAACGTTTGGCGTGTTTCTTTCGATAATTTATCAACTCTCAGACAGTAAATAACACGTCTAAGTCCCATTTAATTTTGTCATTTCAACAAAATTAAGCGTGATTCAGATAAGAGTTAAATAAGACTGGAAACTTAAAATGAAGAAATGCACATTTTTTTTTAAAGTAAGACCACTTTCAAAGGGTCAATGGTTGATAAAATCAGATACTTTAAAACTATAATCATGTAAGCTAGTTTGAACCCAACAACTTTAAAACACTTTTCTTTACGGCTTTAAGCCCTTCCAAATGCAAGCCAATTTTCCCACTTAACGCAACACTATACAACTAAAAACTCTCCCTTCCCATACACAAATGTAACAAAAGAAAAGCCCAAGAAACTTGGAAGCTGTCTTCCAGGCGATCGGATTAATCTGAATTTCCGACTTTTCTTCCTTAAAAAAGCACAAAGAAAAGCGTTGGACATCATCAACGAGCTTGTCGGGTGACAAAAGAAGCTCAACAAATGCCAGGCGGAAAGTACGCCCTTTTTCGATCAGTGGCTGCCAGCTGACGCTATAAAGAAACGGAAACCACCTGCAGTGGCGGATATTCATATCCTGATTATTTATTAGGAGTTTGAATGACATCCCTGTATAATCTTGAGTACTTACATGTTAAAAAACTGAACATCTTCTAGGTTGGTGGTGTGTTGTTTGTTTAGTTTTGACAATCAAGTGGAGAACTTAACTGCACTTCTCAGATGTTTTTTGACGGCGAATAAAGATAATTGCATGTTTTCAGTCATGGGAAGTTAAGAAATTTATTTAGGAACAAAAAGCCCCAAGGGAAAATATATATTATACGATAAAGCGTTTTTAACGAAGTACATTTCCTAATATAACCTACTTTACAAACGAATATGGTTTTAACAATATAATAAAATGAAAAGTTTATTAAACAGTGTTTCCAGCAAGATGATAAGATTAACATTAAATTCAGAAACACTACTATAAGAATGCAAATTGAATATTTAATGTTTAATATTAAAAAAATACTAAGAAATACAATCCACTCAGTATATTTGAAATGTTTTATTGTTTGCAACTATTAAAATTACGTATAGTAATAGTTTATAACTTTGGAAATCTTGTGTTATCAATATTAAAATATATGGAAATAAATATGAAGTAATATACAAAAGTACATATTAAATATATTTATAAATAGTTTATAATACTTAGATATTGTATAATTTTTTTGTAATCACCTTATACATCTGTTCACACTAGGCGTTTTTTGAAGGGCGGTTTGATAACGAAAAGCAAGAATATATGTATGTATTTAAAATACAATAAATCCATTAAAAACCAAAACAAATATAAACATCAGGTACAATTACAAAATATTAATAAATTATCTATCTTAGCAAGACGTTTATCAGAACATACAGAAGTTATATTTTCCAAAGAGCTTTTTAAAATATCCCACTTGTACCATATACTACAGAAAACCACAAAGCTTTTAAACATTTTACGATATTTTTCAATTTAGGAATTTGGGATGCCTGTGGCTACTTTTGTAACAGCTAAATAATATTACAACTTTAAAAATACATCTTTATAACAATTTATACTAATATACATAAGGAATATTAAGAGCGTGAAGGAAATATTTAATTTAAATTATATTGTTCTCCATTTAAACAGAAAAAATCCTAAATAAACACTTCATTTCAAAATTATTCACATTATAAAAACTCGATGTTTAAAGGTTAAAATAAAATTAAAATATACAATTTCATTTTTAAACTACTTCATTTTAATTATTTATATTTGTTAACTCTAACGCTAAATTACTGACACGTGCTCAATAAATTTTTTTACATCACGCAAGATTGTGTAAAACAATTGGTGAAAGATATTTATTAAATAACGAAAAATCTTAACATAAAACAAATTTATAAATGGCAAGTAGACAAAATAAATTGAATAAATACTCGCACTAAATAATGGATTTGAATTAAACATTGTACAAGTGTGATTATTAAATTTCAAATAAATTTTTTAACTGTACATTTGAAGAAGCGTCGCCTCATATGGGAATACTTTATTATTCTATTATTATATACATATTATAGATGGGTTTTTTACAATGCCTTAAAGGAAAAATAATCAGCATTTTATAATCACAGATAGAAAGGCTTATTCCTGAAGACAATATTTTTCTAAATACTGATATTTATTTTAATGTCCAATACTTATTAGCTAGAGTACGCACAAATTAAATCAAAAGTCAGCTTTTCATATCTGCTACAGAAATTAAAACCGACAACAAAAATTTGTGCAATTCAAGATTTCAGGTAGCATTTCTCAAGTCATCAATTATCTTTATGTATCTATCAATGTCAAACACCTTAATTGACAATTCCTCCTCTGATAGTGGCCCATTGTTCCCATTGCTAGTTACTTTGTCCAAGAAGGAAAGATCATCGTACTTCGTGTTATCCATCCCCAGACGAGCAACCACATTTTTCAGCCATTCAACCAAATCCATCGGAGTAGTGTCAACAGTGCACGGGGGAACTGGTGGGAAATTTTCTCCCCAGAACTGCGAGATTAGTTTATCTTTAGTAAAGGAAATATTCTTATAGGAGATATTGGAATTCCATCCTATAGACTCTTCAGTGTTCAGTGAGGTGACAAAAGAAGACGCTTGGTTGCTGCTCCTTGAACCTTTCTCCTCTTCCAGCTGCTGTATTCCCAGTCGAATGTAGTTCTGGAATAATTCAGAGGAATTTTTCAAATAAGGCTCAATGTCGACTTCTGGGTGATTCTGTGTGAAATCATATAATTCAGCAAGACCCTCTATAGTTTGCTCCTTGCAACCAATCTTTCTGAAGATTTCGGTTAAAGCTTCGGGTGTAGATTTTGAGACCTTTGAGGGCAATGATTTGCAGTGCTTGTGTCGGATGTTCGCATCGTTGTCGATGGCAACCGGATTTTTGTTCGATGGCTTGCGGTTGTCGTTTTTCCTTTTGGCCAAAAGTTTATGAAGGTAATTCGCCAGATCAGACTCTTGACGATCATATACGAGAGACAAATGTTCCATAATGTCTTCGTTCTTTATCTCAACAAGCTTGAACAAAATGGTCTTAATGGTCCTGATAGGAGTGTCATCTTCTCTTTCTTTCCATGAAAAAAATGGGTAGGTCTTCAGGAAAATGTGAATGTCGAGCAAAATCCTGTCAATGTTCATCTCGTGGATAACCAGGTGAATCATTTTTATCATCTTCCACAAACACTTCATCACCAAATTAGTAAAACCGTCGGAAACGTTAACACTAACGGAAGCGTACAACAACTTTATCAAAGCACTAAAAACATGAGTCGGATTTCCTTTCTGAAGTATGCGCATTATTAACAGATTAACAATTTTGACAACATGATCTCCTTCTTGAAGATCATGAAGGCGGTTATCAAGCATAAGGGTGATCAAATAGGGAACTAGATCTCGAAGTACATCTCTGCTTGCCTTCTGGGATAAAACTGGATTTTCAAACAATGCCACCAAAGCCAATGTTACACCTCTATATAGTTTAACCACATCAGCTTTAGAAATGGTTTCATTTGTCATATGTTTGTGAGCATAACGGTACTGCATAGTTCCCATAATCAGTAACTGATCTACTCTAGAGTCCAATACTGTTAGGGCCTGTTCACTCTTCAGCACTTCCTCAATCTGTGCAAATGCCTTTATTACAATTGGTATATCTTGAACCCCAAATTGGAACATCGCAATGTTCATACACATGTCCACATTGTCGGTGCTGTTCAAAATTTTCAAAGAAGCAGCCAATGGTCGCCTCCTTGTAGATGGCAGCTGGATATCTGGCAGGTTTAGTATTTCATCAGCATTGACTTGCACAAGGCCAAGTAGCTGAATTTCAGGTTCCTTGCGTCGAAAAATTTGTTTGGTGTCTTCAGTTTCTAGCTTGAATGGTCCAGAACGACGAAAAGTCGATGTTGTGGATTTAGCTATCTTCGTATTTTCTTCAGAAACTGTGTAAGATGAATGCAGAAGAACAGGTGAGCTTGCTTTGGCAGAGGGTAGATTACTTTCAACAGGCTTAATGGTTCTTGTTTTAGAAGTATTAGAAGTACGTTCGATTCGTTCTTCGAGTAAGCTCAAATGTTGATCAGTAAGTAGACCAACAGACAGGATATCATTTTTTGGAGCATCACTAGAGCCATCAGCTTTATCAGCTGTAGCATCATTTCCCTTTTCTGGAGCGGTGGGTTTCGCATCTTTCATTTTCTCAAATTCCGAATCAATTTGCTGCAATACAGCAGGCTTTTCATTCTCAAAGAACATTCGTAGAGATTTTCCAACATACAAGTAGATTGTTCCAACTAAAGTTAAAGCAGCATTTCTTACAGTTGGATTTGTGAATGAAAAACCTTTTTTTAAGTAATCTACAACTTCCTTCAGATTAACTTTTAACGCAAATTCCTTGATTGCAGTAGACAACCAAATTAAAGATTCAGATAGGTTTTTTTGATTCTTCTGGTTAAAAGCCAAACTCAAAACTTCAATACTAATATATTCCAGACTGGTTGCTCTAACCAAAGAAGTCAATAACAATCCACAATAAGTACCATACTTGGAATCACCAATTCTATCGACAATATCTGATAAACAATTCTGAACTGTGACATGAGAAATTTGAGCATTGTCAGCAATGTATGCCAATATTTCAAAACGCAGTTTTAGAATTTGAAAGTTATTATCCTTGAAACCAGGCTTCTTAGCCAGAACCTTGACAAGGCATTGGGTAGGAAGTGTGCTCTTTTCCATTGCCTGAATTTTTTCAAAGAACTTTTTTGATGCTATTAGCCTGTCTTTCCAATCGGAGCTTCCCAAACCATTTATTACATCTTCAGTTAGGATTTGTGATGCTTGAGTTAAAACATCTTCTTCAGAAAGATCTAGTTCTTTGAATTCGGACTCACCTGCATCGGTAGATTCTTTTTTAGTAGCCCCAAATCGTGTACCACCAGCAGGAGAAGAACCTACTTTACTTTTAGAAAGATCAGCAGATGCAGATTTCTTAGCTTTATTTCTAGGCTTAGGAACATTTTTCTCTTGCACAGGTTTTGCAGATATAGGCTCTGGTTTCTTTTCAACACTAACCTGAGGTTGGACACCAGCTTTGTCACAGTATTCTCTAATTTTAGTCAGTTTAATTGCTTCCACTTGTTGAAGAAATTGTGTCATAACTCGTTCACCAACAACCTTCAGAACAGTACCCATAGCTTCAAAAGCTTTTTTTCTAACGATTGCATCTGTATCATTTAAAGTCTTTAACAATGACTCGGTGAGAGCCTTAAGAAGCTTTTTATTTAATTGCGATGCAGGACAGATGGCAAAAGCTGTTGTCAGAAACGCACAAGTTTCTGCTTTTACATGGGGATTTTTACTGTTTAATGATGCTTTAATGTCTTCTAGCATAACATCAAAAGTGCTTATACTATAAAGGGCTTTAGTGCATTCTCGAAGAGCATCAACAACATTATGTTTCTTTTCTTTAAATTTCTGAAATATTGCAGGAATACATGCAGAAGCATAGGGTTGAAATTTATTGCGCAAACCCATTACAATAGATGTTAAACATTTTATTGCCAGAGCGACAACCACAACATTAGAATCTTTAGTAATACATTTTTTCAAGGCGCTCACAAGTTCTCCATAATCTCCGGAATCTAATTTTACGTTTGGAGTAGTCATTTGCAAAAGAGTTTCTAACACTTTTTTACGTTCTTCCCATTTCTTTGCTTTGCACTGCTCATAGAAGTTTTTAGGCAACTTGGAAAGTATGTCAACCGCCGTCATTAAATCAAATGCATCAACTTGGGGAGGTGGTGCCAACCCTTCTTCAGAATTGTTTTCACACCCTTCTTCATTGTCGTTACGTTTATCATTTTTTTTCTTCTGGGATTTCAAATAACGTGTAGGTGCAATTCTTTCTTCAGCATGTTTCTGGAACTCGTTCTCCAGCTCCGTTAACTTGACTGGCTTTAAATTTTGCAGCAAATACTTAAAAGATTCACCGACCCATCGGTATATTTCAGCGCATAATTGTTTTGATTCGTCACGGACACTTTTGTCTCGATCTTCTAAAAGCTTGGGCAATTCTTTGACAAGAGGCTTCACCAAAACTACCTGCGAACCAAATAAGTGGAGAGCTTCACGCAAAGCAATTATACAAGCACACACAACTTTAGGTAACTTATTTTTCAGCCCTTTTACCAACTCTTCTGAAACTACATCTTGTTTCTCTATCTCAATGTACATTAAAGCTATTTCTAAAGCCAACTTCCTTGTTTTTTCTCGGGACGAGGAAAAGCATTTGTTCACTAATCCGCTCATCACACAATTTACAGTTTTTGGTGCACATGCAGCATTTTCTACAAAAACCAAAACTGTTTCAAGACCTTTTTCCTGTGCTATTGCATTGCTATCTAGAACAAACTTTTTTATTAGTCCAAGGTACTTCTGAAATACTGGGCTTTTTTCATCGTCTTGTTCTCCGAAAAGTTTAGCTGCTTCTGTATAGCCACTTACTCTAGCTTTCCAAGACTTATGCTGACATCGTTCCTCAATTGAGAGTTTGGAAAAATCACTTTCTTCCTCCATTTACGTTAAAATATCCTATAAATAAGGAAATTAAGAATTCGAATAACATTATACATGCAAAACTTGATACAAATAATATATTTAAGCTACAATAATTATCAAAACTAAATATTCAGCACTGATAGATTAAGAAAAATTAATTTAATATTGGATTATGCATCTCGCTACTCGTTAGCAAGTAAGGGAGTAGAGTCCCCTTGTTATGAAAAAAACATCTTATATTCCCCCTTATTCTCCTTATTCAATTCTAAACATAAACCATTCTATTAAACCCCCAGTATTGTTTTAATTGGTCTATATAATTGAACATATCTTGTCTTATGATACTGAATACATTTAAACTTTATACACAATTGTGCATAAAACATGTTAACATCGTTTGTAATTCCAAAAAAGCAATATGTAAGTAACCGAGGAATCAATAAAGTAGTAAAATTTAAAAGTAATACTTTTAAATTTTAATAACATTTTTTAAAAAGCAATAAAATTTAAATACAGTGTGTACAGTCATGAAAAAATTACGTGTACTGTTCATCATATAAACTTGAGGTACATTTCTACACCCACTAATTTAAAACACTACTAAAGCAACACGCTAGGCATAATTGAGGTTTTGAGACAACCAAAATTTGTCTGTAAAATTAAATTTATCTTCGTGAAAATATATTAAATGTTTTAAATATTCTTCTTAAGGATGTCTTTTTATCGTTAAACCCTCCGACCGTTCAGAAAATTAACTAAATTGTAAAGTTGTTTTATCTTTTAGAGAATTTAAATGGTATTTTAATATATTTATATCATATTTTTTTTTTAATTATTTATTCTTTAAGAGATGGTTTTGAATTTACACCCCAGTAAAAAAAGTTTGGAAAATATTAGAAAATAAAGTATTTTTATGAATTTAAAAATTGTGTATTGCTGGAAAAACTAGAGATACATGGACGCAAACATACGTTTGTAACAGTCAGAAGGTTCAAGTTTCTTTCATTCACTTGGATTTAAATGTTAATATTACAAAGTTAGTTTTCAAGAAACTACCAATTTGGACATTTTATGACAATCTCAAAGAATTAAAATGAATATATATATAATAATTGCATGTTAATGAATTTATTATAAAAATTAATGGTTTTTAAAAGTAACTTAAACAGCAAATATTAACGTGGAGCTATTCAAAAGACATAAAAAAAATTAGACATTAAAAATCAAATTTCAAACACTTAAAATTGCTTCAGGTTATTTAAAAGATGGTTTAAATTTACATTACTATTAGCACTCTTAATCCTGGAATTGTACTAGAAACTAAACACATTCTTATTGTTACCCTTTAATATACATAGATAAGTTTATTGTAGTGAGCCGTAGCCCGTTTATAAAGGTTGGCAACATAATTTAATAAAGGTGAAATTTTAATAAAGGTGAATGAAAATAAAATTAGATAAACAACACAAAATACAAGATAATATATTTGTGTACTCTTCAATATATTTGTGTTGAATTTAAATTGTGAAAACACACTGAACCAATTTCGATGAGTAATGCATAAAATAAAAGTTCTAAAACTCAATATGGTAAAAAAAAAAAAATTTAAAAAAAAAAAGATGAATAAAACCCTTTTTCAAATCAAAAATAAACAATATATATCAACAGAAGAATTGTATTTTTTTTAACCATAGGTAAGCATTTTACACAATAGATAAAATCACACCAAAATAAATTTGGATAAATATTTTAATTAATACTTTAAACAGTTGTTTTTTTTTCCTTCAAGAAGTTCAATTGAATTAAAAATTATATTCAAATATCTTAAATGTTGTATTATGGTAGTGTACAGAAGAAATTTTCTTTGCAGTTTACACACATGGTTTAGTATTATTGATAAGTTACTCACTGATAAAACTAACTTAGCTTATTTATCAAAATAATCTTATAAACCTAATATATTGATAATTATATTGACCCCGTTAGTATCTCCTCAAACTATTAATAAAAAATTCTTGAACATATTAAAAATATAGGCACGCATAAATCAAAGGAAAAACATCGAAATATTAGTAGGTACCAAATTTCATTTAAATTGTATAAAATATTTTTATCAAAATAATATATGCCAGATCTAAAGTTTTTTTCTGCAGAAAATGAAAAAATACAGTTGTTTTTGAGCAGATAAAAGCATTCTAGAGTAGCTGTCTACTGAGCATTGGATGATTGATAACCGAATAAAAAAGACATCTTTCAAATAAGAATTCTCTCCGTAACCCATATCTGCAAGCCTGGACTGGGATCCCAGTAGAAAATGAAATTTGACTCAAGTGGAAACTAGATTTAACCATTTCCTACATTGTTACAGAGTGCACACTTAAAAAAAAAGCTTGAAAAGTTGAAAAAATTAGAAACTTCAGATTTACTTGTTATTGAAATAAAGGGTTCTCTTTATGAAGTTATTGACTTTGATATTTACTAATGTTGTATCGATTGATTTTCAAAGAACGGGAAAGGCGTAAAATTATATAACTATTTTTTATAGTATGGAACATAAATTATTAATATAAAATAATTTTTAACTAACAAGGGGGAACCAACTTCATTTTTGTGAATTATCCAATTATTCGGATATTCGATTATCCGGATCGGATTTTGTCCCAATGATCCGGGTAATTAGAGTTCTACAGTATATTTAAAAAAGCATTAGAGTTTTTTAAAAAAAGCTTTAAAAAATTTTAAAGTTTAAATTTTGAAAAAATACAATTATGGAATTTTTTTATGTCAAATATTGTTCTCTTATCTAAATTTAAATAATACACTGTTAAAAATACGTACTCAAAATTAAGTAAAATGTACTTATTTGAGTACATTCGATGCACAAGTTTCAATTTTGAAAAAGACATATACTCAAAAAAAAAAAGTATAGAGTACGTACAATAAATAAAAAGAGCAGTTGTTAGCCTACACAGGCTGACTTCATAAATCACTTTCAATAAATATCGATAATTACAACCAAGACTTACCGGTAATCGAACCCAGCTCCTCAGTTCAGTGCCTTATCAGTTGTACTACCAGATCGACGTCAAAAGTTATAAAGAAGATTAAATGTTAAAAAATTCTGCCAAAGGAATGGTAACCGAGACAATTGAATTGTAATAACTCAGTTTTCATTTAAGCAATCAACATCAAATATTTTAAATTTGTCAGGTTGCTTTGTTAGGATGGCTTGAACAAAAGCTGAAATTGGCAATAAATTTTAAATCGCACTGCTCATATTTTAGAAAGTACGGTTGCTTAAATTTGAGTACTTCATCGCTCATTTACGATGCAATTGTATTCAAAGAAAACGAGTATGTTCAGGTACTCATTTTTAAGTACCTTATTTTTTTGTGTAGACATTACATTTTTGATTCGAAAAGTCAAAAATAAAAAGTTCAAGTTGTCCGTGAATTTTAATAATACCCAACGCAAATCGGAATAATTAAAAACTGGGCGAAGAAAGACCAGCAACGATTCCACATGCAAGTCACTGCCTCAGAATTTATTAGTATGGACGCCGTAACCACACAGCATTTCCATCACGAAAATTAAACAATGAAAATAACGCCACTTAGTCAACAAATTGGCCACTTGCGGCTCTCAGTGATAAATGTGCGAGTCGAGAGAAAAATTATGCCATCACGAATACCGTTAAAATAACAAATTAGCCGAGCAGCCTTAGTTCTACAGTCCACAGCCTGTAATTTTTTAAAGCGACAAAAGGTAGAGGGGGAGAACGCGGTTTCCTACAAGGGTCGCCATTCATCAAATCCAAAGGTAGAGTTCATGTCTCTACCTGCTTAATTAACAATTAACGATCATATTGGCGATCTTTCATGCAGGCGGCAGCGGAACATGATGCTGCTGCTACTGCATTTGGAATTTCTCGGGTTATGGTTATCGGTTGAGTTGGATTGCTAAAGATCTTAAGATTTCATCGGTATATTTGAAGTGTGGTTTCCTGTGAATATGGTGGATTTGAACCCTTTGCACGCGAGATGTGGTTCTTAGTCACAAAAATAACGATTTGTTCTCTTGTTACATGTTCCCCAAATTGAGCGGGAACTGCAAGTGCTTAACCCTTTGCACTCCAAGAACACTTTGCGATGTGTGTTCTTTCTATGGAACAGTTAGTCCTCTTTACGTTCTTTTCCACAGATTCTTTTTATACTCATAAAGGGGGAAAAAATCCTAATCTGTTTTGTATTTGCAAGAGAACAAGTTGAAAAAAAGATTGATGTTCGAAACACAATATCCTGCTGTTCTCGTTCATTTTAAAGAACAGGGAACTAAAAGAACTGGTCGTTGTGTTGTCGCCTGAGAAGCGACATCGGAGTGCAAAGGGTTAAGCATAAAAAGGTTTTTCTTTCGTTAGTTTGTTGATTATCTAACTCCACTTAACCATTTGCACTCCACGAACACTTTGTAATTTGTGTTCTTTCTATGGAACAGTTATTCCCCTTTACGTTCTTTTCCACAGATTCTTTTTATACTCATAAAGGGGGAAAATCCTAATCTGTTTTGTATTTGCAAGAGAACAAGTTGAAAAAAAAGATTGATGTTCGAAACACAATATCCTGCTGTTCTCGTTCATTTTAAAGAACAGGGAAACAAAATAACTGGTCGTTATGTTGCCGCCTGAGAGGCGCCTTCGGAGTGCTAAGGGTTAAAAGTATGGCATCCCTTTGGTATTATCGAGGCATTGATTGAGGAAATAACAGGAATAGGATTTAACTGTTCCATAAAAAGAACTTAAATACCAAACATGTTATCGAGTGCAAAGGTTTTATCATGTAGTTACTTATGAGTTGAAGTTGAAAGAAATATAATTGGCTACTTGAAATTTCATATACAATTGGACGGTTTTATGCCAAAGCTAACAATCCTCAAAATAAGATATTTAATTAAATCTATATTTGTATGAAATTACATGTTCATTATATTCAGACAATTATTAGTACTGTAAAATGGGCAGTTTTCTACATGGGAAAACCATAAGTCGGAATTTGTAGAATAGTTTAAAGTGAAAGTTGACGTATTATTAAATTATTCAAATCAACGTGCTCATAATACCATATTTATCTGTGTTAAAAGCTTTAGTTAAGAGAAGCCATAAAAATTTGCTTAGTAGTACCGACTTAATTTTGTTCTTAAAAGTAAACAGTTTTTTTATTATTATCTTTAGGATTTTCATTCAGATTAATGAAAGTATATAACAACTAATTCGATCCAACTAAAAAAATTTACTTAACAAAATTACTGTAAATGTCTTAATATTTAATTATTCCGTACCTTATCTTAAAACGATGACAGGTTAGCAGTATGTTGTTCTCTCTCTCTTGGAGTATATTGGCCAAGTTCCAAACAAAATGGTAACTTTATGTATTTCGCTTTTAAATAAAATTGCATTTTTAGATACGAAAGGTTTTAACCCTTTGCACTCAAAGAACATGTTTTATATTTACGTTATTTTTTTATGAAACGGTTACATGCAGTTCCTGTTCTTTTTACAGGTTTAGGGCTTCGAGCACTTCGAGCATGGATCCCTCATAGTAGAGCAAACATCGGGATATCATCTCGCTGACATCAAAGTGAGGTCAACATGTATCGCTACAAACACGTGACTAATGACGTCATTCCATTCACTGTTACACATTTCCCAAATCATCAGCCAATCGCGAGTAATTTTTAATTCATAATTTTGAAAAGAAGTCACGTGTTTGTAGCGATTTGGTCTGAGATGTTTGCCTTACGATTATGACGTCATATTCTCTCTACTACTGGCCATTCATGCTCGAAGTTCGAGCATGAATGGACTGTAGTAAAGAGAATATTAAGTCATAATCGTGAAGCCCACATCTCAGTGCGAAAGGCCCATGTCACGTGCCATGTCTTACAAATTATAAATGAAAAAATACTCGCGATGGGTTTGTGAATTGGGAAATGTGTAACTGAAAATTTATGAATGGAATGACGTCGTTAACCACGTGTCTTGGGCCACACATGTTGGCTTCACTTTGATGTTAGCGAGAGTGACGTCATGACTCCTCTACTACAAAGGATTCATGCTCGAAGGTTTAGGGTTGACTATTATAAAAAAATTAATTTTATGCGTGCAGTAGAATATTAATCTCGCCATACCAAACATGTATCTATTGGGTTAAGACATTAGTCAAACGTTTTTATAAAAACAGGGGTTGTGAGGAATTTCAATCAAACAAGTTTTATATCACCACCATACTTGGTGCTTCTAAATATAAAAATTCATTTCTATTAAAGCTTGTGAGAGAATAACTTTTTAAACTCAAAACGCTTTTTTCCCTCATTGTGAAGAACAGAAAAAAAACACTTCGTTATTTTGGTGACTTAACCATTTACACTCCGCGAACATCTTTGGCATTGCGTTCTTTCCACTGAACAGTTTTTCCTCTTTCTGTTCTTTTACCCACACTTTTTTATGCTCATAGAGGGGAGAAAATCGTAGTATGTTTCGGATCTGCAGGAGAACAATTTGAAAAAAAAAATCGATGTTTTTTAAACACAAGATCACGTCGTTCTCGTTTATTTTAAAGAACAGGGAACCAAAAGAACAAGTCGTTATGTTAGCGCCTGAGAGGCGACATCAGAGTGCAATGGGTTAAAGGAGATACTAGAGTACAAATCGTAGATAAAATATGTTGATACCCGAGGAATGTCATACATTTAAATGGAGTTGTATAAAGAACAAGCATCAAGAACATACAGTTCTTGTTAAACTTGAACAAAAGAACAGGTCGTTGTTTTGGCGACTGAGAGCCGTCATTCAAGTCCAAAGGGTTAATATTTTGAATCAATAATCTTATAAAAGCTTCGAATATAATACATGCTAATCATAAATCAATCAAAAAAAAATTAACAAAACCTTTGAGCCAACTGCAACAATTGAAAATATTTTTGGAAGTAATAGCATTATTCTCTAAATTCTTAATTTTTAACCAAACATTTTTCTAACTTATACACTTAATAATGGTTTGGTTTATACGTTTTCCAACTGCTTATTTCTGTCCTCGTATTGAGAGTTATCACAGCCACATACACATTCACACACACATTCATACTTTCACCTCGTTATTTTAGAACCAAGGTCAGATGACGAGGAAACACCCGAGCTTAATAATAATTAAATGCTTCAAAAAGATCGACTAGAGTTGACGTCAACCATCTTCAGAATACTTGACACATAGACAATTGGGGAAGAGACAATTGCTGGCTTCGAGAATCTTTTACAGTTTTAACCTAACAAACTCTAGTGAAAGTATAAGTTTTAAAAAGTAGTTAATCAGAATAGAAGACGTTTAATAACAGCAGGTTACAATAACATGTTCTAATCACAGACACCAAACATCAGAATATCTTATTACTTCGCGGGCAAGGTCGAAGAAATGATCATGTTGAAGTTGCCACGGGGCTCACAATTGATGAAGTCGCTTTGTACATGGCTTTTTGACGCCTCCCCCCCCCCCCATCATTTTTCACCACTGTACTCGGGGGGGAGGGGGCAGTAAGTATCTCTTTGTTAGATGCGACAAGAAATCTTTTTCGCCGGCGCAGAAATTTACGATTCTGCGAGAAAGCCGATAAGCTGTTTTCGAGCCATTAAGGACGAAACGCTAGACATGCATCTCGAAATTAAAGGAATAAAAAAGAAATAGATTTTCTGTGGAATCGGAATCGTATATTTTGACATGGTTTGCATTGATGCGGGGGTGTTTACACTCGAGCGGATTTCAATGTGGGAGAATTTAATTCGAGATTTTTTCTTTCCACTGGACATTTTACTGAAATGAAAATACAAAGAGCTTTTTATGAAAACAGTACTTTCACATTTTTAATTTGATACTGTGTGTTTTGGGAAGGATAATATGGCGTTAAATTACGCAAATTTAATATTTATTCTATTAAAAACTCAATATTTGTGACTATTGCAACCAGATTTCTTCAAATAAAAGCTAGTGGTTAAAATTTACAAATATTGTGTTGCAATAAATATGCAAAAAATCTTAAGTGCCGAACATTTAACTCTAACATCTAATTTATTTCTACAGTTAAAGAATTTTAAACTGCAGCGCAACTTCAAAGAAGTGGGTTTTATTGCTGCAAAACTGTGTTGTTGACAATGTTTAAAGTTGTAAAACAACTTTCATTTCCTCTCATTAATTCTACTAATGTGGTAAGGGTGCCGAATATACAAGAAAAATTCTAAAATTTTTTTAGTCCAATTATCTACCACCCAACGGTTAAATGAGCAAAATTTATCCCTCCTTCAAAGTTTAATATTAATTTCCGTTGACAATTTTGATTATTAGGGACTGAAAAATCAACTATTTTTCAATACAAATGAGTTTATTTGATATTATGTGATTTTTCAGTCCCATCTCAACCATTAAATACAAATTTAAAACAAGTTTCAAAATCTCAAATCTATTTTGAGCTAGCAATTTAATAAAAAAATATTAATGAAACAACTTGTGAACAGATTACTATAGGCATATTTTAACTAGTCTTAGGATCATATAGTTCTTATTTCCCCCAAACAACAAAGCAGCATTGATTTTGTAAAAAGTTATAGAATGAAGTTGTTTTTTTGTATTGTACATTTTAAATTCGGATAACTTTCAACAACTCTTACTGATTTCATGCTTAACTGCTGTTCAAAAGAAAACATTTCGATATCTAAAAAAATTCACACATTCCCATTAAGAAAGTTTCCGGTTCATTGGATAAAGAAAAATATTTTTTTCTAACTTGGTATTCAGACACTACAATTTCAAGCTTAAGGGAACACTGAACAACTTAATTTTTTTTTTATTTTCTTAAATCAAAATTCTAACGTATATTATTTAAATTTATTTAAGAGAAAAAAATTACAAAGAAATTCCGTAATTGTTTGTATTACTTTAAATTTAAATTTTAAAAAAATTAAGCTTTTTTAAAACGCTAAAGCTTTTTAAATATTTATATATTTTCCTCGAAATGTTTTTCTTAGATGCTTTAAACTATAATACATAATAATTGGCATTAAAACTTTGTAAACTATATGTATTGATTTTTATATAAATAGTTATTATTTAATAGCTGTTCATAATAATTCACAACACGTTTCCTTAAAATTCAAATTTGTTTACTTTAGTAATTTTTTTAAAAAAACTACTCATAGAACTAATTTGCATTCCAATTTATAATACACATATTTTACAATATGTTTAAAAAATTATAAATTTCTCCATTAATAATAACCAAAACCTTAGCGTTTCAAAAAACTTAATTTCAAGGAAAACTAAACACCAAAAAAAAATTATTTAAAGTTTTCCTTCCTTGAAAAACATACCTGTTATCCAGCATAAAATCTCAAATAACTCATTAAAAACATAGATACAGTTCTAGAATTTTTCAAGCATATTTAGAAGATTTTCAACTTTAATTTTAGGAAATAAAAAAAATCTGAATTTTACAATTTTTTTTGTACTGTGTCCGAAACTATAATTTTCCCTAATATTTATCAAAGTTGCCCTCTCTCTCAGTACTTACAATAAAATTCATATCAGTTTTAAAATTTACTTACCTTAATATAGTTTCATCGGCATATTTTCTCCACCGTTACGAACATCAATAAAAAAATTTAAACAATTATTTATAATATCATCGACACCGACGACCGAGAAAAACTTTGAAAAGCACACATCTCCATCAAATGAAGTCATTTTGAACAGTAAAAAAGTAGGTGGTCTCTAAAATATTAATAAATTTAAAATATTTGATTTATTATAAAGCCAACCATAATCAAAACGGAAAGTGAAGTGGCGTGGAATCTGATGGATATCCATGATCTCAAAAAAGCTGTATTATCTGACCATAAGTAATACAGAGTTCATCATCAATAACGGAATACTGCAGGAGATGAGTTCAGAGAGATTTGTTCTCGGAAACTTCTAAATTAATGAAGCGTCTCCGGGAGAAATTTATTCCTTTCAGATATTATCTCGGGATTAATTTCCGATAACGAAAATTTGATGAATCGACTTTTTGCAGGAAAGTTTCGGGGGAAGAATTGAAATCTTGAAAAAGATGGGGCGCGTTGAGTTAAATCCGTAAGAAGTCCCCGGCATCATTTTGTGTTTTTGAATTGACATACATTTATGCATAAAGTATTGGTTATCGTTTAAGAAATATTGTTTTAATTTCTCGTACGATTTTAATCTTTTGTAATATATCAGGGTAAATTACAATTTTGAAATATATCTTGACTTATTTGTATAATTGAGTCCAACAAGATATATACGTATACAACCGTGGAAGCATACGTTACTAAAGTTTAGAGACTCTGAAAGGGAACAACTTCCTTAAAATAGGTAAATAATATTATAAATTTTTTTAATAGTTTAATGTAACAGTTATACAAAAAAAATTCTCAAAATTCAATTTAAATATAAAGTATCTAAACTGCATTACTATCTTAATGTATGTTTGCAAAAATTTTATGATTATACTAACTAAAGTAAATACAGGCAACTCTCGCTATCTCGAACTCGAAGGGAAGTGTATAAAAATTCGAGATATCGAAAATTCGAGTTATCGAAAATCCTATAAAAAAGCTGTTTTGGTAAAAATAAATACAAGTATACTTACCCTACTTTATTTAAAGTATCTATCCAAAATTTTTGGTGAGTATTTCTATTTATTTCGGAATCAATTATATTTTCCAAATGCATGATTGCTTGAAATGTCGCTGTTTTTATTTCCGGCCACGATTCACTGAATGCACGCATAGTTTTTATGGAAGATAGAGCCTCTTTCAAAGTTATCTTTGGAGGAGGTTCGTATTCTTTTTCTTTTTCCGAGAGCGATCTCTCATCAAAAGCTGCTATATAGATGGTATTACATTTTTGTTTTGTCGCCATTACCCGCAGCGACAAATCAACACCACAACAATTGCGTATTTGCTAAAGTTTCTTCAAATCCGTAATTATGAGAGGAAAGCCAAATTTTGAGCTGTGTGGAAACTTCGAGTTATCGAAAATAAGGAAGAAAAACTGCGAATTAACGAGATAAAATTACATTAAATAAGTAATGAAGGTGCAGGGAAATCGATTTTTTTCGAGATATCGAAAAATTCGAGTTATCGAGAGTCTACTGTAATTGGTAAATTCCTCCTTGGCGCGATTCTTAAAATTGGCGCTACGGCCTTTGCAAAACAACCTGAAACTGTCTTAGAGCATGCTGTGCGAGAACAAAAAAGTAGTGTTGCCGTACATCATAATATTGCTCGAGACACCATGAAATAGGGGTTGCCAAACTATAAAATTTATCGCCCACCAATTGTCGCCAAATCACATTTGGCGGGGGCACCGTACACTAGGAATTAACCAAATAATTTTGCAATTAATAATTTTAACAAAATCGGAATGTATTAGAATTCATTTTTGCGTTAATCGGAATATATTCATCAATTAATACATTATAAATGTATTTAATTTTTAATAGAAGCAGTAAAAAAAAAATTATGTACTTAAATTAGAATTCTAATAAAGAAACTAATAAAACACTTTAAAATATTGAGTTATAGCATAAAATGGTATCTTAGCATTCTAAAGTAGACCTATATTTCTGTAAGTTACTAAATATAATCTCTACAGACCCACAAAAGAAATCAAATATTACTATTACTGCAATAAAATGCATTTTAACTTCTTTCAAGCAAACGTTAATAGAAAATTTTAGGAGTACCGCTTTTCAAATACACATTGTGTATAGTTGCCTCCTCAATAGAAGACAGAGCGTTTTTGATAGATTGGAATTAAGTTTCTGTAATTAATATTAAAATAAAAAAATACTTAATATTCTGCTTGCAACTAGATTACAATTTTTACTCAGCGTATCACCTATTTTTTTCCCGTTACAAGATTCCAATTTCAATCCTAAGTTGTCCAATAAATCTCAGAAGAAAATTCGATTCCAAAAAAAGATAAGAAAGAAAAGGTTATTAAATATCATTCTTATTATTTTAAAGTTACAAGAAACTCGATTATATCAATATTTAACATTATTTCTATTGTTTACCATAGTGAAACTATACTATTTTGCAACATCCACTATATTCGAAAAGTGTAACACGACGAAAACAAGCTCCCATTCCAGAAACGGATGTTTATATGTAGTCGGGTAATTTCCCCTGGATTTCCTTAGTAGTTTTCCCCACTATACAAATATTGGTGAGCGCTTGGAATGACTTTCCCCTCCCCCGTGAACATTTATTGGCTGACCGCAGAAGCATTTAATGGAGTCCAGGAGCCCCCAATGAGCCTTGCCCACGGCCCGTAATTTCAGGGGAAATGAGACAACTATGGAGGTTGGCTGCGTATAGAGGTTTGCCATGTAGGGTGGCTTGTCACCGTAAAAGAATTATTGTGTAGCATTTCCGACAACACAAGAGTGATAAACCCGCTTTACAGCGAAAAAAATGTTTGTCAGTAATCGGCTATGTTTGAGGAGATTTGTTTGCCGAGGTTTTTACTGAACAGAGAATCATTAACTATAAGACACGCCATTTTCCATCATAAAAGAGTATTGCCTGCATTTAGCTTTAGAAATGTTATTACACTGTTACACTGTTAAAAATAGGTACTTAAAAATAAGTAAAATGTACCCATTTTTTATTACGTTCTATGTTTATCATAACTCCGAATACACAAGTTCCATTTTTGAAAAACACTCAAAAATGAGTAAAATGAATAAAAAGAGTAAGCTTGCAATGCACAGGCTGCCTTCATATATCATCACTTTGAATAAATATCGACAATTGCAACCAAGACTTATCAGGAGTCGAACCCATATCATCAGGCACTGCAGTTCAGTGTTTACTACTAGGGGGACGTAAAGAAGTTATAAACAGAAGAAATGATAAAAAGGTGTGCTAAAAGAAAGGCAAGTAAAATAATTGAGTTGTAATAACTCAGTTTCCATTTAAACAATTGACATCAAATAATGTGGAAAACCATCTTCTGAACACCTATTTTAATTTTGTCAGGTCGCTTTGTAAAGATGGCTTGAAGAGAAGCTGAAATTAGCAATATTAAATCACACTGCTCCTTTATTTTTTTTAGAAAGTACGGTTGCTTAAATTTGAGTAAGTCATTGCTCATTTACAATGCAATTGTACTCAAAGAAAAACGAGTATGCTCAAGTACTCATTTTTAAGTATTTTTTTACAGTGTAGGTTAAACTTTAACTATTACTTATTCATTAACCCTTTGCACTCCGATGTCGCCTCTCAGGCGCCAACATAACGACTTGTTCTTTTGGTTCCCTGTTCTTTAAAATAAAGAGAACGGCATGATATTGTGTTTATGAGCATAAAAAAATTATGGGTAAAAGAACAGAACAAGGAATAACTGTTACGTGGAAAGAACGCAATGCCAAAGATGTTCGCGGAGTGCAAAGGTTTAACACACGTAGAAGTTAAACTTTAAAAATAAAATATTAGAATTTTATTAAATTTTCAAGTAGCAGGACTCTCTAAATTACCTCGCAAATGCCAAATAGAAATTAAATCAGGAGTCTAATACAAAATAGACTAATTTAGCACTTTAGTAGAAACTTTCCTTATAAGAATTTTTATAATAAAAGTAAAATCTAATAAGGGGTACATCTCTTTTAAAAAAGTTAACTACCAAGTTTCTCATTTTTAGACATAAATTCTATCTAATGAACCAAGTTTCGGGTTCAAACTAGAGCAAATAGCAAATGTAATAAGAGATTCCTCATTAAGACAAATGTTGACATTGATGGAATACTATTTCTTCTGCTCGGCCCAATGCTACCAGAGTTTTCCATCAGCGTGCATTAATGATTCACCTGCAGTGTTTCTTTGCCGAGGCAGACTAATTGAATCCGTGTCAGTTATATTTTTGTTATACGTTTACTTTTTCCTTGCTAATATTTGTAGGTATTTTTTGCTCTTGCTGACCTTTATTGCGGCTTTCGGTGAAGTAAAAAGTATAATATTTAATAAAATATTAAACCCTAAGTGTCTAAACCACTATCTTACAAGTAAAAAATAATTCAAATAGTTCTCTTTATGAAATGGCAAAATAAAATCACATACGTTTTTTTTATTTTCAATTGTTATAATTAAATGTTGAAATCTTTTCATGTGAATAATAGGTTTTGAAAAAAATTATATCCATTATTTTTTTTTATAAAGACTTAACACTCCTATTTAATAACCCGGAATTTTCAATCATGAAATCCCCAATTTTTCACGCAATAAATATCATTTTTTACAAGTTGACTGCCCACTACGAACAGTTTGCATGGTATTTGATACGTTCTTCAAGATCAAACCTTATAAGCAAGCATCGGCTTGACTGTCAATCAGTTTATTTCGTGGCGGCAGTCAATGTGTTAAATTCATAAAAAATAATCTACATTACAATATTTGCCAAATATAAAATTATGTATATTTTAAAATATTTATAAAATAAAACAAGATTTTTAAAAATAATGTATGTGTTAATAGTATAATTTAAAGTTTCATATAGAGAAAACAGCTTTACATTTGTGTTATTGATTCCCGCTTTCTAGCAAGATAGCGTATTTGGATCAAAAGGTATCGAGTTCGTATCCAAATCAAAAAGTATACTTTCCATTCTCTTTGGCGAAATCATATCCGTATCCGTGAGAACATCATATAAAGTATATTATTTCACTAACCTATAGGGCTTTTTAAAAAGGCTCCGATGCGCAGACATGTATTAATGCTATAGAAATCGCTATGGACATTCTATTATTTTATAAATATATACAGATAAAGGAATCATTTTTATAATGTAAACTTCAGTTTACAATATAAAAATGATAAAGGTAAAAAATTTTAAAGGTAATTAAGTTTACGGCCACAGCGATAAAACGCCAATGATTGTCGCCAAACGACCGGCAGTAAAAAGAAACGACACAAAAATATACTTGGGACTAGCCACATCCCCTCGATTAGTTGTTCAATATTATAATAAGTTTCCAGCGTAAGGGTTAATTCTGGTTTGGTTTATACAATTCACGGCTGCCTATTTCTGTCCTCGTATTGAGACTCATCACAGCCACGTACACATTCGCACACATTCATACATGCACCTCGTTATTTTAGAACGAAGGTCAGATGACGAAGAAACACCTGAAATGGCACCCAATGCCTTCAATAGACGTCGGGACTTTGGACTCCGATCAGATTTATCGTGCACCGGTCCCGTATACACACCGATAAGTTTTTTGCATGTTCTGGACAATTTTCTAGTATTTTGTAGCGAAGCTGGCAACCCTCCGATCACAAGATCACTACTCTTTTATTATTTATTGTCAAGCCCGTCGCACAGGATCGAACCAGGAAACCTGTAATTCACAGCTGACGCCTTTAAACAATGGATGCCCTGGGTTAATTCTGGAATTATCAGTATAACTCCTAAGCCATCTAATTGTAATTCAAGATTATTTTTCTCCTCTGTATTTAGTAAAATTTACAACAATCTTACATTTTAACTCATCGTTATTATGAACAGAAAATATCACTACAAAACTTTCTTTCAAAACCGATCAAGTTAAATATCATTGTATGCATATAGTATTTTATTAATAGAAAAGAAAATATAGCTCCACGAGGTCACATTTCACAATTTTTTATCTTCCGTATCCTACCAGGAAACTCAAGAATGACAAATGCCCCAAGCTGTTTGTTAGCATAACAAAAACATACCAAATGCAATATTTCATCTCCATGGGGTCTCTTACTACACTACAGAAAACAAATTACAATGATACAATGTAGTAGTTAATAGAATCGGATTTCGAATTGTAGAAAAGCCATTAAGCATAAAACACGTCCAAAATCAAATTTGAGAAATACCATTACGCATGAAATACGCTCAAAATCACAGTATAAAAAAGGATTAGTCATTGAAACATGAAAACTTGCTATATCTTATTCCCCCAGAAAGGCTGCTGCTGACAGTGGCAAGCAAAATATTGTATACAATCTCCTCTCCTCCATTCTGTATTCGAAAACATAAGAACTTCATTTTTCATTTGTTTCGTTTTTTTTATTGCTCACGGGGCCGTCTTTCAGTATTATCTGTTCATATGAGTAGTATATTCCGGCTGACGTTCAAAAAAGGACAAAAAATGTCTTTCTTCAACTCCTTTTATTCCAAGAAAAAAAGACATTCCTGCAGCTGTTGTCACCATGAGAATGGCGGCGTCTTCTTGGCTGAGCTTTCCCATTCACTACTTAACTGTCTTAAGTTACGGCCTCTAAGAAAAAGAAAAATACAATCGTATTTTTCCCTTAATAAAAAAAACTTTTTTTGTTTTCTGGTAGCGATCTTCTAAAGTGGTCTTAAAAGTTGGCCGATGCACTCATTCCCAAGGAATTATCTTCTTTCGTTTTCCGATTCCTTTCGCACTGTTATTTTCACACCTAAGTCCTATAGGACATTTAGATTTACATTTTCTTTCCCATGTGAAGATCGCTATCATGGCCAATAAAACTCGTATAAACACATAAAATTAAATACGATACATTTTTATTTGGTCCCCCAATGGGATAAGATGAATAGATGCTTATAAATTCTCCAATAGGATTATCTTAGAATTACTATACTAAGCTTTACATTTTATATGTTTGAAATAAACCAATTTTTATATAATTCACTTCAAGTATAAACAGTTTTATTGGCAAAATAAAAATACTTTCAGTATATTTTTTTAATTACATTATTACACGTCTTATTTTACTGGAATTATACAGGAATATTTAATCGAGTTTTAGCAAAGTGAGTGGAGAAATCTTATATAGCTTATATATAACTAAAACACAAACTTACTTAAGTTGTTCTAAGGAAGTGTTTAATAATACCTTACAATTCACATCAGGAGCGTGTATACAAAAACAAACATGTCAGTCCGATTGCAAATCGCAGAAAATCGCAAAAACGTTTGGCATGCTAATAGACCTCCACATTTAAGTATTAAAATAAAAGGGATATTTTTGGAAATATTTTTTAAAAAATAGCAATAACGGGTAGAGGTTACCTTTTTTTTTATAAAATTAAATGCTTCTAATTTTTAAAAATATTTTTTTAACATGTTTGAGTTTGCATGCACAAGCTCCTCAACTAACCACCAAGTTAAAAGTTCAACAGTAATATGAAAATTCAGTAATATAAAGTTTCTTTCCGAATTATAAAAGATTTCTCTAAAAGAACTAGAACTTAAGATAATCAGAAATAAAAAATACAATTCAGATGTCAATTAATCTTAAATTTTGTACATTTTATGTATATTATCCAAATGGTTTAAATAACTTTCTGCAGGAAAATTAAATCCGATAAATATTAGTCTCAATTCTAATATGAAATACAAGTGGGAAAACAATAGTAAAGAAATACTTTTCTATCAATTTATTTTATGTTCTTCAAAATATACGTTAAATTTGTAGTCAATTTTTCTTTTAAAAATCTGAAAAAAAAAAAATGCATGAAAGGGCATTACTATCGCCAACTAGGGGAAAATACCAATTTTTAAAAAACTATTGTGTTTTAACCAATTTTTAAAACACTATTGTTGGGTTTTAACCAATTTTAAAAAACGGTTGTTATTTGTTTTGTTATTCTAAAACTCTTCCATAATGAACAGGTTGTGTGAAAAATTATTACTGTTGGAGAAAAGTATCTATATACCCGTCATATGGCTTTAGTAAAATAATATGTTTTGTTCTACTGTCATGTGAATACATCTTTAAAATAATGCCTGCAGACCGATAGCCATTAGTCTTAGCCTGTTGGGCTACATATCGGTCATCACTTACCATTCCCATCACTCGCATTATTAACAGCTGTTTTTGTCCTTGTGAATGTCTTCATGCACGCGATACGACGGTATGATAGATAAAAAAAACTATTTGGTCACACCACTTTGCATTCCGTTCTTCCTACAGCTTAGAAATCATCCAGCCACAAGTGAAGTCAACATCAATATGTTCATTTCTATCCATTTAAAGAAGACCCGAGCTCCAAATCCTAATATTTTTAATAATGAATTCATAAATACCATTTTTTTACATCATTAAAAACATCTCTTTATGAATGAAAGAAGAAAAAATGTTTTTTGGGGATTTTTAAGCCATCCTTTTTTTAAAACCCTACTCGTTCAATTTTTAATATTTAAAAAAAATAATATGATTGATTTAATAACGTCAAAGTATATAATACAGACGTATGAAGAGATTATGGCCAATTTGTGTTTGAATTGTTTTCAAAAACTTTTTTTTTTATGTTCATAACCTAAATAATATTCACATTTTTACGTTCATTAATTCGTAAAAATATTATAACTTAATTTATAAAAAGCTATTCCTATGTTTCTAAAACAAATATTTGTTTCAAAATCTATTAGCAGTTTATTTTTAAGTACGGATTTTACAAAGCTTTAGTATTTTAACCGTGACCAAAGTTCAAAACATTTTATTTTGAGTAAATGACGAACGTTGTAGATAAAAAGCAAAAAGCCAAATGATAAATGGTATATAAACATGTAAAAAAACACAAGTTTTCTTTCTTTTACTGCTTTGAAATTTTGTACACACCTTTTATAATATGTGTAGAATCGTTTTATTCAAAAATATTTTAGAATTTTTTTTTAATTTGGGGCTCGGATCTCCCTTAACAGTCTGTTATTTTTAAACTAATCAAGTCTCACTTTTTATATAACACTAGTGTTTATTTTAGTTATATCTTGTAAGTAGGGAGTTTTATTTTCAAATATTTGAATACGCATAACTTTGAGCTACGTTTTAGCTTTATGCAAATACATACTAATATATGTACTTAATTTTTAACAATGGTATTCTTAAAAAAATTAACAAAAACAAAATTTACTATTTGATGAGAAATAAATAGTGGTTACAAATTTTTGAGCGATGATTATAATTTGCCTATTTTAACACACATAAAAACAATTATTTTCCTATGATTTAACTACTTTGTTTCTACTGAAGCTAAGCGACTTATTTAGAATATAAGCAAAGTAGTCGAGTAAATATGTTTTATTATACCAATACAGCTAAATATGATACAGCCAAACAATGACCATCACCCAACAATTTGGTACTACCCTGTATATATTCGATACTAAATCATATTTTATGTTTGTTTTTCTATTTATCTTTAACTTATCAAAGGTTATCATTGGGCAATAAAAACTTTAAAACTTAGTAAATTTACACTTAAATGCCACTAAGTTATTCCTAAATAATTTATTCAATTAAAATATTCGCAAAATGAAGCAAGATTTTCATATTCGGTAAAAAATAAGCTTTAACAGTTTAAATAACTGCGATTTTTCTTCTACCGGACAGCAAAGAGGGTAAAAACCTTTAAGGAGGCCAAAGAAAAGAAAAACAAGGACTGCCAAACAGATAAAAATATGATCCAGTACCTCTCGATATTAATAAAAGTCTTAAGCTGAAAGAAAAACAAGTGTTTTCCCAACAATGGGGTCACCCAAAGCAGACTGTCACTGCTCATGAACCCTTCTGTTAACCGCAATCAGCGGATAATAGTTCTCAGAAGAAATGCCACCTCTTTCAAAGTACTTGACGCCGCCCTTCACTCATTTTTTTATTTCATTGCCTCCTACTATAGGGTCTCCTCATCGGATACCAGGACATACGATCGGTCATCCATTGTCAGAGCAACACAAGACGAATGACTTGGCCGAGCCATAGACAGTTTCTGAAGTTTCGTCGCGTTCTGGTATCCATCCCCCTAAACATATACCATCCCTTCCATCTTGCTTTTGCAGCACTTTGAGAAGCTGGGCCTTTTATTCTTCGGAAGCTTTTACATGGCTTTGAATTTCGAATATTTATTTCATTCTTTTTTTTATTTGTCCAGATAGAATAGAAAATCCCCCCGTCCTAACTATTTGTCACTAGGTATTCGGGATAGTTTTCTATTATATCCCCGGATTTGAAATGGTAAAGATGTCATCCCTTTTAGAATGAGCGTCTTATGGATTGAAAAATTCAATAGGCGTTTCGAGAAATGATTAGTCAATGTCTTTTTGTAGGTTATGTCTTGTGTTGAGTTGATAAATATCGACTCGAATTTAATGTTCATTTATAGTTACATTTCAGAAGCTTTTCAGTGAATTGAAATAGAAACTATGAAAAGATTTTGTATTTAGAATGACATTGAACACGACTTTATCATAATAGTCTATTTTTCAATTTCAGAAAATAAACAATGTAATCGGCTTAAAGAGTTATCAAAAAAAAATTTAGACTTCATTTTGGATCTGATGCATACACATAAAATACCTGCATTATAGAAATTCACAATAATTTCTATTCACATTCTACGACAATTTTGAACACTTATTTTTAAGAAGTCTGCGATCGTCAAAGCTATTACGTCACAATCGTTTCGTCATTGAATCACGTGACTTTTGACGACACAATTATCCTCAAATTACAACAAAAGTCATTTACTCATTGCTTTTCAGCCTTTTTGTGGAGGCGTCATCTAATTTTTTAGTTTTTATACATATATTGACACAATTTGATCAAACCATTTTGTAATGGTCGATAAAGCGTTGGACTCTGGACAGAGAGGTTCGCGGTTCGAGTCGACACGCCAATTATTTGAAATAGTCTTCATTTTTGATTATATAAATTTCATTAAAAAAAAAAAGACAAAACGAATTTCCTCAAGTTAACGAAATATTTAATCGGGGCATATGGCGGGTGTCCGTTTCGTCAAATAGGACGATAGTTTCTTCAAAATTGAGCATGCATTTTTAACAATGCACTAAGAAATATAGCGGGCGAGATGCTACATGGAAACAATTTTTTTTTATAGAAAAAATTATTTCTTATCACATACAAATAAAGATAACCAATTTAATTATCCATAATTTAATTTTGACTTCGTTAAAACATTCAAAAATATAAAGCAGTAAAAATAGAAATACGATAACGCATAATCCGAATCTCAGTAATTGGTTCTCAGGATTTCATCGAAAGTTTTGCTAATAATTAAAATAATACCCACC
Source organism: Troglohyphantes excavatus (assembly GCA_963932185.1). NCBI lineage: Eukaryota > Metazoa > Arthropoda > Arachnida > Araneae > Linyphiidae > Troglohyphantes > Troglohyphantes excavatus. Next base: position 42,457,929 of record OZ010672.1, on the reverse strand, counting down.
TCGTAAAGACTATAAAACCAAAAGTTTCGAAATACATTCAATCTGATCCTGTAATTAACGATGCGAAAAGATTTTTTCAAAAAGGTATTAAACTAAAAAATAATATCCCAGTTCTGTGGCGACCCATGTCATTTTAATTCTGATGCGTAGGGAGATCAATCTTCGTTGGAACCTAATATGGGACGCCGTAAAATAACCGACGCCCGAAGATTATTTTAATTTAAAAATGATTGCAGTTGGTTAAATGAAAATTATTGATGTTCTTTTTGGGTTATCAAACGACTAAATTCATTTTCAAGAAACTCTCCCATTTTATAAAATATATTAAATCAAACATTAATTTATCTGTCTTGATAAAGGGAAGGCCAGTATCCATGTTTTAGAATCTGGCTTTTATACTGGCCAATATCGAAATAGTAATAAAAAAATGAACAATTTTCTTAATTTTATTTTAATTTAAAAATGATTGCAGTTGGTTAAATGAAAATTATTGATGTCTATTTGGATTATCAAACGACTAAATTTATTTTCAAGAAACTCTCCTATTTTATAAAATATATTAAATCAAACATTAATTTATCTGCCTTGATAAAAGGAGGGGTCAGTATCCATGTTTTAGAGTATGGTTTTTATACTGGTCAATCTCTAAATAGTAATAAAAAATTTAAACAATTTTCTTAGTTTATTTTATAACATTTTTATAGTTTGTTATAAAATTCTGAATCTTTTGACTACGTCCATTTTTATTTAGGAAAAGTTTGAGAGCAATTTTATTGACACTATAATGAATATTGGACCTTCTACCAAGGGGATTGAATGATATTGGGAGAACTCAATATAAAACCAATAGAAACTTTACATCATCGATAAGCATGTGGGTTTAATTCACAAACCATGCAACTCCAAACCAAGGATTCAGCAGCCGTAGCGAAAGCTGCTTGGCGATTAAATCCATTCTCGGAAATCATATATTTTTAAGCCAATCCCTCACCTACAATCTAAGCTCAGGCATTCAGATCACTTGTTTTTAAACAATTCCACATTAGAAGTGAATCGTTTGAATTTCGTCGCCAAGCAACTTTCGCTACAGCTGCTGAATACGCGTTTTAGACTTACGTGGTTTGGTTTAGAGTAACGTGGTTCGGTTGGTTTAGTTTGGAGTTACGCGGTTCGGTTGGTTTGGTTTGGAGTTACGTGGTTCGGTTGGTTTGGTTTGGAGTTACGTGGTTCGGTTGGTTTGGTTTGGAGTTACCTAGTTCGGTTGGTTTGGAGTGGAGTTTCGTGGTTTGGAGTTGCATTTTTTTTAATTAAGTCGAGTATACTTATTAACATTAGTCTAATGACAATAACAATGATCATGAAAAATATTGGTATGTACATAAATTATTGAGTACTGAATGCCTATTCACGCTACATAATTCTGAATAGATAGATAACTTAAACACTAACTTCACTCAATTCTAAAAAAGTCTGGAGCAGATGTTTCGCATTGATAGAAAAATCCAACTTCTCCTTCCAACTCTGTGGCAGTTTGTTTAATGCTCGAGACACCCCGTTCAAGTGTGGCCACAACCTTAGAAAGCTTTCGATCCCAAATACAGCCCAGGAATCCCACGTCCAACTGCGAAGTCCTGTGAAAGTGAGAGGCACTCTGGCCTGATAAGGCCCCGTGTGATATTGTAGCCATAGCAACACTCATTTCCTGAACTGTGTCTTGTCGTCCGGAAGGGATATCCAGCCGATCCACAGCTCCCTCGAAATTGATCTCCAGGAAAAAAGACACGAACACCCCGTGTCCCTTTTTTATATTTCGCGCATTATTTTTATGACCCCTCATTTTTCTCTGGGGGATGTCACCGGCGAACTCATTTGTAAGAAAAGGGGCTTTGTTTATTAGAAACACATAGCAGAAAGTGTCATGTTTCTTCAATGACTAATGTTTAGTTTTATAAAAAATATGTATCAGATATATTTATCAAATATAGTTACTAGCTGTTTGGCCCCGCGTTACTGCCTCATATATATATTCATTGTTTTATACGCAGAGGGAAAAGGTATTGTGATCCACAGACAGACACATTCTTTGATTATTATAGATTATGGGTTAAGTTTTGTATCATCGTTGAAATGCGTCATTTGATGCAAAGTTTTCCCGTCCCAAAAAAGACGATTTAAAAATATATTTTAACTACAATTTATATACAGTTCCTTTTAACCAGTCAAGATCCCAACCCTTGATCCACAAGATGGGCCATAGTGGTCGTCCGCGGAGATATTTTCTAACGACTAAGTGTTGATTTTCGCGCCATGTATATATTGCTTTATCCAAGAACATCAAAGTTGGTGAAACATATTGCAAGTTCAAATATCACCAATTTATTAAGTTAATAAATTTATTTACAATAAGATTCCATGAATTTCATTTTGTATCTTAATTTTAGTGAAATTAAGGTGGTGGTCCCCCGTTTTGTTCAATTTACAGTTTGGTGGCCAACTAAAGTTTGGGAACCACTATTTTACCTTTAGGAAAAAGGAATGGGTATTTGGTAGCAGATGGTTCTCAATTATTTGAGTGACCCGCATTGATGATAAAGGCCACAGTGACCACAACAGTTGAATGACCAGAACTTTTAGTAAAGAACGCCCAGCCTTGATAGATAAAGTGGATTAAAATAACATCAAGATCAATCACTATCAGTTCATAATCGAGGTTTCACTACAAAAACCATTTTCAAGGGTTCTTACAAAAAGGTCCATTTGATCTCATCCCCTATTTAAAGCAATTATCAAGTATTGAAAACGTTCTTTCAAAATTTTTAAAAAGAATGCAAAACTGTTCATAGAATCAAAAAAAGTAAAACTATTCCATCCACAACTATAAAAAATCGTATAGTTGGCACTCCACTAGTTAAAATACAGGTTGTTTAAGAATTATCTTTACAACTTTGACACGATATAAAACCCAAAAGGAATGAGATAGCCAAGTTATGTTGCTTGTACACGTAACAACAAGGCATGAAGTTTTATTTGTACGCAGTTTTTTTTCCAAAAACAACAAACGAACCATTCAACACACCAGAACAAACAACACACCATTCTAAAACCATTTACACACCAATAAACCATTAATGCACTAAGCTTTCTCCTGAGAATGGGTGTAGGAAAATTATCATTACAACGTCGACACGCAATAAAACCTGAAGGAAAAAAGACATGTTGCTTATACGTGTAACAGTAACAAAGTTTTATTTATTAGCTAAAAAAATTTTAACTGGGTACAAATAAAATTTCACGTGTTGCTATTACATGTACAAGCAACATAACTTAACTTATTTCTTTTAGGTTTTATTGCGTGTCAAAATTGTAAGGCGAATTTTTAAACACCCTGTAGATTGGAACAAACTTAGGTTAATTCCTAGTGTACGGTGCCCCCGCCAAATGTGATTTGGCGACAATTGGTGGGCGATAAAGTTTATAGTTTGGCAACCCTATTTCATGACGTTTCTAGCAATGTTATGATGTACGGCAACCCTACTTTTTTTTTCTCGCACCGTTTCACGTTGTTTTGCAAAGGCCGTGTCGCCAATTTTCAGAATCGCGCCAAGGAGGCACCGTACACTAGGAATTTACCCAAACTTAATTTACCATACTAATTTAAATTTCAGATAAAAATCATTATCAGCAATAATCATATTTATATTCTTAAAATTAAATCTAACATAATCTCTAAACACTTATAACAAAACTCGTATTTATTAAATGGTGGTAAAAAGAATATCAATGATGACAACGAAGGCCCTATAAGAAATTGCAATATCTTATTACGGAAAGAGTTCAACTGCTGTATCTGAAGAATAAAATCCAGTATTAACAATGGCATTTCTGAAATAGCCGAGACCTGGACAAGATAGCAGGGGATTATTTTGGTCACGTTTCGGCATTATTCCGACAGCATAATCTTGTGAATAGGAAATTCGTGTTCCTCAAGTCTTATGATTGAATCAGAAGTTTCTTTTTATTACATCCGTCGAAGGCAAATGTTTATTGTGTGAAAAGCACAATGAAGTAAGCAATTTTCTTGCGAATCTTCGTAACACACGATATGTGTATTTCAATTCGAGGTTAGGGACATTCGAATAGCCATTTCGTACACTCCAAGCCATGTTATTTTGAGTCCAAAAAATTTAAGAGTGAAATTATATTTCAAAAATTTAAATTATGTTTAAAAAATTTATTCACACCCTTATGAAAACTGATGCATCTCAACCAACCAAAACGCGAGTGAGATATGCCACATCCGATCAAAAGTACTACGATCCACACCACAAAAACGTAATTTTGTAAAACATATTTATTAGAAATTTTAACAAATTTATCTTAACTCAATAGAGCTAATGCACTGTTAAATATTTCAGTTCAACGCTGCACCAAATATTGGTGCTCTGCATCAATTTACACCAAAATCACAATGCTAAGGGTAGTTGCACACTAGCGACAATTTGCATTGGAACTTTTAATCAACTTAGCAACTAAAATATCGCACTGCAACTGCTGTTGATTTAATTTCATCCAACTCGGTGCTGTCAGATTTCGCAATCGTAACAGGAAAGATGAAAAATCGTCAAACTCGTGTGATCACAATTTCCTCAAAATTGCCAAATTGACGATTATTCGCCATAGCTGATAGCGCGGAAGCATTTTTATGTCCAACTAAAAAGTTGCTAAATGAACGGATGCAATTCGAGTTTCCGAATTGAAAACGTGGGTGCAAGGAACCAGTCATCTCCAACCAATAGCTATAGAGATATATAGGAAAATGGTTACTTTTGTCTCGTACGATGCAAAAAAAAATTTAGAATTTCATCCGTCCTGAACAATTTTGAAAACTGGAGCAGTCTGGTTCGTATACCCACGTCTTCAATTGTGTGCAACTAAAAGCAGTTTATTTGCATGTCCGAGAGTTGCCAGTGCGCGGCTGGCCTAGCAAAAACTATCGTATTAAACAAGAATAATAAATTACGCATTAATCTCGACCCCTACAAGGCCTTGTATTTAAAATCCACTTCAATTAATAATGATCTAAATCTCTGAAGGAATCTAATCGCCAACAGGTGACTCGACTTCTCACTTACAGCAACGAAATGATAAATACACTGCTCTTAACAAGTTAAATGATAAACAAAACGATCACTCTTGTACATCGCGCTATCAAATTACTTTATGACTTATTGCTAGTATATTGAATTCATGTCATCGCAACAAAATATAAACGCAGAGTGTTAATAAGTTCGTAAAATACACGACCAAAAGGCACGAGAATAGTGTATAATATTACACGAATTCGTCTTTAGTAACAAACAAGCTGAGGTGATACTTCATTCTGGTCGTGACTACCTAGACATTATCAGACTGCGGGAGGGTTTTAGTTTGTTGAAAAAAGAAGTCGGTTATAGACTTAGCAAAATGTGCTCACAGTTGCCCAGTGGATGAAGGCGTTGGGCTAGTAATCAGAGGATTGCGAGTTCGCGTCCGCCTGATGGGCTTGTCAAAGGAAAGTAAATATGTAGTGTTATTGCGATTTGGGGGTTGCCAGCTTCTCTACTAAAATAATAGAAATTCGAATAGAAACATCCAACAAATTTTACCGACGTGGTGGTGCTGACGTATTCTGGCTGGTTGATTGGTTTGTTAATTAACGTCGCACTAGAGTTGCACAGTGGGCTATTGGCGACGGTCCGGGGTCAATCTCGAAAGAAAGAGCCGGGAACACATACACATTCATACACACATGCACCTCGTTATTTTAGAACCATGGTCAGATGACGAGGAAACACCTAAACTGGCACCCAACGCCTTCAATAGACGTCGGGACTTTGGACCCCGATCATATTTATCGTGCACCAGTCCCGTATACACGCCAGTATAATTTGTTGGATATTCTGGACGACTTTCTAGTATTTTTGTAGCGAAGCTGGAAACCCTCCGATCGCAAGATCACTACTTTTTTACTTTTCTATGTCAAGTCCATTTCACGGATTCGAACCACCAATCATCTGATTAGTAGCTGAACGCCTTACCAACTGAGCAACTGGGGCTCCGACGTATTCTGACGGAAAATGTGCATGATAAATCTGATCTAGGTTTAATGTCCTGACGTCTATTCAGGTTGCGTTGGGTGCTAGTTCAGGTGTTTTCTCTTCATCTGACCATAGTTCTAAAATAACGAGGTACGTGTATGAATGCGTGTGGTTTGGTTTTGGTAAATTAACATCGCACTAGAGCTGCACAGAGGGCTGTTGGCGACGTTTAGGGCCTATGTCGAGGGAAAGACCCGGGAACAATGCCTCGTATTTTTTAACCATGGTCAGATGACGAGGACAACACCTGAGCTGGCACCGACGCAACCTCAATAGGCATCAGGCCATTGGACCCCGATCAGATTTCTGCTCCACTCCCGTATACATGCCAATATAATTTGTTGGCTGTTCTGGACGACTTTACAGTATTTTTGTAGCGAAGCTGACAACCTTCCGATCACAAGATCACTAATTTTTTACTTTTTTTCCCAGTACACAGCACGGGCTCGAACTAGCAATCCTCCGATTACCAGCTGAACGCCTTTATCCAGTGGGCAACTGGAGGCTCGTGTGTAGTTGTGATAAGTCTCAATACGAGAGCAGAAATAAGCAGCCGGAAAACGCATAAATCAACCAAATCAAAATCAATTTAACAATATTATTTATTGCGCACCAGAATTGTTAAATCATGGTTGAATTTAACGAATTTTCGGAAATATCGCAACTCAAACGTTATATAACTAGTAGTTGAAATGGTACAAAAATATTTATTACTAAGTAAATATATGACAACTACCGTTTCAACTCTGTAACACAGTCATTTGTTTTAATAATACAAATGTAAACAGCACTTTCCAGAGATTAGGAATAAATTACTTATGAATAAATTTAATAAAATATTCACAGATTACTCAATATTAAAAAATTACAATACCTTGTTTGATAGTTGTTTAAGATAACTCGATTTGAACCAGCAAATAATTAAAATCCATAAGACGTTACGTTTATATTTTCTCCTGCTTTACAAAGTAATCGTAATACCGTGGTATCACGGTTCTGACTCCCGTTCAATTGTTTGTTCAAACTAACGGTTTGTGAAAATAACAACGCACTAGAGCTAAAGAATGGGCTATTAGGAGATGGTTTGGTTTGTTTAAAAAACGTCGCACTAAAGCTGCACAGTGGGCTATTGGCGACGGTTCGGGGCCTATCTCGAAGGAAAGACCCGGGAACGATGCCTCGTATTTTTGAACTATGGTCAGATGACGTATTAGGAGATGATTCAGGGCCTATCTCGAAGGAAAGATACAGAACACTGCCTTGTAATCTTGAACCGTGGTTAGATGACGTTGACAATACCTGAGCTGTCACCCCGCGCACATGATTTAGGTGTGAAGACGATAGATATAACGTGCGTCAGTCTCTTCTACATGGCCTCATCATCCGACCATGGTACAAAAATAAAATGCAGTGAACTTGCGATCGTTCGAGATAGACTCCGAACCGTCGCCAATTGCCCACTGTGCAGCTCTAGTGCGACTTAAATTAACCAAACCAAACTTGCGATCGGAGGGTTGCCAGATTCGCAGCAGAGTAACAATACGCCGACAGAACTTGCCTCCAATTTCTATAGCGTGTATACGGGACTGGTACACGTTAAATCTCATCTGGGTCCAAAATCCTGACGCCTATTGAGGTTGCGTCCGGCGCCAGCTCAGGTGTTGTCCTCGTCATCTGACCATGGTTCAAAAATACGAGGCATCGTTCCCGGGTCTTTTCTTCGAGATAGGCCCCAAACCGTCGCCAATAGCCCACTGTGCAGATCTAGTGCGACATTAATTAACCAACCAACAAAATAAGTGGTTGGTTAGTTGAAATAACGTCGCACTAGAGCTGCACAGTGAACTATTGGCGACTGTTTAGGGTCTATCTCAAAGAAAAGATCCGGGAACATTGCCTTGTGTTTTTGAACAATGGTCAGATGACGACGAGTCAAAATTCGAAACACAATCCCAATCTGACCATAGCACAAAAATACAAGGCAGTGTTCCCGGGTCTTTCCTTCGAGATATACCCCGAACTGTCGCCAATATTTCTAGAACTACGTTAATTAAACAACCAAACATCTTTCAAGTTTGGTTTGGTTTGGTTTGGTTAATTAACGTCGCTCTAGAGCTGCACAGTGGGCTATTGGCGACGGTTCGGGGTCAATCTCGAAGGAAAGACCCGGGAACACATACACATTCACACACACATTCATACACACATTCACCTCGTTATTTTAGAACCATGGTCAGATGACGAGGAAACACCTGAACTGGCACCCAACGCCTTCAATAGACGTCGGGACTTTGGACCCCGATCAGATTTATCGTGCACCAGTCCCGTATACACGCCAGTATAATTTGTTGGATATTCTGGACGACTTTCTAGTATTTTTGTAGCGAAGCTGGCAACCATCCTTTCGCAAGATCACTACTTTTTTACTTTTCTATGTCAAGTCCATTGCACGGATTCGAACCACCAATCCTCTGATTAGTAGCTGAACGCCTTACCAACTGACGGGCTCCTGGGAATCCAAGATTTCCCGGTTCAAACCTTGCGATGGACTAGACTAAAGAATAGCAAAAAGTAGTGATATTGCGATCGGAGGGTTGCCAACTTCGCTACCAAAATACTATAATGTCGTGCAGAACATCCACAAAAAATTAACGGCGTGTATACGGGACTGGTACACGATAAAACTGATCGGGGTCCAAAGTCCCGACGTCTATTGAAGGCGTTAGGTGCCAGCTCGGGTGTTGTCCTCGTCATCTGACCATGTTTCAAAAATACCAGGCATCGTTCCCGGGCCTTTCTTTCGAGATAGGCCCCAAACCGTCGCCAATAGCCCACTTTGCAGCTCTAGTGCGACGATAATTAACCAAAACCAAAAAATAAGGAGCCCTAGTTGCTCAGTTGGTAAGGCGTTCAGCTACTAATCAGAGGATTGGTGGTTCGAATCCGTGCAATGGACTTGACATAGAAAAGTAAAAAAGTAGCGATCTTGCGATCGGAGGGTTGCCAGCTTCGCTACAAAAATACTAGAAAGTCGTCCAGAATATCCAACAAATTATACTGGCGTGTATACCGGACTGGTGCACGATAAATCTGATCGAGTGTCCAAAGTCCCGACGTCTATTGAAGGCGTTGGGTGCCAGTTCAGGTGTTTCCTCGTCATCTGACCATGGCTGTAAAATAACGAGGTGCATGTATGAATGTGTGTATGAATGTGTGTGTGAATGTGTATGTGTTCCCGGGTCTTTCCTTCGAGATTGACCCCGAACCGTCGCCAATAGCCCAGTGCGGCTCTAGTGCGACGTTAATTAACAAAACAAAACCAAACCAAAAAATAAGTTGGTTGGTTAGTTGAATTAACGTCGCACTAGAGCTGCACAGTGTGCTTTTGGCGAAGGATATGGCCGCAATATCACTACTTTTTACTATTCTTTAGTCTAGTCCATCGCAAGGTTTGAACCGGGAACATTTGGATTCCCAGCTGACGCCTTAATCCACTCGGCCACGGAGGCCTTCCAATATGTCTAGAACTACTTTAATTAAACAACCAAACATCTTTCCGGAAACAACAGATGCTATAAGATAACCACTAAGTCCCATTCGTCAAATTTGAAATACCTAGTTCAAAAAGTGCTATCATAAAATTGCAAGAGATGTACAACAACTAATTATTATAATAACTCGACTGAAAAGAACAAAAGAATTGATGTCTCGCCAAAAGACCTTGCTTTTCACTCCTCATAATTTTGTTTAGCCCACTAAATAGACTCTTTCTAATGATTTATTCTTTGCCATCAACCTACTGCGCCATGACGTTTATCAATGGTCACTAAACCTCGTCTTAGTAATGAGGTCTTTGTAATAAACAAATCCACGCAATGTCGACGGTGTGTACTATATTAAATTGTTCACGCTTGACAAGCGATGCGATTCAGACTAGACTCATTAAGAACTAAAAACCTAATATGTGTGATTTGTGTAGTACATTCTGCTAGTGCTAATTAACTATCACTTGAAATTGAAATAAAGTTTTTTTTTCGTGTAAAAACGAGGATATTATATGTTTTTAAAAAAATTTCAAGGAGTACTTTTCGGAACATTTTCGTGTAAAAAATTGGACTGTTCATCAACTGAAAAAGAGTTCGAATACAAAAAATAATGGAAAAAAAACATTAATTTGAGGTTATTTTCCCCTTCAGTCGCTTTTGGGAGAAACTGCTTTTATAAAAAAATATTAATCCGACTAGCTCAATTAAATGCTTTAGGTATCTAGAAATTAATTAATTACTTTTAATGGTTATAAATCAGTTATAATGGTTAGTATCAGTTTTATATTTGTAGGTTATAAATATTCAAATTGATTGCAATTAAAAATTTCTTTCAGATGAATACATTAATTTTAAAATCAACCACCTAAAGAATAGATATGTTTTTAATAATTCACACTTCTTCAGATTGAAACATTACATTTAATAAATTTTCCACTTTTAAAACAATTCCGTATTAATTTAAAACATATCTAACGTGCAAATACCCGAAAACGGATGATTGTAATAGAATTTTTTATCAATTGAATTCAATGAGTGAGATTAAAAAGGAAAATATTCCAATTGGATTCCAGTGAAATCTCTTACTTTTTAATCTCATTCATTCAATTAGTTTTATCACCTTTTTGTCTTTTTTTATAATAATATATGATTCGCAAACTGTTACTCAATTTCAATCATTTGATTATTTATGAAAAGAGTATGGAACACTCAGATTAATAATACCGACTGTCATTTGCTTAGCTCCAATTCCCTTTTCACTTTATTGTTCTCTGCCTAATTTTAAAAATGATGTCTTTTAAATTAAAAACAATCAAAATTCGTGTGCCTCCCCCACATAAGAACACGGTTGAAGTTAATTTTCTTTCGTCTTCATTAACCAGGTGAATTTAAATAAATAATCATTTCATAAATAAACTCGGGAATCGACTCCAGTTCGATAATAGCTCGTACAGCACATCGCTTTTTTAATCGTGTAAGAAGTAAACCAGACAATACCTTGTCCAGATCACGTGACTTGTGCCGTCTAATCAAAGTATTTCTCCCGTGCGTCTTCTTTTTTCCGGATAGCACAGGTACAATGTTAAATATTTTACAAGTCAATAATTCATTAACTAATTGTTGAAATCAAATGAAACTTATATGATATTAAAGTATTGTCGTGGTCTTTGGGTTGTTATAGATTTAGTTGAATATTGATGAAAATTAACCAAGCATACTTTTGTTTGCTGTTTCACTTGACAAAGTTGGTTTGGTAAATTAATGCCAAACCGTCAGATTGGGCTATTGACGACGGTTCGGGGCCTATCTCGAAGGAAAGACCCGGGAACGATGCCTAGTATTTTTGAATCATGGTCAGGTGACGAGAACAACACCTGAGTTGGCACCAGACGCAACCCCAATAGACGTCAGGACATTAGACCAAGATTAGATTTATCGTGCGCCAGTCTCGCCAGAATACGCCAGCACCACCACGCCAGTACAATTTGTTGGATGTTTCTAGACTCCCTCCGATCGCAAGATCACTAATTTTTTTACTTTTCTTTGTTGAGTCCATCGCACGGGCTCGAACTAGCAATCCTTTGATTACCAGCTGAACGCCTTTGTCCACTGTTCCACTGGAGGCCTCTTCACTTGACAAAGAAAAGTAAAAAAGTAGTGATCCTGTAGTGTGAAAAATAGTGATCAAAAAGTGTTGTCATCGTCATCTGACAATGGTTCAAAAATACGAGGCATTGTTCTCGGGTCTTTCCTGCGTATATGCCCAAACCGTCGCCAATAGCACAATGTGCAGCTGCAGTGCGACGTTGATTAACCAAACCAAACCAACAAATAAGTATTTCATTCTAGAAAATCTAATCTTATGTGCAAGAAACAATATTCTCAAAATGAACAGATCTTTCAATTAAGATTGACCTCTACTAACTCCATGAGTAAATTTTACTCAATAGTGCTTTGATTTAGCATTGTTTCTTACCTAATGATGGGGGAGTAGGGCTAAAAGGAGAAGAAAATTCTTAAGAAACCATGAAGATTAATCTATCAAGATATGGAATCAATACCCTTCATCCCCAAAGTTTAAAAACATGCCCAAGCACATTACGACACAAAGTAACTCCCACATTCAAATCTACTTTGGGCAAATCACTTCACATATCATTAAGCAATGTCCTGATTTTGGAGTTTCTTTTTGCCTAATTGGAAAGGATTTGAGAGGCAGTGGGTGGCCTATCGTAAACCTCGAACTCGACGGTTCTCTCATTTCCTTAATGTCGTCGGCAGTTGGTGCTCTATCGTTGGCCTAGTTCCTCCCCGCTGAAAATGACGATTCCCAAACATCGACGCTTGCTAAGACGTGTTAGGAGACGGCGGGGAAACTCATTGGTCTACTTTTTGGTTTGGTACTGCTACTTGCTTCGTAAGATGGCAACTGTAATACAGTGGTTATTTCGGGTTATTTTAGCATGGTGGTAGTTGATGGTTGGTTGAATTTAAGTCGAACTAGAGCTGCACAGTGGGAATATAGCCTCGTATTTTTGAACCATGGTCAGATGACGAGGACAACACCTGAGCTGAGGACATTGTACCCCGATTAGATTTCACGTGCATCAGTCCCGAATACACGCCAATAGTAATTGAGGATAATTTCAGGTGACTTTTGTAATTTAGTAGCTAGTATGGTAACCCTCCTATCACCAGATCACTACATCTTACTTTTTGCCAACCCCTCATGCCGATTCGAACTCGCAATCCTCTAACTGCTAGCCGAATTCCATACCCCCCCTCCCCCGGCTACCCCACCGATTACTCCGGTAGAAATTAAGTAGTTCAGACGATGTTTAACTATTTCGTTTTGTTCTTCTATTTGAGGGGGGGGGGCGGGGGAATTCATGTATTTATTATGTTTTAGGTAAACGTTTTGTTAGTTACTTAAAAAGCAATATTGTATACACTATTTCAAACTTCTTCTATAATGTATTTCAATAAAATAAAATAAAATTGTTAAATTAAATACCAAATTAAATCCTTTGATGTTTCTACCTACTCCCCAGGGAAACGTTTTCTTACTGATACATATTTAAAAAATTCGCACCTATAAAATTAGAAATATGAAGCTTTGTCGTTCTTGGTAAAGTCTTACGAGAAGATTTCAAGATGTTGAGGCACGCTATTCAAATCTAGACAGAAAACTAGAGCCGAAAGTAACAATGCGTTTAGGGCTTCATCGCTGATAGTTATATTTATATATAATTCTCTTACGCGTTGATAGAAAAACGCTGTTTTTCTCTACACGGAATGGTAACAGTTAGTTTGTTTACAAAATTCTGTTGCGCCCGCATATTTATTTTTCCATTATGTAAGCCATTTTGACGAATACCGACTGTCATTTGCTTAGCTCCAATTCCCTTTTCACTTTATTGTTCTCTGCCTAATTTTAAAAATGATGTCTTTTAAATTAAAAACAATCAAAATTCGTGTGCCTCCCCCACATAAGAACACGGTTGAAGTTAATTTTCTTTCGTCTTCATTAACCAGGTGAATTTAAATAAATAATCATTTCATAAATAAACTCGGGAATCGACTCCAGTTCGATAATAGCTCGTACAGCACATCGCTTTTTTAATCGTGTAAGAAGTAAACCAGACAATACCTTGTCCAGATCACGTGACTTGTGCCGTCTAATCAAAGTATTTCTCCCGTGCGTCTTCTTTTTTCCGGATAGCACAGGTACAATGTTAAATATTTTACAAGTCAATAATTCATTAACTAATTGTTGAAATCAAATGAAACTTATATGATATTAAAGTATTGTCGTGGTCTTTGGGTTGTTATAGATTTAGTTGAATATTGATGAAAATTAACCAAGCATACTTTTGTTTGCTGTTTCACTTGACAAAGTTGGTTTGGTAAATTAATGCCAAACCGTCAGATTGGGCTATTGACGACGGTTCGGGGCCTATCTCGAAGGAAAGACCCGGGAACGATGCCTAGTATTTTTGAATCATGGTCAGGTGACGAGAACAACACCTGAGTTGGCACCAGACGCAACCCCAATAGACGTCAGGACATTAGACCAAGATTAGATTTATCGTGCGCCAGTCTCGCCAGAATACGCCAGCACCACCACGCCAGTACAATTTGTTGGATGTTTCTAGACTCCCTCCGATCGCAAGATCACTAATTTTTTTACTTTTCTTTGTTGAGTCCATCGCACGGGCTCGAACTAGCAATCCTTTGATTACCAGCTGAACGCCTTTGTCCACTGTTCCACTGGAGGCCTCTTCACTTGACAAAGAAAAGTAAAAAAGTAGTGATCCTGTAGTGTGAAAAATAGTGATCAAAAAGTGTTGTCATCGTCATCTGACAATGGTTCAAAAATACGAGGCATTGTTCTCGGGTCTTTCCTGCGTATATGCCCAAACCGTCGCCAATAGCACAATGTGCAGCTGCAGTGCGACGTTGATTAACCAAACCAAACCAACAAATAAGTATTTCATTCTAGAAAATCTAATCTTATGTGCAAGAAACAATATTCTCAAAATGAACAGATCTTTCAATTAAGATTGACCTCTACTAACTCCATGAGTAAATTTTACTCAATAGTGCTTTGATTTAGCATTGTTTCTTACCTAATGATGGGGGAGTAGGGCTAAAAGGAGAAGAAAATTCTTAAGAAACCATGAAGATTAATCTATCAAGATATGGAATCAATACCCTTCATCCCCAAAGTTTAAAAACATGCCCAAGCACATTACGACACAAAGTAACTCCCACATTCAAATCTACTTTGGGCAAATCACTTCACATATCATTAAGCAATGTCCTGATTTTGGAGTTTCTTTTTGCCTAATTGGAAAGGATTTGAGAGGCAGTGGGTGGCCTATCGTAAACCTCGAACTCGACGGTTCTCTCATTTCCTTAATGTCGTCGGCAGTTGGTGCTCTATCGTTGGCCTAGTTCCTCCCCGCTGAAAATGACGATTCCCAAACATCGACGCTTGCTAAGACGTGTTAGGAGACGGCGGGGAAACTCATTGGTCTACTTTTTGGTTTGGTACTGCTACTTGCTTCGTAAGATGGCAACTGTAATACAGTGGTTATTTCGGGTTATTTTAGCATGGTGGTAGTTGATGGTTGGTTGAATTTAAGTCGAACTAGAGCTGCACAGTGGGAATATAGCCTCGTATTTTTGAACCATGGTCAGATGACGAGGACAACACCTGAGCTGAGGACATTGTACCCCGATTAGATTTCACGTGCATCAGTCCCGAATACACGCCAATAGTAATTGAGGATAATTTCAGGTGACTTTTGTAATTTAGTAGCTAGTATGGTAACCCTCCTATCACCAGATCACTACATCTTACTTTTTGCCAACCCCTCATGCCGATTCGAACTCGCAATCCTCTAACTGCTAGCCGAATTCCATACCCCCCCTCCCCCGGCTACCCCACCGATTACTCCGGTAGAAATTAAGTAGTTCAGACGATGTTTAACTATTTCGTTTTGTTCTTCTATTTGAGGGGGGGGGGCGGGGGAATTCATGTATTTATTATGTTTTAGGTAAACGTTTTGTTAGTTACTTAAAAAGCAATATTGTATACACTATTTCAAACTTCTTCTATAATGTATTTCAATAAAATAAAATAAAATTGTTAAATTAAATACCAAATTAAATCCTTTGATGTTTCTACCTACTCCCCAGGGAAACGTTTTCTTACTGATACATATTTAAAAAATTCGCACCTATAAAATTAGAAATATGAAGCTTTGTCGTTCTTGGTAAAGTCTTACGAGAAGATTTCAAGATGTTGAGGCACGCTATTCAAATCTAGACAGAAAACTAGAGCCGAAAGTAACAATGCGTTTAGGGCTTCATCGCTGATAGTTATATTTATATATAATTCTCTTACGCGTTGATAGAAAAACGCTGTTTTTCTCTACACGGAATGGTAACAGTTAGTTTGTTTACAAAATTCTGTTGCGCCCGCATATTTATTTTTCCATTATGTAAGCCATTTTGACGATTAACCCCTTGAATTCATTGGTAAATAATTATTTTGATGATATTTGCTTAAATTAGGGGGTTGGCGGAGCAACTTGACATTTTCCTTACACTGTAGTACTGAATAGTATTTTATTTGGTTGGTTGAATAATTAACGTGCCACTAGAGCTACAAATTGGGTATTTTATTTAATTACACTGTTATACTTGACTGGTGCTAACGTTATCTCAATTACCTTCGTCCTAATAAATTAATCAATTTTAATCCTGGAACTCTATTCTCATTTATTCCGATTACAAACTGCAAAGCAACTTTCACTTCAACGTGTGTTCGGTGATAGTTTAAAAGAGCCAACAATCCAATTTGGAGTAATTAGTTCCCTAACAACCATGTCAACCATTGCGAAATGTCATTAGAGACACGTATTAGCAATTAACGGAAATGATCTTTTAATACTAAAATTACAATAGTGTGTCACAAACGTGCAGTTTTAATTAACATTCGCATCTGTAAGTCATTTAGAATAAATATTTAATGATTAATTTGCTTTTAGTTTTATGTGTGCATGTGTGTGTGTCCTAAAAAATCCTTTACAAACAAATTATAATATTTAGTTCAAAAATAAACGTATGTAAAACGTATGTGTGTGTTTAACTAAGTTAAGTAACGTTTTAAACATTATGTGAAGAACAAACATTCAAAACGTCGTTCGTCCAAAATTTCTGAAAATGAGATCACTAAATCACTAAATTTGCCATAGAATTTTCTATGGAACTAACCTATTTTATTCGTCTAAAACACATTTGGTCTTATTCAAATTAACTTGCAAAGATCAGAATTTGTTCAAAGGTCAATGCGTTTAGGATTTTTTTGTTCCTATATTTTTTTTTCTCGATTCTTCTTAATTTGACAAAACACGTTTTGAGTGTTTCTCATATAGTGTATTTAGATAAACAGCGCACGATGTGCTATTTTGTTTTTTTGCGTTCAATTATAAACGATGCCCTCGTTTTTATTATCTTATATACATAAATTGTTGTATATTTTCATTTTAAACTAACTTAAAGTTTAGGAGAAATTCCATGAATATCCGCGAAGTATCTCTGATGCTATTGACCAACAAACAGCCCAACGAACAAACGTAAATTCCAAAACTGCTATTTTGGCTTCTAAACATTATGTATAATACCCTTTATATAAAGGTTATAATAAGGGCCATGTGCTTACCCGACCTCTATACAACCTTATAAAAGTATATATTTCTGTTTATATGACATATTACAATAACTTATTGGTAATTCAACTCATTAAATCTTTAAACGTCTTGTGGTTATGTTTTAAAAATTAAGCACCTAATTACAATTAATAAATTATATTATACTATCAAATTACACATAAGAGTAGTTTGAGTTTTTCAATTATAAAAAACATTTTAATAAGATTTTAAATAAACGCAACAAAATGTATGCACAATTTAAACCAGATAAGGGTCAAAAATAAAACTCAAAGATAAAACTCATTTTTTTTGCAAAATATATTAAATCTTTTTTACGTTGATAACATCTCCCATGAAATCCAAAGTTGAATAGTTAAAGATAAATATCCCAATCTGTAAAACAATTTTTTTTAAAGTGTAGGAAAATGTCATAAAAATGATCAAATAATTTTATTGTGTTTTTGATAGTGATGGAAAAGGAATTATTTAACACTGGCATTTAAACTTACTAAGTGAAACATTTCGTCCATAAAAATAACATATCAATCTGATTATCATACTACACAACAACGATTATTGGAGATCCTTATATCGGATGTTATATATCATTTATATATCATATATCATTTTTTCTGAAATTTTAACTATAATATAAGTAAAAAACAAAAATGGTAGATATGTCTGAAATGGGATTTGAATGTGTCATAGAAAGTAAATTCACATTCAGACTTCTAGTCAGTTCTAAAAGAAATTTTAGAATATAACAACTCAACTAAAACTACTTTAAAGAGCAGAAAATACTTTTTTGGATGGAAATAAGACTCTAAAACATGAAAGTATTTCATCTGCAGAACCTTCTGACTTCTTTTTTTACTTTAGAACTTCCATCCGAATGCATTCGTGCTTTTTAGTAAATGCTTTCTGCGACACAGATTGCGATTTTCTTACTCGTATCAGTTATTTTTATACTTTAAGAAGATATTTTAGTTTGAGAATTTATTATTAATGTTTTAAAAATAAAAATATTTTATTTACATTATGACGTTACTCCACTACCAACTTTGATTAAAAATACACTCTTAGTGTTTAAAGAAAATGGCCAATGCTATATGAATAAATTGCTTAAAATTATAATAACACACTATTCTAGGATCGATTAATAAAAATTATCCGTTGGTAAAGTAATGCAATTCGATTGGAGGAATGCATACGTATTTTATATGTAAATATAATCCAATTACTCGCCTGTGAAGCTCTAGTGCGACGTTAATTAATCAAACCAAACCAACTACTCGCAATGAATAATAATCTACTGTTGCCAAGCGTATTATCAATATCTTGACGTCACAAAGTAGGGTATTGTGGAATACTAGAGATTGAAGTCAATTGGACTTTTAGAATAGATACTTATAGAAGTAGATGCAAAGCATTTACTTCCATTAACTCGTCCCATAATTTCATAAAGCCTTTAAATGCCTACCTTAAGTGCAAGAGATTAAAATCCCATATCAATTAGCATTATACAATTATTAAATTATCATTTTAAGCCATCCATTTACACAAATCTATTATTTGCGTAAATTATAATAAAATCAAAAAATGATTTTTCTAAGATTCAAATTAATTTTTTGCTACTAAACAGCAATACTTGGGGAGCCTGAAGCCAGTCAAATAAAAAATATAATTCATTCGAAAATTATCGAGCATCTTATGCGAAATTTTACTGAAATTGTGTATGACAGGAAAAGGGGTGAGACTATTGTACTGATTATTAATTTTAAACAAAACACACTTTTAAAAAGTTTATTTTTAATAAGGATCACATAAAAAAGTTTAACGATCTATTTGGTCAATTTAATCAAATGTTTACATTAATAACATATATTTACTATTATATCGTATGCTGCACCGCATTGAAATACTATTTTTTTAAGTAAGAGAAAATTGGTAATATTATAATTTAACCAAACCGTATTATGTTTAAATAAAAAAATCCTTATTTTTAACAAAATCTTATTTTTCTTCTTTTTTTTATAGGGATCTGAGTTGGAATCATATAAAAGATCTAAAAAAGGAGGAATTTACCAGTTTCACACGCCTCCAAGAATTGTAAGTTTCATATTATCTATTTTTTAACCGCTATACAAAATTTTAAATTTCAATAGACAAAACGATCATTGCGACAATAACTTAAATAACTAAATGTGATGCTCATTCAACTATATAATGGGGGAAATGATTAGCTGAAAATCTTCGGTGGATCTTAAATTTATATATTACGCGTTTATCATTTAATAATAAATACAAATTCTTTTTTTAAAACCGATGTTTTACTCATTATAAAAATAAAAATTAATTATTCGGCTAACATTAAAACAGTTATTAATAAATAATCAAAATAATAATATTTTATATGCAGTGAGATGAAATTTATACTATGCAAAACAATCTTCTATGTTTCAGTCAAGACTGTATTGAAATTAAATTGTATTTTTATGTTATAACATTATAATTTTTGTAATGAAAACCTTTTTTCTATTGGTACTTTAAAACATTCTATAAAGTAGAAATTTCGTTTTCTTCACAATATGTTTATAATAACCCCATAATCCAAAATGAATTGTTGAATTAGTTTTAATTAGTTGGTATATTACAATACAAAAATCTTATTTCCGGAAATAACTTATCCTTATATGTTGGGTTTTGTACAGTCAGCAATCCCATTGTGCATAACAATGCCCATGCATAACAGGATGTACTATTTCCCATGTATGACAGTAACGATAAATCTGAAATGAATCTGACAATATCAATCTGAATAAAGCTGACGATGCACTAGTAGAGAGAATAAACCTTTGAATTAACCTTATCAACGAGCCGGACATTTAAATAACGTTAGTATACGCAATGTAGTGGCTGAACGTACAAAACCTGTAACCAAAGAGAAAGTCATTTGCGGCAAATCCAAATCTAATAATAAGACTCCTGCATTGTTATTTTAGGCAGAGAAAAATAAGTATGATATATTGATTATTATTACTAAATAAATATACACAAATGCAATCGAAATATATATGGCCATTGTATCTTATAGTCTTTTACCCGCCTAACAGGAATGTTACTTTTATTAGCAATTCTTTGAAATGTTATATAATTCGGGAAATTTCCTACCTGCTTAACAGTGGCCATTTCAGCTGCCGTATTTGCTGTGTATCCAATCTGGCTATTCTAAATCGGTAACGTTCTACTGAAATGAGTACGTCGACATAGGTAACCGGAAGTCAACTAGAGGAAATAGGAAATGAGTGGACATATGAGACAATTTACGCCAAAAGATTGGCCTAGGAAGATCTTCTCACTGTAATGTTTGTTTCACTCATTGGCTAAGTGGGTACGCATAAACTGAGTTGCTCATGTACGGAAATTTAGTAGATCATTATGCAATTTCCTTATTTAATGCATAGATAATGTTCCCATTTGGATTATGGACAAAAATATAAAAATTATCCAGAAATATCGATGCTGGATGGTTGTTAGTGCTGAAAAAGCAAAATATGTGTTGCTATACTAGTAGTACAGGTGATCTGTTTAATCTCAAAACAATTTCCTTAATCAGAAGAGAAGTCAAGAGAGATAAAGAAAAGTAGCATGAGTGAGTGAGGAAAACATTCGCTAGCTTCTTAAATAAAAAGAAAAACAATAGTATCTTCTCAATTCTTGCATGTGCCTTTTATCAGCATGATTACATGTATATCAATATAATAGTTCGTGCTTAAATGATCTTATAATACAAAGTTATCATATTTTAATTTTAAAGGGACGAGGTTACCATCTAAACTTTTTTTATTTTTGACTTTTTGAATGACATTTTTAAGGCATATAATTTAAATTTATCTAAAAGAACAATACTTCACATAAAATTCCCATAAAAGATTTTTCTAAGGTTTTTTATAAATATCTATATTTTTACCAATTTTTTTTAGATCATTTAAACTATAATACATAATAATTGGCATTAAAATTATGTAAACAACATGTATTTGATTTTTATAAAAAAAAATATTTATTGATAATAACACCAAATGTTTCCTTAAAACTCACATTTTTTTACATTAATAATTTTTTTTAAAAAAAGCTATTGCTTATAGAGCTAATTCGCATTACATTTTATAATATATACATATTTTACACTATTCTTAAAAATTATACATTTCTCTGTTGATAATAAAAAGAGCCTTAGTGTTTTGAAAAACTTATTATATCAAGGAAAACCAAAGAAATAATAAAAAAAACTTAATGTTTTTAAAAACTTAATATATCAAGGAAAACCAAACAAATAATAAAAAAGCCTTAGTGTTTTAAAAAACTTATAATATCAAGAAAAACGAAACACTGAGAAAAAACGATTTAAAGTTTTCGTTCCTTAAAAAACATAATTCATTATCCAGCACAAAAGCTCAAATAACTCATAAACATAGATATAGTTCTAGAAATTTTCAGGCATATTTAAAAGATTCCAAACTATAATTTTAGCAGATAAAAATAATCAAGGATTTTACAATTTTTTGGATACATGTGTCCTTTTAAAGCTTCCTTTTATATTTGTTATAAATTTATAGATTTAATGTAAATACTTAGAAATAATATATTTAGCACATTTTTAAGCCTTTTATGAGCATGACTACACTTATATAACATCATATACCATTTTTTTACATTTAGAAATATTGCAAACAATCTTCTTGAATCCATTCCTGATTCAGCATTCCTGAAACTATCCACTCTACGCACATTGTAAGTATGCATATTATTTCTTATTTCCTTTTTAATTTAAATGTAAAAATATTATTAAAACTTGTTAGATGGCACATTTATCGGTAATGCACTTATCAATGAATGAAAATTAAGTTTTGTACACACACTGAGCAAGTTCCGAAACTCTTTTGGTAGATAAAAATGTACACGTCTAAAATGTACCTCACATGATGTGAAGTGATATTTTAATTTGATGTGGAATATACTAAAAATTGTAGTTATGGGTTTACAATTGAACCCTTATAAAACCCAAGACAGATCAGACTCATCGCAGAAAACTTCCTTAATTCAGTTTCTGCAGGTTAACGACTAATATAACCCCAAAAAAAACTTATATGCACAAAAAGCTATAAAAAATATCTACACTGTTAAAAAATTCAGTTTAACAATGTACCATATTTTGGTGCAAAACAGAGGTCTTTAGCAAATTACACCATGTTATGGTAGAATCTAGGTTGAACCAAAAATCCTTTATCGGGAAAAAAAAACGGAGGTTTCACTAATAAATATTTCAACCTTTTTAATTGCAACCGAAATTTTCGTTGTCGCTACATCAACAAGCCAAGGAATCCCCTTAAAGAAAGACAACGACGAACAAGGGCCTCCGTGGCCCAGTGGATAAAATTCAAAGGATTCCTAGTTCGAGCCCGATTGGTGGACATGACAAAGAAAAGTTGTGATCTAGGGTTACCAGTTTCGCTACAAAAATACTACTACTAAAATACTAAGAAAACCCGAATTTTGAGTTTTATGCAACGTTATGAATTTAGGTGCACCGTTTCACTACAAATACGTAGTAGCACCGTAAAATGGTGAAACTAAGCACCAAATGGTGGTTGAAGCTAAATGGGTACCAATTTTGGTGCAAGGTCGTTATAATTTTCAACAGTGTACTATATTCCACTAATATATACAATACACTAAAATTGTCAGGACAAGTTAACTCAACTGCATCTTCAGAAAAATGCGTTCATTCTACATCTAATGTTTAATGCTTTATACATTTTTTAAGAACTAAAAGGTCATTTATAGTTAACTCAAAATTCTACATTCTATATGAAATAAACTAAACATGCAGAAATATTAAAAGAAGCAAGATATAAATTTGAAGTAGAGATTTCCATATATCTCTTATAGTTTAGTGCTCCCAAGAGATAAATAATGCATAAAACAACTATTTACTAAATCTTGACTTCTATTCAAGGAAATCTAGAGTTATAACTGCGAAACCGGTGATTTTACATTTAAACAATTTTGTCCTCAAAGGCGTTATAAAGTAACTTTTGATAATATATAGGTGGCTTTATTTATAACTATTCAAAGAAAGAACTCTCAGATATTTATTTAAAATAATTTCATTGCATTTTAAAGAATAAAATCATATCATATACACAATTACTAAAAATTTTTTGCAGTGATCGTTTTGTACGTCAACGTTAAGGGGGTCCGATACCTTCGACATTTTTTTCTTTATTTTTATACTTGTACAATCCAATTTTTTTTCTCTTTCTAAATATGCATAAAAAACCATTTTAAGACGCTCAATTTTTTTTTTAAATTGCACATTTATTTTTAAATTAAAATTTTAGTAAATGTTTTAACAATTTTAAAATTCCTACTCCTTTTTTGTTTTTCAATATTTTGAAGCAATTTTTTTTATTTAAGATTTTGAATAATATTTAAATAGATGTATGCATTCAAATTTTGATTCAGATACATCACTTTAAAAAAATAAAATATATTAGAAATTTTGGAAAAAAAATTGACGAAAAAAAATAAAATTCCTTTTTAAGTGGTTTTAAAAAACAAATTATGGTAAAAATAGGAAATCTGAATGCATACATCTATTTAAAATATATTTGTCTTGTTATACACACAAAAATTATGATTTTAAGTATAATAGTAAAAAAGCCTTAGCATTTTTAGTGTTCATTAAATTTCAAAACCACGAACAGAGATATTTGCTTTTAAAGTTTACATATGATACAACTATGTTATAGGAACACATCATTAAAACATTCATAACTAAAAAAGTAATAGGAATTTTTTGAAACAGTTTTTTGTGAGTTATTAAGATAAGTTTGAATATTATTTTTTAAATATAAAAAAAAAATGACTTTTTTTGCGAATTTTGGGTATCGGACCCCCTTAACTTAATATTAAATTAAAATATTACCAATTTGGGTCATTCTTTTAAAACAGTGTTGTATCTTGGTAGTCTGTGCTTGTTATTTTAATGTTCCAAAGGTTTTGTATTTGAAAAAATTCATACTAAATTAGTATCAATATTTATATTAAGATATTACCAACTCTGGTCATTTTAATGTTCCAGAGGTTTTGTATTTGGAGAAAAATCATATTAAATTAACACAAATTTATCTGTCTTGCTGAATTATAAAAAAAACACCCTTTAAAAATAAATATATTGTAGTATGGTAATTAGCACTTTTACATTCTTTTTAACTATTTAATCTTTCCTGACTTAAAACATCTGCGATTGTTTGAAGTACGTATTGACTATTTTTAGGATTTTATCTTCGAAATATAGTTACTTTAATAGTCAATCGGCTAATGGTATACAAAAGAGTACATGCCATTTTATTATTATTATTTTTTGACAATGCCAATATTTTGATATATAGTCCAAAAAGTTTAACTAACGAGAAAGATAAGTTATTGACTATATACACTGTTATTTTTAAAAATAACTCAAATTAAATCTAAAATAGATTACCTAAAGTATTACTAGACCCTTTTTTACTATTTTAACAAATAATTTTATCCTTCTACCTTTGATTAAAGTAGAAAGGAAATTATAAAGTAAAAGTAAAAAGAAAGGAAAGTAGTAATTATAGTTATTTAAATCACAATTTTAGTTTTAAAAAAAATTCACAAATTTATTTTGTGAATTTTTTTCAAATTTATTTTTGAAAATTTAACCTCAACACTTCAACACATTAAAATACGCTTATTTAGCACTGATATTTATTTCTGTAAGGCATATAACATTATTTTTAAGTTTCATTTCCAATTAAGGTTCGTTTTAAAAATTCATCCATATTCTAGAATAACATTTCATACCTGTTCGGAGGATAAAAATCGCAACCGAAACTTCTATAAGCTTTCATTTTAAGGGGACTTGGTACCCTTTGATTTGTGAAAATCGATGAAAATATCAATTTTTCTTTTTTTTGCTTAAAATATGCTCTTATACCTAAAGTTCACTATTACAAAGTTTCGAAACGATCTGATAATTATAAATGTAATAAAAATGCGTTTTATTACTTTCACAGCACTTAAAATGCTACGTCCATTTCGATGTTTACATTTTTGACGCAACAGCTTTTCGTCATTTATTTAAAGAAAAATCAGCTAAGAACAAGTTGAACGTGTTTATCTGTGACTGTATCTATCACATCACGAGTTTCTTTACTTTTTTTACCGTGGTTTGATATAATTTTAAATTTGAAGGTACTAGGAGACGTATTTGCCAAATGCGACGTATTTAACAAATGTAATACATGTTTTTGCTATTGCCAAAGCCTATTCTAAAGTGTTTTATGGTATGGATTATGTATGTTCAATGAATTCAGTTGTATTAGTATGGTTTCTAATACAAAATTAGTGTAAAACAATATTTTAAACATTATTATTTTGATTTTAACAGATTTTTCTCAAAAATTTAGTTTTATTATTATTTTGAAACTGAGTACATAATAGTGATTTAATGTACTCCTATTAAATAATAGAAACCGGAATTTTATATGTATGCAAGTAGTTATAAAATTAATTATGTGTGAAAAAAATATCAAATGTATTCATCGAGTTATTTGGATTTGAAATGTTTAAACTGATTTATTTTAGTTTGTGTTTTTTGCATATGCCACGGTATTTAAAATAAGAATACTTTCTCAAATATTATTCAAATGACTTGATTTTTTTTCTGAAATACCAGTATAACCTATTTAAAACAATCAAGGATGGGTTTTGCAAAATAATGAAAAGAAAAAAAATTAAAAATTAAAAAGTGGACTAAACCATGTTTTTTTTCCATTTTTTGACATATACATCGACATTTTATTTTTTTTCTCAAGAACTAAATCAGTAATTTAAAATTCGATCCTTAAAGTTATAAAGCATAGTATAGTGAATGTAAGAAAAAAAAATCTTTACAAAATATTAAAAACTGAAAAAGAAAAACCATTTTTAAAAAAGTTCAATTTTTAAGAAAAAAATTAAATTTTGAAAAATATACTCATAAAAATATTTTTTTTGTTGCTAAAATCATGTTATATAATAGAAACCTTCAATAATATGTGCAAAATATCTATGTAAATTATTTAATAAAAAAAATTATTCCAAGGGTACCGAGTCCCCTTAAACATGCATCAACTACGCATCTTTAAGACATTGTATCCATTGTAATATTGTAAAGTTTTTAACTTTATTGGAGTACTGAATTTTCCGTTACTTTAGAGATAAAAGCATTACCACCTTTTTTTATATATTTTTTTTACTCTTCTCCTTCGTCTCTATATATACCTTCTTTTCCGAAACAATATCAATATTTCCTTTCAAAATTGATTTCAACATATAGATTGATATTAATTTAAAAAATATTGGAAAAAAATATGCTCTAACGTAATAAAAAAAAATCATGGCATATCAATAGTTATCAGACAGGAATAGAGGATGTTATAATTACTTAATTTTTCTGGATCTTATAATTACTCATAACCTCGCTTTCACACAACAACGGGACCAAAAATAGTTTATTTTAAACGTAATGAAATAATTTATTTAAAAACTATTAAATAGTTATTCTAAATTTTTATATTTTGACACATTCATTTAATAATAGCAGTAAAGTTAAATTATAAATGTATCACTAAAATATTCTGATTAACACATTTCCTCTATAATCAAATTCTATTTCAGGAACCTGCAGAATAATAGATTCCAAAACATTCCGTCTCTTTCTTTTAAGCCGTTAGTGAACTTGGAAAATTTGTAAGTATCGTTCATATATATATTTATCTATCTATTTTATATAGTTACTAGAAGATTTAAATATTTTTTTCCATTCCAGGTACTTAAGTTACAACAACCTATCCCCTCCTTCTCAAGAGACATTTACGTACTTGCCTCGATTACTCAAGCTGTTTTTCGATGGTGCCGATTTACATGAAATACCTGTTCAATCCCTATTAGTTCTCACAAAACTGGAATTATTGTAAGTAATAGTGTGATTTATTGTAATTGTATCCGATAATCCGTGGTAAAATTGTGAACTTTACTATATTTCGACTACAGAAGGTGTATTCATTTATTACTGTATATTATTATTATTCATTTTATTACTGTATATTTATTATATTCATTTTATAACTGTATATTTATTATATTCATTTTATAACTGTATATTTTCTTAGAAAATTCTGATTTTAACGAAACAAAAACGGAATCAACATATACCTAACAGATTTGTGATTATATATATATATAGCTATGTAGCTGTGTATTTGTAGCCGATCTCTACATATCTACATATAGCTGAGATATGTGTTAGACTTAAAATAAAATAGATCCATGAAAACAGTAATTATAAAGCCAAGATATATAAATTTGCGATTACTACCAAATTAAGGTAATTTTCTATTTGCTTATATTTTCATGTTAATTTTAAATAATCACATGTTACGGTCTGTTTTGTTTAAATCTCTTTTCAGAAGCTTGGCATCTAATCAAATTAAGAGTATTCCAGATAGAGCGTTTCGAAGCTCAAAGAGCTTGATCAATATGTAAGTATCACAAACAAGTATATTTTTTAGGATAATTAATATCTTAAATTTTAGTATTGTATATTTATAAAAAAGCTTAATAAAAACGCTTCACAAATTCAGTATATTATTTTGTTTTCTTTATGTTTGAAATTTTCAGTTTAAATATATCGCACCTTTTTATAAGATTTTTGTTACATAAATAAAAGTATGTATTTAAAATTTTATTATAAATTGCAAGTTTTGCTTCTTTAGTCCTCCCAAAATAAAATCAATAATCGGAGAAAAATTATCATGTTTTTAATATCACACAATACTTATACTACGTGATATTAAATATCGAAAAACATTATTACAAAATTAACACTATATTTCACAATAACATGTAAAATTCGTGTATTTCAGATGCTTGCAAAATAATGAAATTGAATCCGTGGGCCCGAATGCTTTTGAAGGACTGAGTTCACTAAAAGTATTGTGAGTAGATACCCTTTATTAAGAAATATTAATTTTCCTTTTTAACGATAGCAAACGTAGTTCGAAGAATCGGAGTAACTTATTGTAAAATATGCGAAATTGTTATGACAGCTGTGTCTAATATCTGTCTGTCTCCTACTTACAGAGAAATCAATAGGAACCATCTGCTCGAGATTCCTGTGGCTCTTGCGAGTTTGCCTCACCTTAAGGAACTGTAAGACTCTCATCTTCAAATTTTCTACTCATAAGTCTAACAGGTTTAGTGTTTGTTACGAATAAAATAATTAAAATTTTGGACATAAGAGTTTGCATATCTTCTATTTGTTGCCGATGTTTTCTTTGATAACCAATTCCTATTTCTATATTTTCGAAAATAATTCAGAATCTGCTGAATTTAAAATCAGCTACATGGAATATCAAGATAGAAACACGATATTACTCTATAATCTATTCCTAATATGACAAAAAAAATATTTACAAATTTATCTATAACTCTAAGTGCGTGTCAAATAGCATGATTGGCACAAATTTGGTCCCGTTCGAAAGGAAATTAGAAGTCGAAGCGTGTAAAATTATTAAATAAATCAGCAAGTACGTGACGTGGGCAGCGTAAAACAGAACAGCTTTTTTTTATCTTCCTGCCGTTGTCAAGGTTTTTGTTGACGAACAATTTCACTAAAAAATCCTCATGTAAAACATTTCTGTTCGTGCTCCGACACAGCCAAAAAAGTATCTATAAATTCAGGTGAAGGTTTATATTTTAATTAATCCACTCCTAATGTAATATCATCAAAAAAGCTATTTATGCTCTTACTCTATCAAAAACTTATTCAATTAAATGTGTAAACATGCTTCATATTATCGAGAGACGATTGCACAGATCTTTAAAACAAATAATAAATGTTCAATGATATCTGTTTAAATTGGTTTGAAACTGCTATCATTGTACCTAATATTAATTTTAATGATTTCTAAAATAGTCGTTTAAAAATAATTTAATAAAATTGTGCTATGTGTAAGGGAAAAAAACTCCCCCAAAATACCCCTCATTTCAACATATACCTCATGCAATAGGGTAAGTGAAGCTGAAATTTTTTAAAATCAGCTTTTCGTAAGAACGAATTTAAAACGTTCTCATTTAATTTAACGTTCTGATTATATAGCAGAAGCAGAAGCAAACATTTATCGTTCAGAACACAGTACCGATTATTTCAGTTTGGTTGGCAGCGCCATCTACCGCACTGTTTAAGAAAGAAAAAAAACATAGTAAATGTGATCCGACCTTTATTTTTAATAAGAGAATGCTCTTTCAAACAGTGGTGAGAAATAGTGAGTATAGATCGTGAGTATAGAAAGAGAGGGTGTAATAATTATAAAAGAATTCAGGCATAACGGTGTGTATTATATAGTCAATATGAATGAACTATAATAAAAATTATAACTGTTCTTATAATTATGCAAACATAAATAAAATTGAAAATTCCTCCGAATTAAAAAAAATATTTGAAATATAAAACGATAAATGTTAGACAAAAGGAAGAAAAAAAAACAATTAAATTGACAAAAATGGATAATGCGTAAAAATCAGGGGGAGTATTTGAAAATAGTTAACTTATCCAGTAAAAAATTCCTTTGGATAAAATTAGACAAATTTTACTCCTTAAATTTATATATGTATAAAAATATTTCAAAATTAATGAAGCCAAAGTCCAAAAAGTAACGCGGCCCAGGCCCCTTCGACCCCATGCATTAACCACCATTTAATCGAGTATCGTGACGTTTCGGAACGACCCCACAAAAAAAATCAGGCATACAAAAATATATACATACACATTTTTTTTAGGGGGGTACATACTTACCTGTACATAATTATATTTACATATACAATTTTTTTTTAATATATGCGACTGCTTTTCTAGATCGTTCTCCGACAACAGGATTCGATTTCTGCCAAAATCAAGCTTCGCGTCGAATCGGGAGCTGACATTGCTAGAGCTGTCTGGAAATCCTTTGGAGTCCTTCGACAGGACCACTTTTTCACAGCTGCCTCGATTAAAGAAACTGTAAGTAAACTTTGAATTGTTAGTTTAATTACAAATTAAATCAGCCTTATTATTTTTTAATTAATATTTTTCACTCAAATATCCCTCTCACAGAAAATACAGATAATTCCGTAACATTATATAGCCGAGTACAGGTGAGTTATTGGTATAAAATAATAAAACGACTCAATTTGCAAAGGTTACCTTTTTATAGTGTTCATCTTGCATATCCTAGTTGAGAGCTTATTAGACCCTCAGTACAAGAAAGCATAATTTTCTTTAGCATTAATTACCATTTTCGTGTACAAATCTTTATAAAAAAATAACTTATTCTGAAACGAGACACATATTTTGTTCTTATTGTGCATTTTTGTTTTGAATCACCTCTTAAATATTTTATTTGATTCTTTTTCTAGGACTTTGTCTGAAATAAAGCTACTGGAAGAGTTCCCTGATATCACAGGAACTTCTGCACTTGAGCATCTCCGTATTGATAGATCCAACCTGAATTCAATACCGAATGATATGTGTAGTACACTCCCGCTTTTAAGAAGCTTGTGAGTTGAAATTTACTACCTTATAAAATCGATATACCTATAATTTTAAATACATATTATAAGAAACTAAAAACACTGATCTAAAGTTCCCCCTACCTTTTCATTTTCTAATAGTATTTTCAAAATTTAATGTCAAGTATGTATAATTTATCTCATAGACTCATCATTTATTTTTAAAATCTGAGTTTGTTTTTATTGCAGGATTTTCATGTTAAATGTATCTCATTTAATTATATCATAAGCATCAATTTTTTTTTCAAAATGTGACTTTTCCAATAGAAGAAATTTCAAATTAAATTACTTTTTTAATTCTTTCATTGGATCCCCATTGTTTTCAAACTCTGACCTTTTTATAGGAATTTTAAACAAACTAACTATTTTATGGATACCTATTTTTTTCAAACTGATTTGTTTTAACATTGCAGGAATTTCAAGTCAAATAAACTAACAGAAGTGCCTCATCTAAATGGGTGCAAAGAACTAAGGCTCATGTAAGTGTTGATATCATTTTTAAGTATACGTATACAGAAAATTACAAAAAATAGTCTTCGGTTAGAATACGTGAAGACACATGAATATAAATCGGTTCAATAAGACGTCGTAGTCAACAGGACAAAACATATGATAGAAATTTAGAATTTTTTTAATTATATACTAATTGAAATTGTTTTTAAAATTTATATGTTCCTTTTTTTTTTTTAAATAATTTTTTTTTTAAAAAAACACTTTGTCAATTTTGAACCTCCTTCATAACTTACGTTTTAAACACTAGATGGCACCACTACCTACCAGGAATTTTGAGCTGAAACTTTAGTATTCGAGCTTGGATTTATTTTTTAGAAATTAATAATCAATTTTAAAAACAGTGGCGGATTTTGAAAAAAAAAGTTTAAGAGTTCTAAAACTTGTTCTAAACTTGAAAAATTATTAATATTTCATAAATTCAACGACATATTTTGGAGTCAGTCACTCAGTGACGTTTTCCCCTCCAAATTCCTCGTCGCAAAGAGTAATGAAGACCATGTTTTCCAACGAAAATAACAATAATTTATACCATAAATTAGTTATAAAATTTCATTAAATTGTAATAGTTTGTAATAATTTATAATTAATTCTTTAAGTTTGAGAAATGAAGTTATTTAAAAAATCTACAATAAATAACAAGTTACCTATTTTACTTCTATGAGGGTTTTTGCATTATTTTAAGAGAACCCTCCCCTTTCCAGGGTCCATACCCTGCATCTTCCATTGTGTAATAACTTCTCATTTCGAAGATATTCTGAATAATGTATGTTAAAATCAGAAATCATTCGTTTTGGAGGATTTTAAAATTGGGCAACAATGTGTAGTGGGGAGTGGGTTATATAGTCATAAATCTAAAAGGGTCATATTATTTATCATGACAAATAATCATCAAAACGTAAGGAAATAATTTCACCACTGAATTATCATTATGAAGATTAAGAAATTTAAATATGGTATTTGTAGCCCTTTCTAAGGTATTTAAAGCATAAAGTATAAAAAAAAAAAAAAAAAAATTCTTTATAAATCACAAACGTTTGTTAAAACATTTTTGAAACCTCGACAAGTTCAAAAGAATTATTTTTTTCATTTGTCCATTATGATTTGTCCATAAATTCATTAAAACATTTATTTGGATTCGAAAGATTATTTATAAAAAGTTATAAAAACGCGGACATTTTTACTTTGTCAAACTTTCATATTCTTACTACTAGAAGCGTTAAGACCCAAATCTTATTTCCTTCAAATAAAAATAATATACGGGTAAAAAATTGAAGAAGATTTTAAATGCAATTAATTTAATTAATAAAATTATTAATTTTAAAATATATTCTTATTTATAGTATTTCTGGAGACATCTAAAAGTTTTTCCTGTTATTTTCAGAGACTTCAGTTATAATGGCATACTGTTAATTGAAGATCACACTTTTACAAATCAAGGAAACCTAATTGATCTTTTCTTTAGTCACAATTCCATATCAATAATTTCAAAGGACAGCTTTCATGGTCTCGTCAACCTGCAAGTTTTGTAAGTTTAATTTCTCACCAAATTTTAATAATAATTTTTTTGATGCATTTATTTTCGTTTTTAAAAGCTTCAAAATATATTTTCTGATCATTCTATAATTACAATCATTTTTAATATATGAAGGTTTTGTGTTAATGTTTTTATATTAAAAGTGCTTATTTTACCATGTATGCTTGTGTATTTATCAAACATATGCATTATCGTAGTGTATAAATATTAAAATATTATTTTTTCTTTAAATTTCAAAAACACGAACGCTTTACAATTTAAATTTAATGTTTTTCTCTATCCCAGGATTAGACAGATAGTTTGTGATAAATCTGCTATTTTTCGCAATTTTTTCTTTAAATATGTAAACTGCTAATTAGTTATGTTGTATAAATAGTTTTGCAGGATTATGTGTACATTTAACGTCATTTGTGTTTTCTTTATTAGAGACTTAGAAAGCAACAATATAGAAGATATCCATACAGAAGCATTTACACATTTCAAAGACCTTCGGGATTTGTAAGCATTTGTCAACTTTTATATAATTTCTCAACATGTTTCATCTTGATTACATCTAAATATTATTTAAAGTAAATGCCAGTTTTATTTGCATATATACGTTGCATACAATAGAACAAGTACACGAAAACTGCTTGAATTTTTTTTAATAACCATATTTTGCCCAAATCGTATATAATAGAATCTTTTGGTTTTCACCTAAAATTCACATTTATAATCGAAATTAGGAAGCAACGTATTGTTCAATCTAATAATTAAAAAAATTAAAAATGCAATTAGTACTTCAAATAAAATATTTGTACATAGAAACCCGTAATTTTTTTTTAATTATGCGTCAAATGGCCTTGTTGGACAAAAATTAGGAGTTTTCGAAAAAAGTGAAAATAAGCCAATTCGCAGAAATTTCTAAACTTTTTACTTAACTTATCGACAATAAAATTAGAACACTGCAAATAACATTACAATAACTTGCATATAATATAAAATTATAAGAACATACACATAACATTATAAAATAACAGAATTAGCATAAAATTAGTGCGAAATTATACATCAGATATGTTCCTGTGAAATTAAATGTTTAAAAAAATTAGCATATCTCAGAATAATTACGTTTGAAGTATCCAAGAAATGTCTCTTATCGTAGATATAAAAAAAAAGTTTACAAATCTTGATCTCTAACAGACGACCTTTCAATTTATTGTACCGCATTTTCCGATGTTATCCTATTTTTGGCGCATAGTAAATTCATTTAAATATGTCAAAAGAACGTTTGTCTTAAAAGATTACGATTCTGATTCCAGTTGTTTGCCTATGTATATGTGAAAAATCGGAATAATTTTATAAGAGTTCCAGGAAGACTGACGAATTTTATCAGTTCAAAATACGTCGAAATTTACTATTTCAAAAAATCGTTAACATTCATTAGGTCTATTAACGCATTTAACTAATTAATTTTCTTGTTTGAAACTAACTTTTATTTTAGGAACCTCGGAGCAAACAAATTCCCGAAACTTCCAACGAAAGGTCTCCAGAACTTGCGACAACTGAAAACATTCAATAATCGTGAACTAAAGGAGTTCCCACCAGTCAAGACCTTCCCTCGGATCAGCACCCTTGCTCTGAGTTATGCTTACCACTGTTGCGCATTCATAGCATCTTCTGGGCAAAAGTCCCCAGGGTCTAGATCCTCAACATCCCTTCAAGAGAGCATTGTATGGCTATCAAAAGAAGATGTCGACATGAACATTTGGAATGCTAATGTAACTGATATATGGCCCGAAAATTCAGGTGGGTAACCAGGTACAGGTTAAAATCAAGTATCAAATTATAGAAAAGGGTTGAATAAATTAGTAGAACACAGAAATAAAATGTCAATTTCTTGCTTTTAGAACAAGCGAACGTCAATTTTAATATTATACAGAAATTTTTATTGAAATTAATCCGATGGACCCAGTCTTTTCATTTTCTAAACTACAGTAATGATTTTAAATAATAATTTTGTGTTGTAACAAAGAACATTTCCTTTAAAGTTAGCTATTAAATGTCTAGAGTTCGATTTCCAATAAAAAGCAGTGTCAGGAAAATGAAGGATTTTACAGTGCATATATGAAAAAAAAAAAAAATTATTCACTGAAACAAATTTAAAATTTCGCACACAGGTTTTACATGAAGAAAAATAACTGAGAGGCAAAATTTCAAGATATCTCATATTCTGATAGTAAATAACGGAAAGTAATTTCACCATTCGTTCGTTATTTCTCTTTGATTAAATATAAATACTCGATAATCTTAATTAAATAAAAAAAAATCTTCCACTTAATGAAACTGAAATATTCAATATAGGGACATATGTCTTACGAACTTCAAATATTAAAATTTTGTTTTATTTATTTAAGCGACAGCTTTAATATGTCTGCATCCCAGTCATATTTATATTCCAAATCAAACTAAAGAAATATAAACATAATACATTTAATGAATTTCATGTGTTGAAATGGTAAGGCTAGTTGAATACAGTTTATTTCCTTCAATATTGGGCACTTTGCACTAGTTGTTAATGGAAAACACACACACAAGGTAAGTATTCCTTATATTATTTACTCAGTAGCCACTCAAAGGAAGATTAATAGAACTCAAATTTCAAGAGCAGGTACATTAAAGTTATCTATATTCTTGATTAGTATTTTTTTAGAAACATTTATAACAGTACTTCGATGCCTAAGAGCGCACATATGTTAAGCATATTGGAAAAACAAATCTATGTTGTAAAACATCGATAATTTTATGGCTTCTTTTACAGTTACATCCATGGTCGCATTACTCAATAGGTTGTTTCCACATACTTTATTATGTATAAATCATGTTATGTATTGAAAATAGCCCGTTGATATATATAGATATAATAAAAGGTAGATATAAATATTATATAGATGAAAAACTCGTTAAATCAGTGTTATAATGTGCTTTGAAAAATATTACTAAAATTTGGTTCGATACACAAGCAACTCAGAAAACTTAGATTTCGATGAAAGGCGGATATTTTTTTTAAGTATTAATTTTATAATAAAATGTTTTTAAAATGTAACTCTTAAAATTATTATTTGTTTTTAATATATACGCCGAATAATTACAGGAGCAAAGAAAAATTACTCAAAACTGTTCCAAACAATATTTTAATGTGATTGACGCACTATTAAACAATGCACCCAATTCCAAAAAATGAACTCTTAATCAATAGTTTACTCAAGAATAAAAAATCTAATATGAATGTTTTTTCTGAATAATTAAACATATTAAAGTTGAATGTTTTTGAATGAAAATTATTATTAATTTTATAATAAAATGTTTTTAAAATGTAACTCTTAAAATTATTATTTGTTTTTAATAAATATGCCGAATAATTACAGGAGCAATGAAAATGTACTCAAAACTGTTCCAAACAATATTTTAATGTGATTGACGCACTATTAAACAATGCACCCAATTCCAAAAAATGAACTCTTAATCAATAGTTTACTCAAGAATAAAAAATCTAATATGAATGTTTTTTCTGAATAATTAAACATATTAAAGTTGAATGTTTTTGAATGAAAATTAAGTATTAATTTTATAATAAAATGTTTTTAAAATGTAACTCATTATATTATTATTTGTTTTTAATAAATATGCCGAATAATTACAGGAGCAATTAAAATTTACTCAAAACTGTTCCAAACAATATTTTAATGTGATTAAGGCACTATTAAACAATGCTACCAATTTCAAAAAATGAACTCTTATATCAATAGTTTACTCAAGAATAAAAAATCTAATATGAATGTTTTTTCTGAATAATTAAACATATTAAAGTTGAATGTTTTTGAATGAAAATTAAGTATTAATTTTATAATAAAATGTTTTTAAAATGTAACTCATTGTATTATTATTTGTTTTTAATAAATATGCCGAATAATTACAGGAGCAATTAAAATTTACTCAAAACTGTTCCAAACAATATTTTAATGTGATTAACGCACTATTAAACAATGCTACCAATTTCAAAAAATGAACTCTTATATCAATAGTTTACTCAAGAATAAAAAATCTAATATGAATGTTTTTTCTGAATAATTAAACATATTAAAGTTGAATGTTTTTGAATGAAAATTAAGTATTAATTTTATAATAAAATGTTTTTAAAATGTAACTCATTATATTATTATTTGTTTTTAATAAATATGCCGAATAATTACAGGAGCAATTAAAATTTACTCAAAACTGTTCCAAACAATATTTTAATGTGATTAACGCACTATTAAACAATGCTACCAATTTCAAAAAATGAACTCTTATATCAATAGTTTACTCAAGAATAAAAAATCTAATATGAATGTTTTTTCTGAATAATTAAACATATTAAAGTTGAATGTTTTTGAATGAAAATTAAGTATTAATTTTATAATAAAATGTTTTTAAAATGTAACTCATTATATTATTATTTGTTTTTAATAAATATGCCGAATAATTACAGGAGCAATTAAAATTTACTCAAAACTGTTCTAAACAATATTTTAATGTGATTAACGCACTATTAAACAATGCTACCAATTTCAAAAAATGAACTCTTATTTCAATAGTTTACTCAAGAATAAAAAATCTAATATGAATGTTTTTTCTGAATAATTAAACATATTAAAGTTGAATGTTTTTGAATGAAAATTAAGTATTAATTTTATAATAAAATGTTTTTAAAATGTAACTCATTATATTATTATTTGTTTTTAATAAATATGCCGAATAATTACAGGAGCAATTAAAATTTACTCAAAACTGTTCCAAACAATATTTTAATGTGATTAACGCACTATTAAACAATGCTACCAATTTCAAAAAATGAACTCTTATATCAATAGTTTACTCAAGAATAAAAAATCTAATATGAATGTTTTTTCTGAATAATTAAACATATTAAAGTTGAATGTTTTTGAATGAAAATTATTATTAATTTTATAATAAAATGTTTTTAAAATGTAACTCTTAAAATTATTATTTGTTTTTAATAAATATGCCGAATAATTACAGGAGCAATGAAAATGTACTCAAAACTGTTCCAAACAATATTTTAATGTGATTGACGCACTATTAAACAATGCACCCAATTCCAAAAAATGAACTCTTAATCAATAGTTTACTCAAGAATAAAAAATCTAATATGAATGTTTTTTCTGAATAATTAAACATATTAAAGTTGAATGTTTTTGAATGAAAATTAAGTATTAATTTTATAATAAAATGTTTTTAAAATGTAACTCATTATATTATTATTTGTTTTTAATAAATATGCCGAATAATTACAGGAGCAATTAAAATTTACTCAAAACTGTTCCAAACAATATTTTAATGTGATTAACGCACTATTAAACAATGCTACCAATTTCAAAAAATGAACTCTTATATCAATAGTTTACTCAAGAATAAAAAATCTAATATGAATGTTTTTTCTGAATAATTAAACATATTAAAGTTGAATGTTTTTGAATGAAAATTAAGTATTAATTTTATAATAAAATGTTTTTAAAATGTAACTCATTATATTATTATTTGTTTTTAATAAATATGCCGAATAATTACAGGAGCAATTAAAATTTACTCAAAACTGTTCCAAACAATATTTTAATGTGATTAACGCACTATTAAACAATGCTACCAATTTCAAAAAATGAACTCTTATATCAATAGTTTACTCAAGAATAAAAAATCTAATATGAATGTTTTTTCTGAATAATTAAACATATTAAAGTTGAATGTTTTTGAATGAAAATTATTATTAATTTTATAATAAAATGTTTTTAAAATGTAACTCTTAAAATTATTATTTGTTTTTAATAAATATGCCGAATAATTACAGGAGCAATGAAAATGTACTCAAAACTGTTCCAAACAATATTTTAATGTGATTGACGCACTATTAAACAATGCACCCAATTCCAAAAAATGAACTCTTAATCAATAGTTTACTCAAGAATAAAAAATCTAATATGAATGTTTTTTCTGAATAATTAAACATATTAAAGTTGAATGTTTTTGAATGAAAATTAAGTATTAATTTTATAATAAAATGTTTTTAAAATGTAACTCATTATATTATTATTTGTTTTTAATAAATATGCCGAATAATTACAGGAGCAATTAAAATTTACTCAAAACTGTTCCAAACAATATTTTAATGTGATTAACGCACTATTAAACAATGCTACCAATTTCAAAAAATGAACTCTTATATCAATAGTTTACTCAAGAATAAAAAATCTAATATGAATGTTTTTCTGAATAATTAAAAATATTAACGTTGCTTTATATAGTTAAACTTAACTTCATGATTCCAAAAATTAATTTAAAATAGAACACGCAGAAAGTTCACACAACGCATCAGTGCACTCGCATTTTTGAACCATGATATACATTAAATTGATAAATTAAAATATATACCAAAAATATAAGAAAGAATTGAACATTTACGCATTCCTTGTAACTAATACTATTATGAATTAACAGGTAATTTTTCAAGTAAATTCGAGGAGTTTGCAAATCAATTGTGGAAAACATTTGGAAGAGATTATACAATTCCGGATAACCTGGCTCAATATGCCGAAGAGTACTTTGAAGACTACAAGTCAAACTTCAACCATGACGACAATCCGCTTGCGAAGTTTGCACTGCAATGTCTACCAGAGCCAGGTATGTCTACTTTTGTTTTCCTTAATACAAAATGAGAAAACAAATAATAAATAACTTTGTAAGATATGTTAACGTAAACCTCCCCTACAAAACAAAATATCATCAAAACCCAAATCAAATTATTTGGGTGAATTTCCGTATAATTACGATGCAAAATTTTAAAAGTGCACTGTAAAAAAAAAAAAAATCTTAAATATGAGTACCTGAATATGCTCGTTTGTCTTTGAGTACAATTGCATTGTAAATGAGCGATGATATACTCAAATTTAAGTAACCGTAGTTTTTAAAAAATGAGCAATGTAATTTAATATTGGTAATCTCAGGTTCTGTTGAAACGGTCTTAATAAAACCTGACAGACTTAAAATAGTTGTTCAGAAGATAGTTTTTCACTTTATTTAATGTCGATTGCTTAAATAGAAACAGAGTTATTACAATTCAATTATCTTACTTCCCGTTCTTTTGGGACACATTTTTTCACATTTCTTCAGTTTAAAACTTCATAATATCGCTCTGGTAATGAAACGAATAAGGCACTGAACTGCGGGGCTGAGAATCTGGGTTTGGTTTCTGGTAAGGCTTGGTTTATT
Organism: Troglohyphantes excavatus; assembly: GCA_963932185.1. Taxonomy (NCBI): domain Eukaryota; kingdom Metazoa; phylum Arthropoda; class Arachnida; order Araneae; family Linyphiidae; genus Troglohyphantes; species Troglohyphantes excavatus. Next base: position 42,417,491 of record OZ010672.1, on the reverse strand, counting down.
GAAAGGAGTAATGAAGGCAGTTTTTCTGTCTCAGCTTATCAAAAGCATCTGCTCATTTTGTACTCATTTTAAGTATGTCCTTTTCAAAATTGAAATTTATGTATTCGTAGCCGTTATAAGCATCGAGTATACTTAAAAATGAGTATTTTACTTATATTCGAGTGCCTATTTATAACAGGGTGTGTTTCGTTTATTTCTCGAAATTACTGCATTATGTATGAATATTAGTAAATAAACTGTTAAATAAAATTAAATAATTATTTTTAAGTTTAAATGAGTCTCTGTGTTTAAAAAAATATCTAGGAAAATATGGAGTAATGAAATATTCGTTTTAAATGTGTACACTGTTAAAAATAGGTACTCGAAAATAAGTAAAATTTACTCCTTTTTGAGTACATTCGAGGCTTTTAATAGCTCCTCATAATACATAAGGTTCATATTTGAAAAAGACGTACTCAAAAATGAATAAAAAGAGCAGATGCTTGCCTACATAGGCTGCCTTGATGTACCACTTTCAATAAATATATATCAACAATTAAGACTTACCAGGAATTAAGTCAAGATTCTCAGGCACCGCAGTCCAGTGCCTTATCCGTTAAACTACTAGGGCGACTTGAAGAAGTTATATACAGAAGAAACGTTAAAAAGGCGTGCAAAAAGAATGGGAGCAAGATAATTGAGTTGTAATAACTCAGTTTCCATTTAAGCAATCGACATCAAAAAATGTGGAAAACCATCATCTGAAGTTTGTAAGGTCGCTTTGCTAAGATGGCTTGAGCAGAAGCTGAAATTAGCAATATTAAGTCACACTACTCATTTTTGAGAAAGTACGATTACTTAAATGAGTACGCCATCGCTCATTTACGATGCAATAACGAATTGTACTCAAAGAAAAGCGAGTATGTTCAGGTACTCATTTTAAGTACCTCAACAATTTGTGACCACCTTGTAGTTTACAATGCAATGCGCTAGAATATTGTTACATGTTATAGGTCCTTTTATGCCCTGCGAAGATCTATTTGGATGGTGGAGTTTGAGATGTGGGGTATGGGTTGTGTTCTTGCTTGCCTTGCTCGGCAACGGAGTTGTTGTGATTGTTCTGATTATTGGGAGAAGCAAGATGGATGTGCCTCGCTTTCTCGTCTGCAACTTGGCGGGGGCGGACTTTTTCATGGGTATATACCTGGGAATGCTGGCAGTGGTAGATGCTTCAACATTGGGGGAGTTTAAAGTAAGTTTGCAGTCTGATATAGATGATTTTGTTGTATAAACTAGAAAAATGCATCTGTTGGTTCCATGTATTTAAAAATAAGATCTTAAAATATGTTTTTATGTATTTCAAACTTTTATCTTAACAATGTTTATAGAAATAACATTCAAAGAATACTTAAATGTTATGTGTATTTACATTTATTATTGTAATTATATTTTATCAATTTATTATTTGTACATGTAAGATGTAGTTAATCAATTGTGAAATCAAGAAAGCCAGCTTTCACATAAAAATAAATACAATGGTGGCAGAACTGATAACTAACTTTTGACTGAAACCTATACGCTTAAATATCTGCATCTTCTACTCTTTTGTTAGATTAAGAAATATTGTGTTTCTGTAAGTGTACGTACATGTATCTCAGACCTTAATTAAGAAGTATGTGTGAGTGATCGTAAGTGTATCTCAGACCTTAATTAGAGGATATTTTATTAAATTCGGTTGTTAGATATTATTTAGTAATGGCATATCAATATTTGTTTTCTTGGGTTGGTAACATTCTTTTCTCCTTTTGATAAGTTCTTTCATTAGCATTTTTCAAATAGTAAATTTCACAATATTTTTTTTCAATTTTAATTACTTGCTGAAAGGAATTTAAAAAAAAACATGAACATAAAAATAGCATTTTTACTGAAGCTCATCTCGGCCATGTCACTTAACGACGCAGAGAGACGATATCGGCCGACGAGTAAGCCTGCCAGAAGTGGCAGGAAGTATGTAGAGGAGAGTTCACACACGTTCATCCTCGCTCTGTACTGCGAGGGATCGGGGTCATGACTATTGTAATTAACCCAATTGATAAGTGACAAAAGGTTTTGTGCTGAACGACAGGTACCTGGAAATGCACTGCAATTTCTTTCAAAGGGCCTCCTGCTATGCGAGATGAAGGCCTATAATTAAGAGTTGTTCTACTACTCACTGTAAATGTGAGATTTGTAGAAGTAAAACAAGCATTAGCCAAAAGATTCTATACTTCTAACAAACATTTTTTCGAACCCATTGCCCCCTGAACACATGGGCTACATAATTGTATAACATGTGAAAATACCAAAAACTGCGCCTTTCGAGTCCCCTATTGCATCATTATCAATCTTTCTTCACAGAGCGGCACACCACCAGCCGGGCAGGGTAAAGACCACCCAACACTGGGCGATTATATTTTGTATTTTTCCACCCAAGAATAGTTCGTATTTGGGAACGCTCAAGGGTAAATAAAGGATTAACCAAGTAGTCACTCTCCTTTCTTTTCGAATCACAGTTGAGTTAAAATATGCAAGAGAATTCAGCATACACAATATAAAATAGTGTTAAAATATATAGTCAACTGTTCTCAAAAATACTGTTCAATAAATTTTGTTTCTATCCTTGCAGGTATCAGCTATAAAGTGGCAGACATCGATAGGCTGCGAAATTGCTGGATTCTTCGGGGTACTGTCGAGCGAGTTGTCTGTTTTCACACTGTCTGTTATCACCCTTGAAAGAAACTACGCCATCACCCACGCAATGCATCTCAACAAAAGGCTTTCTTTGAGACATGCAGGGTACATCATGTTTGTGGGTTGGAGCTTTGCTAGTGCCATGGCAGCCATGCCTCTCGTTGGAATTAGCGACTACAAGAAATTTGCAATCTGTCTTCCTTTCGAGACTGAAGATGTATTGTCGCTTACCTACGTTGTATTCTTGATCCTCATCAACGGTGTGGCTTTTTTAATCCTTATGGGCTGTTATTTGAAGATGTACTGCGCAATTCGAGGATCGCAAGCATGGAATTCGAATGACTCGCGCATTGCAAGACGTATGGCTCTGCTGGTGTTCACTGATTTCATTTGCTGGGCCCCTATCGCATTCTTTTCTCTGACTGCCGTCAGTGGACTAAAGCTCATATCGCTCGAAGTAATTACGTTTAAAATTATTTTATTGCTATATGAAACTTATTTTTAATAAACTTTAGTCAGCAAACAATAGAAGAGGGAGCTTTTACAAATAGCAGTCACATTTTTGTAAACGACGATTTTCAATACCACCATCCAGCTGGTAACAATAAATAACTTTTTCAAATATTCTGGTCAGGCTGTATGTAGAACAATAGCATACGCATGCATCAGTTACAACCATTTGGCAGTTTTTTTTATCAATCCAATTACGAAGCCCTCTAGTTACATATTAAATGGCAGACCCATTAAAATATGTAATTAATAAATGTGTGCTTTACACTATTAAAACATAAAAAAATTATTAAGAAATAAAAGCATTTTTAAAAGCCATTTTCTAAATTCAACCAATCTAGAAAGCTTAGTGTTAATATGTATATATTTTTTGCAAAAATATATTTATCTTTCTATTATAATCTCAAAAACACTGATGAACTTTCTTTCAAGAGCACAGGCATCCTATCCCTAGCTTCACACGTTTGGGCACATATTATAGAGGTTATTCAAAGAGTTTGAATGTTGATACAATTGCCAAAGTGATTTCTAACTTTGAGGGAAAATTAGTAAGCTTGAGTTTGTTAGGAAAATGTTAATACAAAGTTAATTTGCATGTATGGAAGTTTTCCACACAAGCTTGAAGTTTAAGCACAAACTTAGGTATCCAGGATACCAGAATGTTCAAGAAATTCCAATCATGCTCCTAAGTATCAATAAATAAACTATAATAGAACTTTTATATTAATTTACAATAAAACAATACACTATCCAAACAAATATTTTTTTATGATAATTATCTGTCTTCTTCTTTTAACAGGAAGCAAAAGTTTTTGCTATCTTCGTCCTTCCCTTCAATAGCTGTGCCAATCCGTTTCTGTACGCCATCTTCACCAAGCAGTTCAAGAAAGATTGCATCCATATTTGCAAGCGCATTGAGGAGTCTCGAGTCACTCGAGGTATCGGCAGAGGAAGACACAGCTCCAACTTCTCTAATAGGCAGACCCCGGTCACTACTAACTCGGCAGCAGGGCCCGCGGGCACCCCAGGGAGCGACAGCGGGCCCCAAAGAGACGTGTGCAGATGCAGCAAGACCTCTTTCAAGACAAAGCAGAGACCGGGGTGGAAGCAGTGGGCCTTCAAGTATTTCCTATGCAGGAAGAAGCAGACGGATATGAATGATCGTGATAGCTACACTTACGCCATTGCACAGATACAGAGAAACTTGGAAAAAAGGAACAAGCATACTACAAGCATCTCCAGCGAAAACTTCTCTTCTAGATCGGATAGCTGGAGACAGGGTAAGATGAGCCAGAGTGAATAAATAGAAAATAAAACACCTTTTTTGGTCAATCATGTTTTAAAATTTATTAAATGAAAAATATGAGTTATGTGTAAATTATTGGTGTTTCTTTTTAAGGTAACATACCCTTAAGACTGATGGACCATGAAGCGAGACGAGGATCCTGGTCACTTCAACGAAAGGCTTCTGAAGATTCCAATATGTCCTATAGCCGCCAGGATTCCTCTACTACATCCACTTTTCCGATATCACGTTCAAGTTTCAGTAGCGAGAGCTCTTCTCAACCTCGCTCATCCCGGCCGCTTCTTGGAACAGGGATGTCCAACAAAGATTCCTTTCGAACAAGTAGAGACAACAAACCAAAATTGTGTCGACAAGGTGCAGTGAGTGAGGAACCCTACAACAAGCCGGAATTTCCTCGACATTTGATCAAAGAGAAGAATGGTTTATGCCCTGTTTGTGCAAGAAAAGAAGGTTTCAAAAGCAAAGAATTGGAAGAGAAATTTGCTTGTTTTTACAACCGTCTAGTAGAAAGTAGTTGCGGGGAAACCAGTGACACATTTTCATCAAAGGAAGACCAAATAGTATTCTCAAGCGATGGACAGTCATTGGATGAAAAACTCCGAGAACCTTCTACTCTTCAAAAAGTACCAAAGGAGTCGGAAATTCTTCAAAGACCACGCATTGAGGTAAATCCATTATCAGAACAAAAGAACGTGGTGTTGGATTTACATGCAACCAACCAAGATGACTCAACCCAAAATACTTACAAACACGCAGAAGGTCTATTGGGATCAAGTTTAGACACTAAAGATGAATTAAATAAAAAATGCAGAAGTTTAATAAATATAAACCTGAAAGTTTCTGATACAAGCACTAAGAATTCCTTTTCAGAAAATTCGCTAATTAAGCTTGCTTCAGGCAGTTCACCAATTGAAATTAGATCTTCCACTAGTCACGATTCTTTTGATGAGTATAAGGATGGCTATAAAAAGAAGCAAAGCGTTCTGCGTACATCCAAAAGTGAAAATGTCGTACTGGAAAGTGCAAAAGACGATTGTTCCTCTCTCATCAAAGAATTTAACTTAACAAATAAAAGTGAGAGTGCAAGCCATGGTCTACAAACATGGAGTTTATTGCCCACAACAGTAGTCAAAGAAAAAGATATAAAGATATCCACTTCCTCACCAAATATTACAGTAAAGAACTGTGAAACATCCCCACTGATTGACAATAACGAAGAATGATGTTTCAATTTCATGAATTTGTAGCTAGTCTTAATATTTAAGTTCCTGAAAGGCAAATTGAATTCAGGTAAATTAAAAAAGGGGGTTTTTTTCCCGGTAAAAGAGTACTTTTGAGAAATGTTTATTTTGTAAAATTGAAAGTAATTTCAATGTGCCAAATTCATACTTCAACTTTTAACTTACATTTATCTTTTAATGGTCATAATATTAAATACAATTAGTTTATAAAATTTAAAAATTCGTAACTCTTTCACATATTTTTTTTTTGGCATTATTTTACCATAAATATAATAGTTGAAAAACATGTTCACATTCACTTTACCCAAATAATTTCAATAACTAAATACACCATTTTATTCAACAGACAATAAAAAGTCAAAAATTATTTTTTTTACATTCAAGAACATTATTATACTAGTCTTTTAAATATTAAAAGTTTTATTACACAATTATTTGAAAGAAATTAATAAACTATGTATTTTAATTGTGAAAATGATAACAAAAACATGTATTGAAAATATAAAAATGAACGCATTTATAAGTAATTTAAATTTGTGAAATATATATATATACATGTAGATTAACTTTTGAAATTGTGTGCTCCGTAACTATAAGTAATTTTCTGAATACTTCTTGTTTATATTTAGATCAGATAAATTGTTTTATTAAACACGTGAATTTATTATTTGATGTAAGAATATGATGTTATATTGTAGATTTAATTTTTGTAGAAAGATATCTGTGATATGTTTCATAATTTTTATTTTTATTCATTAAGTCATTTAAAAAGATGTTTGTTTTTGTTCTTGAAAGAAAATAAATTTTAAAACTTTCTTGACTAGTGCAATTTAATTATATTTAGGAAATATATCAACAAAATAAATGTTCAAAACAACCTTAACAAAAAAAAAACTTATTAATCTAAAAAACTATACAAAAGGTTAAAGTTTCCTAAGTTGTAGATATGCAAACAATGTAAAGTATAATTTTTTTTAATACATCTCATAATACATTTTCCAAAACATCTCTTGTCCACTTTGAAAAACTAAACCTTCACAATTTTAAATCACATTTTTTTCGTATTAAATTTTAGTTTTACACCTGGAATGAAGAAAATAATGTTGTTTAATGTGTAAAACAACATACTTTGCTTAATTCCAGGTGTATAAATAAAAAAATTTACGAAATTTTTTTAATTTAAAATTGTGAAGGGCTAGTTTTACAAAGAGGATAAGAGACATTTGGGCTACTCATATATTTTTAAAAAAATCTTATAAGGGAGATTGGAGCTCAATAATCCTCTCCTACAGTTTTATTTTTCATGTGCTTGAATGGCACAAACCTATTATTAAGCTGAAAATAAGTGATAATTCCTCATACATTTCAGGCTGTCTTATAAATTTCTGGAAACAAAATTTTAAAGTATCAAAAAATAAACATTTAGCAAAAACTTCATCAAGTAGACCATTATACGCTAGCACAATGGATCAGTCTAAGTTGTGGTTTGTATTCAAAATTAGTTTCTGTATTGTGAAATATTAACAATACAAAAAGATAATGAATGAAAATGTAAAATTTCCAAGGTATTTTTATAAATGTTCAATATCACTTCTCCTTAATGTAAAATGTCAACAACTGAGGATGAGCTTGGCAGTTAATTTGAAAGAACAGTTGTCATTACGATATTATTGAAAAATAACGTTCTTCTAATTGTTATTTATATATTAAAACAAGAAGGAAGGTAACTGGTTAAAGTAACTGTAAACTTGGAATGATTTTATTTATTAAATCATTTACATATATTATTGAAGGTTATTATTATATAAAATAATTTTACCAAAAACACAAAAAACATTTTAGTAAAATTTTTTTGAACATTCCACTTTTTAAAAATGTACTTATCCTTCTGTTTTTAACATTATGTAATTATTTATTTTTCTTACATTCATTGTACTATGCTTTGTAACTTTAAGATCGAATTTGCAATTAATGAATTCTTGAGAAATATAAAATGTAAATGACGATGCAAAAAAAATAGAAAAATACATGATGTAGTCAAATATTTTTCCTTTTCATTCTTAAGTCTTTTAAGTAGGTTATACAGGTATTTAAAAAAAATAATCAAGTCATTTGTATAATATTTGGGAAGTTTTAGTATTTTAATTACAGTGGCATATGCAAAAAACGCAAACTGAAATAAATCAATTTAATCATTTCAAATCCAAATAACTTTTAAGTACTGTCAAAATAATAAAAATGCGTTTTTATTAAACTTACAATTATACTTTTAAGTACTGTCAAAATAATAAAAATGTGTTTTTATTAAACTTACAATTATAAAATCATTTCCAAACTTTTGAATAATGAATTTTTGGTAGCGGAGCATATTTTACCCCCCCCCCCCCCCCACACACACACAAAAAAAATTATATTTTCATCAATTGTCACCTATCAAAGGGTACCAAGTCGCTTTTAAGTGTCAAATTCAAATGACACAATCAGTATTTATGCCAAAACTCAGCTGGCTACATTGCTACTGTATTTTAATTGTTTGCAATTTTAGAGATGAAAAATTCAATTTTAAAAAATATTCAAGCTTTATTTTTTAAAAGAACATAATATTAATGCTGTAAAATATGAAAAAAACATAGACACGAAATTAATAAAAATAACTATTTTTGAGCTATCTCTTTTTAAGGCTAATATTGAAAATTATTTAAGTTGACAAATGTTTAAACAATTGATAAAATTACATTGATTTTAGTAATTCTATTTGTTCCTCAACAAAATTTCAAAGCTGTTAACTTCAGTTAAAAATATGCTCACGAAACTTTTAAGCAAAATTTATATTCAATACATTCAAATGTGAAAATAAAAACAATGCAAAGATATCTTTTTAACCCACAGAAACAAAACTTGAAGAGTACCACATCAGTTATCAGTGGAATGTCACAGCGCTCTAATAAAAACCACCAAACCAAATCTCTCGCACACTCCTTTCTTTTTCTGATTAACTAATTCACTTTCAAAGTTGTTTAAAAAGCTTCCTGTAGCCATAACTCCCGCTATTGCAACAAAAAATCTATGTCTGTTCCTTAACTAAGACACAAAACTTTTTTCAAAAATCAGGACCATAAAAATAGGTTAAAAAACACATTGCTCATACAAAAAAATAGAAACAACCAATTCTTTTGCAGGAATAGAATATAACTGTTCCCGAAACAACCTTACATATTCAATAACATAGCATGTTTATCAATGTAAGCTATTTAGGGCCAAAAAAAAATTTATACAAACATCCAATAGTTATGAAACTTGATCAGTCAATTGATCAAATGAAAAAGAATTGGGGGTGAGAATTTTCTGAGAAACCCTTATTGCACAAGCAAATTTAAGACTCCGAAAAATAAACACCAGTTAATAAGGAATGGGTACATAGATTTTATTTTAAATTAAATTGTTATTGTAATATAAAATAGTTATATGAATATTTTCTATCATTTTTTTAAAGATACATAAAACTTTACAATAATAATCTTCACCAATAACAAAGGATCATGATCATACTGCGATATTATCACATTTCTCCATTGATAATGATTGAATACTTGAATCGAGTGGGGCAGTGGTTCCATCTATCGATTATTTAACCCTTTCAGGCTTAAATTTATTTTTAAATTGAGGCAGTGAAAGTAATAGTCAAAGTTAGACATATACCGCTGTTCCACCAATTGTATCAACAATCCTTTCCTTGGTTATTGAATGCAACTGGCAGAAAAGTGGTACAAGTCTGACTTTGAATTACACCACTATTACTCAATTAATTATAATTCCTATTGGCAATACCGGGCCTAAAAGGATTAAAAATGTATTTGTTCAACAACAAAAATTAGGAATTTATTTAATTTTTGAAATTGACTTCCATTGACTGTTTGAATAAATGCTAAACATAAAAATGTATGGTGCATTGACTTAAAATAAGCTTTTTAAATTAATTTATATATTACCAAACAATGGTAATTTTTAAAAACAGAGATGAGGAATCACTTTTTAATACAAGAATACATTGATAACCAAAACTGCGAAAGCCTTCATTAGTGTAGATAGTGTTTGATCTGAACTGTCTTTTTTAAGGTAGTTATATTTATTTTTGAGTTAGGTCAGTATTACACTATCAAAGTTCTTTGAAAAAGATCTTTTATAACACTTTTACTCAAATATATTTTATAAAGTATCTTTTAACCACAATAAATAGACCATATTACACTTTATAAAAGTTTTGGCCAGTTTGAATTTTTTTGTTACCAGTAGTTTTCTTTTAATTTCTCCAAGACAACCGACATTCCAACTACAAAAACAGAAACAAATAGTTGTATGCCAATAAAGTAGCTATCAATATGAAGTACTTTACACAGTTGCTGTAGCAAATTTATCATTTGCATTTATTGAAAGAGCTTCGATTTTAAAATATATTGCTTAACAATCATATAAGAATTTATATGTATTTTTACTAATAAAAGCATAACAATAACTATTACTTGCGCTTACTTTCAACTTTTCCGCAAGGTACTGACTACTCAAACAGTTAATTTTTTTTTTCACATCTCCAATAGTGTACACTGGTATCTATTTTCTTTCAAAGCATGTTATGTCTTTACAAGCATCAATCATTTGTTAATGTTTTTGTAGTCAGCATGTCAGGCATCATGGAGAATTTCGAATTTCTGACATTTGTATATTAACATCTTTATAGCTCCCACTGACCACCTATCACACATTTTTTAAATTACTTGTTCAAATAAAATGACTTTCTTCAAATATTGAGAACTAAGTTTATTTGCCATAACAATCAAGAAATAAACAGATTAAATCTGACGTAGAGCTAATAACGAAACATGGTACACACAGATTTTCAAAAGTAAAAATTAAGTAGTTCTTAAGGACTTTTTAATGACCTCTCAATAATTTTTAAGGACCTCTTATATTTTTTTGACGCCGTTAGCAAAGAATCGCACATTTTTGGCGCAAAATTGGCATAGAACCTCACGTAAATGTGGTTCTGTAGCAAGTTGGTGCAGGATACCACTTCCGGCAAACTCTGGCCGCAGAACCATTCTTTAACACATTCGCTGCCACCAAAATTTATATATCCATCCTCAGAAGCCGAATTTAAAAAAAGTGTATTAATGATTAAAAACGTTCCTTATATTTTAATAGTAAAACCAGAAAAAAGGAACAACCTTTTATTTTCGTGTTTTTAGTGTAAAAAAATTTCGGACGCTCTACAGCGTCAGTGGCACCTTACATTCAACTTATCATCTGTATGCCACTGACGCTCTAGCGCTTCTCATCATTTTTCTGCGAAATTATTCATACATTACATAATGATATTGATAAAGTCACAGTTTAAAAGAAATAAGCACTAAAAATATAAATATAATGCTTCACTAACGTGCCTCAAAAACCTCATCGTTCAACCTCCAAATCCGAACTAAAAATCAAGCAGTTTACTTATCATACTCGATCGTCGTCCCAGAGCGTCGCCGGCATGGGAGGTAGCGCCATGCTGACGCGCCTGTGGCAGCGAACGTGTTAAAGATGCTATATTTTTGTGATTTTCACCGTTTTTCTAGAATGAGTATCGATTCTTCACAAAACAACAAATGGAGATTTTCTAACAATGAAGTGTCCTGTATGATAATGAAATACCATTGATTAAAAAATCGGACAAAAGAGATCAAAATTCCACTTTTTTTTTCTGATACTAAATTCGTCTATTCACGCCTTTCTCACCTTGCTTATTTATACTTCAGATTATCTGTGCTTCAGATTATTTTCAACAAAAGATTAGTGTAAAGAAATATTCAGAACTTTAAACAAGTATATCTTAAAAAAATATATTAACTACAATCACTAAAAAGAAATCCTGATGGCAAAATGTTTTTAAAACAAAGTTTTGCATGTTTCAAGCAATGAAATCGAAAAGAGTTGACTTTCTAACAGTTAAAAAATAAAACGTTCATTACATATTATGATCGACATTATAAAAATCGTTTTATTATTCCACTCCAAAATCATCCATTCCAAATTGATTGCAATTTCAATTGAGTTCTAATATATCAATTATTTCAGTGTGTACAGATATTTTGGTTAAGTTTGAATGACGTTATATCTATGCTAGGATATCTTTAAAAGGTAAGGTTTCTTGATTTTAGATATATTTTTAAAAATGTCTTGATTGTTTGAGTTTTATATAGTCCAAAATGTATAAATAAATTTATGAGCTATAAACTTATAAACAAATCTTTGAAGTACACATTGATTTTTAGTATAAATTTATTTCAATAATATTTATACTTCTAAAATCTTAAATAATTTCAAGACATAACTTTAAAAAAATAAAATGTAAAGTAAATAGTACTATTGAAAAGAATATTTTCAAATAACAAACGTACATTTATTCAAAATAATTCTATTTATTACACAAAAATTTTAACAAAAAATTTATCTGTATGCTTAAATTCTGTGAAAGAAAAATAATCTTATTAAAAGTGTTTGAATAACCCGCAATCAAACTATTTTAGAAATCAAGTTTTATATGCATAACAACAATATACCAATATATATTTGTCCGTGTGGTTTTGTCAAATAAAAAATTGCAACGATAGCTACTTTATTAACCTAGAAAAAAGCTTACTGAAATACACAATCTTCCATCAAAACAGACAGCCAATGAGAATGATTAGAAAACCCACAGAATATGACTTCAAACATGTCCTGCCTTGCCCACCTTCAAAAAGTACTGGAAACGGCACACCTTCTATTACTATATAGTCTCCACTATCCTTGGTAATTGGTAATATTTTTTTTATTTCTAAATATATATTTTTAAAAAAAAATTATTTGGAGGTGCAGACTAAGTAAGTTGTACCTGCACATGATATTTCTCCAATATAATTTAAAACTAATTTAATTTAAATAACTATCAGAAGATTGGAGATTATAAAAGATAAACATATATTATCAGAACTATTTACATTATACAATTACGACAAGCATAATAGTATGTGTTTTATTTCCTAATAGTAGCATGTTCTCTGGAAGCAGAGAATGCAAAAAAAAGCAAGTTTTTCTAGTTATTTCTTTTGGAGATAATTTTAAATGTTTTACACTATGCTTCATATTTCCTATTCCAATCTTCAATAAATCGCATATTCATTAGCCCCTCACATAGTGCTTAAAATCTAAAGTCCAACACACTTTGCTTTTACTAATCCCTCCAGCACTGGTTCACATTTTTACAAAAATAAAAATGTGCATAACCATGCTTTTTTTTTAAATTCTTTTTTAGAACTAAAAGGAAATATTGACAACTAAACTACCCAGAATAAAGGGCATATTAGACGATAATTGCTGGTTTAATAATCCAAATTTGAAAATTTCCCTTATTTTTTGTGGAATTTTTAACAATTTCCGATATTTCCTGAATTAAAAAATTCCGTGATAATTCCCTGATTTTCCGGTTATGTTGCCACCCTGTTATTCTTTCCATTATATTATTTAAAAATACTTTATTTTCCCATAATTTTAATTTATTGTCACTATTTTATTAGCTATTGTTGACCTTATTTTGCTAAAGAAATCAGTGATAAAAATTAGCATAATTAAAATTTTAACATCTACAAAATTTATTCACTTAAATAATAGTTAAACTCACTGGGTGTTACACATTTGTTAAAATTTTTAGGGTCTTCTAAGTTGGTTCCTTAGTCATTCCATTCTTTAACACAGCTAGCTGGAAACTTGGACAAATGCAAATGGAACTGCGATTTTGTGAAGCTGGACGCAGCGTGCTGTAATTTAAGTAGCTGGTTGTTTTCTGACAGCATTTGCTAAATCTTCTACAGCTCTCCACATATTCCTCTCTGTACAGCTATTAGGGGAAAAATTCTGTTAATAATTTTCTTTAATATAACTCGTACAACAAAATATTTTTTGTCAATCATAATTTTGCTGGAACGCAGTTGTTGATTTGTTACAAGGTCTCTTTAAAAACTTTTCAACACTACAAACTTATTTTATCTTGATTAATGAGACTTGCAATTCCTGTTATAAATATTTTTCCATGAAGAAAGGAGATATGATAATTTTGTTACAAACATATATTTGTTGACTTCTTTCCACTTCGACCAACCGCAGCTCAAGACACTGGAGATGTTTGCCGCACATTCATCTCATACCACTTACAAAAGAAAGCCTTTGCACGAGTTACTGCAATTGAAAGTGAAGTAGATCGAAAAGTCCAGATTTTGCAGGGTTACTATATTTGTGAAAAAAATTAACTGATATTTTTTTTTAAATGGTGTAGAAAACAAGACACGTGTTTAATTATATATTAGATTTTTGGTCAATTATACTGCATCGGAAAATTTTATGCCAAATGCCATTTTTATTTATGTTATTCTATTCTATCTTTGTCGAGCTAAAAGTTCAGCTTTATATTTCATTTTTCGTTAATCAAATTTCGATTAAACATTTTAAATGTATTGAACAAGATATTTTATGTACAAAGAATAAATAAATTATATAGGTACAGAATTTGTTCTTCTCTAAAACATAACAGTGTTCTGATAACAGAATAAAACTCTTGAAATATTTTAAATCCTGAATCGAGGCAAGTTAATTAGTTTGTATCTGTCGAAATAACTTTTTCAATTTAATAACATGACTGTATGCATCTGTATAAAAAACAAATGCTTTGAATTTTAATTATCTTGCATGTTTGCCAATGATCTATCATTTAACAAACATAATGTTTTTATTAAATGATGTCCAAGATTTTTAAATGGATATAATTTAAAGTCAGAAATTCTTTGGCTGCAAATTTAAAGTTCTTGTATTTTAACTCAGATTAAATAAGATTACTGGACATAAATGATTTTGTAAAGTACATAATTTAACTTTTATATTTTTAAAGTAGAATTATTAATATTATATATAGAATTTAAATAAAATTTTGATGCAGTGTTTTTATATTAACTATACATTAAGTCACCTCAAACCAAAATGTAATGTTTAAGCAACACAAATATTTAATTCAGCCAAATAAAAGCATAGAATTTAATAATTAAGCATAAAAATTGTGTTAATTTGAATTGGAATATGCTTGTTATGTAGGAGATATATACTTTTTATAAGTTATGATTGTATGTCCGGATTTTATAAACTTAAAAACATATTGAAAAGCTTTTTGTAAGCTGCTTTTCAATTATGAAAGAAGACATAAGTTTATCTTTTATTTAAAAATAAACTAAAATGATTACTGAAAAACTAATATTTAAAAATACGTTTAAAAAAAATATATGATGATGTAACATTAATTTTTTTTTATAGAAAAAGTATTACTTTTTGTTGTGAAGTTTAATTATAAAAGTTTATCGACAAATTATAATTAACCCCCTGACGGAGCTGAATGACTTGTCCAAGGATTTCCATTTTTTCTAGCAATACATATAGACTTTAAATTCACAAAAATGTTCAATGTTGAACTATTTTTCCAATCAAAAGTGTTGGAGTGTTTTTTAGTAGCTATATCTATTAAAATATTAATATATATATATATACAATATAGATGGATCAGATATATAAAGTAAACCCTTTAGCGGTGAAAACAACTTTACAATTTTGTCCATTTTCTAACTGCTCAGAGGGTAAATATCATGTCAAAGTTATATATTTAAAAAAACATTTAAAATGGTATCCAAAAAAATTAAATAGTAGTATTGATGTCCAAAGAAAATCAACTGTGTGTGGACTTCTCTGATGACATCACAAATGAGTGCAGACTTTCTTATATTGGATGTATTGATTCATGACTGTAAGAAGGGTAACTGACAATGGGACATTGTAAACGTTAGGGACCATGTGGCACACAGAGGAGGCGAAACTATTTAACAGAGAACACTTACAATCTTTTTTCAGAAAATACATTGTTTGAAAAAGCAGCAAATTTATGGGTTCCACAACCCATCATAATAGACAAAATATGAAAGAGTGAACTTTTTTTTTACCTCAAGCAGTTAAAAAGTATGTATTATAATTATAGCTCAATGCCTCAATACTAAAGGTTTTATTTTAAATTTTATAGAGTATATACAAAGAGTTTTTATCATGGATAACAGCAAAACAACTGCACAAACATATGTTTAATTCCAAGTAGTTTAAAATTGTTTTTCTATGTGCCGCGCAATTCTGTGAAACAAAAGTTTGAAATTAAAAAATATATATATAAAGGACAAAAAATCCCCAAAAAATATTATTAAATATTATGGATGAAGCGGATATCCGGTATCCAGCTGATTTTTAACTATCCGGTAACTATCCAATATCCGGAAGTAAAGTGCCGGATATCCGATTTACCAAGCCGGATATCCGGAATGTAAAGCATTGAAGATTGTTTTGTTTTTTTTAGCGATCAATTATCGGTGTTTTTGCTTTAAGCATTTTCCTAAAAATTCTAATCATGTATTCACAGTGTACAGATTCTCTCTTGAATTTTTCTCGGGCTATTCAGGTGGGTAAGGAGTGCGTTTCAGACTCAGAAGCGGTGAGTCACAGAGAATAGATAGCAAGGAAGATATGCTGCAGACATTCGAAACACACCATGGAGTATCTTTGAGTTTGAACAATTCACATAGGTGGTGGTGTGTAGAGTGCATAGCTACATCTCTGTTAATTATATATTAGAAATTGTTTTATTCTCCAGTCTAAAAGTTAGTTTCAGCATTTAAGTATGGCGCAATTTAGATCAGTAATTTGGAAATATTTCAAAATTACATTTTCAAACGCATTGTACAATTCAGATCTGGCAGTTTCAAAATCTGTATAAATATGAACAGTTTATTAAAGAACTGTTAAGGTGTACGTACACACTTGAACATTTTTTTTAAAGTTATAAATTTAAAACTCTAGTTTTTTTCATGTATGAAAACACTTTAAAAAAAACTGAATTAAGTCAAATGCTAATTATCATGTTTTTTTAAAACATGATTATGCATGATTATTATAATTCATCTAGAAGCATAATTTTTGTTGGAATTACTTGAAGTATCTTTCTTAAAGTTATGACCCTCCAAAAAGTTTATAGCATGAAAAGTTTTTTTTATATAATTTTTTTTACCTCGAGAGTCCTTAAAAAAAACCTTTTTTCAAATTTCTAACTTTAAAATTCTATTACATTTTTTTAACGAATCGTTATGGTGGAAGGTCATAACATCTCATAACTAATATAAAGTTGAATATAAAAATAAATTTCTCAAAAGTTTAAGCAAACTTGAGTTTTTATGTGTGGAATGAAAGGGCAACCAATTATACAGTAATTGAGTTTAAAGTGTACAAAACATACGCCCATTGCTAGCAGCACCCTAGAAGAACCCTTTGTAAATAAAAAAGTTTTTTTAATGTTTATTCAATCTTGGTATCACCTTAAAGGTGGGAATTGGGGAATATTATAAAATAAAAAAATAATTTGTAATTTTTGACCGATTTCCGTTTTTTTTAGTGTGTATGAGAAGATAATTTTCTAAAAAAGAAACTGCCGGATATCCGGCAAAATCTAGTTCGGATATCTGATATCCGGTTTGTAATGGGCGCCGGATATCCGATATCTGGCAAAACCACTATCCGGCTCATCCCTATTAAATATACTAAAGATGATAGATAATTCTTTTAGAAAAGTTAACCTGGTATTAGTATAATACATGCCGAGTTAGGTTTCACTTCAAATATTCTATTCTTCATATATAGTCAATTTATTTCGAACCAATTCATACCAAAAAATTTAGTTATCGGAAAAGCCGAAATTCTTTAAGTAATAAGGATAGGTTGCAAATTGTTCTCTTCAGTGGCTATTGTTTAAAATAATATTAATTCGAACTTGCTCAGAATAACTTGAACAAATATATACTATTATGATGTTAATGTAAACTTACACTAATATATGTTCTGCTTTCTATGAACTAAAAAAAACTAAATAAAAAATAAAGGACACATGTTAGTTTTAAAGGACTTATTACCGATTCTTTTAAATATGATAATATTTCAGAATATAATCACACATAATATGTAATAGTTACTTTTCTTAATATTAAAAAAAATTGAAAAGCTCTTCCAGTCAGATTTTCATAATTTTGAGATTTAAAGTCTAAATCATGATTTATATTTACATCTACACTCTTGATATTAATTAGACAATACAAAAAATAAATGCCTCTTATCTCCAATATTGAATTTTGATTTTGCACAAAATTTTTTACCCAAGCAAAAGCCCCCCCTTTAAAATATTTATAATTTTTTTCTCTGGCAAAAACGCACTTGCACTCCTAAAAATATGGGCTGATTAATTCATTGTTCAAAAATCGGAACATAAAATATTGATATAATATTATTGGTCTAAAAGTGTGAATCGACGAATACATGATAATCAGTATAGGGATTGGCCCTTATTTTTTTCCTATCATCAGTATCGAATCTTAGTACATTACGGCCAATAGGAGGCCGTTTTCAATTGCAATACCTTTTCAGCAATTTTTGTTGAATTTAAATCTTCTTTAATAACCATAAAAATACTTGGGAAATTAGTTTGCAAAAATAGTTCTGTTTGAGACAAATTAAGAAATATGCAGCAATTCTATATTGCATGTAAATATTAAATACATCAAACAAATCCACAATGAAAACTAACTAGAATAATGAAAAAAAATTAATGACTATGCCTTGTTATGTATAAAACAATTATTTAACATAACTTACGTGTGGGCTCTTTTTCCACAACAATCAGATCCAGTGTTGAAATGTATGAGGAACACGCAGAGAACCTAAAAGTTTTAATAATAAATTTGTTAATATGACTAATTTTTATAACTTCATCTCATAAGCTGTCTATTCTTTTCCTAAATAGTTAATACTAAACTTTTTACTAGTGATTGTGCTTTATGTTGTAATTTTTAAAAAGTATTTTTAATACAAAATTGCATGCAACATTAAAATTGTATTTATAACTAAAGAACAACTTTCAAAGTTCATTTAGCCCATTTAAATGCTCTTTGACATGGATCAAAATTTCAAAATGCAGAAAAAATTTCCCTAAAATTAATATATTTGGTCTATTTTACAATATTTTTTTTTAAGTCTAAAAATTTTACATCTGTAGTTTTATCTATGAAAATATCTGAAATTAGTAGAAACACTAAGTCAGTTTTTTTTTAAATTTTATTTTATGTGTATGTAATGCTAAAGTAAATTATTATTATAAAAACAATTAAGGTTAATAAATATGGTATAGAAATAATGAGTGTGATATAGAAATTTAGATTAACAGTCTTGAAAGTCATCGTCTAAAAAAAATCATCATATTTCAAAACAGTCATAAATGACTTATTAAGTTTTTTAAGCCTACAATATATATATAAAAACACTAGTATTATTAAAAAAAACAGCAACCTGTATTATTTGATGTAGATGATTGTAGCATAAGCTTTTGGAAAAGAATGCTACTGGCAGATGGAATCAATTCAGCTGTAAATACAAAAGAAATTGTAGTAGAATTAATGTAAATACATCACATCAACAGTATGTTACCCAAAATATCTATTATATACCAGGAAAACGAAAACATTTTAAATAAACATTAATGAGTGTGTTTTTTCATTCTTTTTGAAATTTTTCTAAACATAGCAATTAAAATAAGAGTGAAGCAATGATCAACTAAACATACCAGTTTGAACAAAAATTTCATCTGGAATTTCTAAAATTAGACACGAGAAAAATCAGTAAATATTTCCTGAATATAAAGATTGTCAAACGTTACAACTGCAACATTTTTTTAAAAACACTTCCAAATTCTGACCATTGTTTGGCAGTTGCTGTTCCAGTTTGTTTGACCCTCTTATCAATTTTTTTATTTAAACTAATTTGTTTTTTAACAAAGTTTGTACTAAATATTTTTTAATGCAAGCTTTCAATGAAATAATTTCTATGTCCACACTTGATGATATCACATGCTTGTTTTTTAATGTCTGGAATTTTCCATGAATTATTCAGAAAAAGCATGCCTTTGCCTCTTGGAGCCATTCCATAAAACCATGCTTCAACCTGTCCACACTTATGCGGCAGTAACCTTTCGACTTTTAATAAGAAGTGCTGCAGGTGATATGAATTTAAGAGATGTTGTTTACCTAATAAATGCTCATAAATGACTTATTAAATGAGTAACAGGTAATAAAAACAGGTAAATAATAAACAGGTAAATAAAATAAAGTGAGAAAATGCAAAGAATAGCACTTTAATTAATTTGAATAAAAGTTTCAATTAAAAAATAAAATTGTAGATTAATAAGCAAATTATACAATTTAACGATTTCACTGATGGTTTACAACTTCTTTTTAAGCATATGTAGCAAAGACTCCGATGCATGCCAAATGATAATTTAAAATAACAAAAATGGTATGTATGCTATAATATATTTATCCTACAATGTGTATATGTTTTGTAAAAAATATGCAAAGAAAACAGCACAATTGGTGGAAGGTAAGGCTCTTGAGTTAAATGCATATTAAACAAGTAGATTTGGATTTGTAACAGGAAATTATAGAAACTTTATATTACTAATCAAAGTCTTTCTGTGTGTTGATTGTGTTTGTGTGTTGATGTTAACTTACAAAGAATCAGTTTTTCACACCTTTTTCCCCTCTTACTTGTCTGAATTTTTACCATTTCCAGCATTTTATTCAGTTTGGATTTCTTCACCTCCATCTTTAGCCACGTTGGGTTAATTGGGGGGTTTATGGAACAAGATGAACCTTTAATGGTAACAATAAATAGTTAAAATACTAGTTACTTGAAAAAATAAAAAGAAGTTGTAACACTACCTCAGTTTGAACAATGAAATACACAGCACAATATATCATCTCTAAATTTATCTCATGTAAAATCAAAGGGCGCAGCCAGACATATATTAAAATATTTAATAGTGTCCATCTTTGGGCTACACCTAAAATTAATCAATCACACATTGATTGAAATATCTTTGTCATATATAACTGAACTTAATTAGAGGGTAAAAAGTTTTAAAAAATAAATACCATGCCTTAATTTAGAGAAGGGGGAATAAATCAGTTGAGGAATAAAGACATTAGCAGGGATGGTATTGACTAAGGATTTAAAATCCTGAGAGTTAATTTTGGTGTTTATGCCATTTGATTTACCATAAATCAAAACAGTATCAACTTTAAATGAGAACTTTTCATACAGTTGAAAACATTCAACCAAAATGAGGTTAAATAAAAAATATATTTCACACAATATTTTATAATATATACTTTTCATATGTTGAAATGTTCAGTAAAATGTGGTTTACACAAAAAACCAACACAGTGTTATTTTGCATGAATAAGTCAAGTGGGTTGCAAACGTCCGAGGAATATGGAAATCCTGAACTTTGTCGCACAAACTTTAGATTTATTAAAGGGTAATAAATGATTGGAAAACATAACCTTGTTACTCATTTTAAGTATGTTAATTTAAATTACACATTAAAAATTACACTGAATTATTCCTTTAAAAATATGGTTCTTTTCGGTTATACGGCCTCGTATGACAACGAGCGAAAATGCGCCAAAGTTGTTTATCTTAGGGATTACCATACACAAAAGATTGCGTTTCAGTTGATTGTATGATTGAGTGCACTGAGCTAAATAAAAACGGGAGAGTAAACTGAACGTGCCTTTTTTAGTGTCATTGCTCAAAATAGTTAAAACACAATTTCTTTGGAGTTGATTTTAGTATGGGTAATTAGCGTCTCACTAGAGCTACACAGTGGGCTATTGGCCACGGTTCGGGGCCTATATCGAAGGAAAGACCCGGAAACGGGTGCCTCGTATTATATATTTACTTTCTTCCTGCGACAAGTTTGTTTGGATTACGTGCATTGGATGCGTGTGCATTTTCCTTCGCGATCTGACATTAAACGTCTATTGCCTTACGATTGTTGATTGGTTAGAATATATAAGTGTTTAACGAACTCTGATTGGTTGCACGACTATGCAAACTATTTAATAGTTACAAATATTTAAATTCGGATATTTGGAAATTATGGGTTTGGTTCAAACGATTTTAAATTAGGTTTGGTGAATATTTTTTATAATTTTGGAAAGATGTTTGATTGTTAGGATAGCTATTAAAATAAATTTGTTTAGAATGCGCTTAAGAGTGCTGTCGCAATGCCCCGAACGACTGCCCGAAGGATTGCCTGTAAGCACCATGATCGACTGCCCAGAGGGGGTCATGGATGTAATCCTGAGTAGTCGGAGGCCGCAGGCCGGAGACCACAAAATCGACGGCAGGAGCCTGTGACTTTAAGCGCGCGGAACGCGTGTGCGCTTAAGAGTGCCATAGAAATGCCCCAAACGACGGCCCGGAGGATTGCCTGTAAGCACCATGATCGACAGCCCGGAGGGGGTCACGGATGTGATCCTGAGTAGTCGGAGGCCGCAGGCCGGAGACCACAAAATCGACGGCAGGAGCCTGTGACTTTAAGCGGGAGGAACGCGTGTGCGCTTAAGAGTGCCATAGAAATGCCCCAAACGAATGCCGGAAGGATTGCCAGCTCAGGTGATGTTCTCGCCATCTGACCGTGGTTCAAAAATACGAGACATTGTTCCCTTCGAGATAGGCGCCGAACTGCCGCCAACAGCCCAATGTGAAGCTCTAGTGCGATGTTAATTAACCAAATCAAAGCTTCGAGATGAATTCTAAACCGTCGACATTAGCCCATTGTGGAGCTCAAGTGCGACGTTATTTTATTCAATCGTGCAGACCTTAAAGAAATCCTTCGGAAATAATTTTGAACCGTCACCGCTAGCCCATTACGCAGTGAACGTCATCCACTGTGGTTCGAAAATAAGACACAGCGTTTGAGTAATTAACCGTAATTGTGCATTTCTCCTTAAGTAACCATAAAGATCAGAAAAAAAGACGCATGCGCAACGCATCCGGTCGTTTGATGTTCACTTGAAAATACATCCAGATCCGCTGACGAGCGAAAGTCTTTACCTCGAACCGTAACTAATAGCCCATTGCACAGGTTAAGTGCGACTTATTGTCTATAATTTAGAATATATAGTTTTTGACGTCGTCTAATCGTAAATTATTTACGACTGTTTTTAAAATTTTATTTTGTGAGTGGCAACATTAAAATTGTAAATAATCAATACGGTGACAAACTTTCGCTTGGCGACTATTTGAGGCCGTTTAGAAGAGAAGTACCAAAAATATAGATATGAACTTTGGAAAACTTTCGAAAAGCTAAATAAAAACCATTACGTTTTTTCTGTTGGGAGGGGAAAGAAATAGCTGTAAATAAAAAAATAATTTTAAAAATATATAAACACTTAAAGTACCTGGTAGTCAAACAATGGAGAATTTGCATGGGTGGGGGATTTGCTTAAAGTTAATTTTTTCTTATGTTTTCGATATCGTACTTTTCGAATACTTCGTCAGAAATATCCAAAATATGATTTAATAAACTGAAATTTAAGTTTAAAATAACCCAAAACACAACAAATATCACGTGACACGGGAACGCCACGCGATTGGCTGTGACGACACTATACACGAACTTGCTCCGTTTACGATTTCGCTTCACTCAACGTAAGCAGCCGCTTTTTTAATTTCTATCAATGAACAAATTCTAGTTGCGCATTTAAAAAAAAAAACTCAATTCAATTATATTGTTTATTTAATTGCCCTTTTCATCTAAGATGTCGGTTTTACCGGAATTCATGAAGGGACAATCGGACAATATTCCCAAAATAGACAGCATATCAATGTTTACTTTCTTAGGAACGAACCCGGATTTTTTGGGAGCAGAATACGAGGAAGTGAAGCTGAAAGGTAATTATTTAAATTTTCCTTGATTACTAAATATTTATTTTAATTACATAATACTAAAATGCATTGCATTCAGTTTCAGAAATTTGCTGATTTATTAAGAAAAAAACAATAAGATTGCATAGTATTCCAGGCATTTCATTTTAATATTAAAAAGTAATGCCAAAATAGTTGATTTGATTAGTTTTTTTTTTAACATGTTCAAGTCATTGAAAAACAAAAATTTAATGTTAAAAATACTGTTTATTCATTAAAACTATTTATGCAGCACATATGACAGGATACATGTGAAAAAAATTATATAAAATAGTTCTGAAATAAAGTTAACTAGTTTTAATTTATCTGTGTGTGTTTAATATATTTTACATATTTATAAACTATATCCAAAATCCTGTAAAAAATATAAGAGAATTTTAAAGAAAGTAAACTTGATTGATATTGCAAAGCTAATGAAAATAATTTGAATGATAAATTTATGGACATATACTGAAATTTAGTTCAATGCTTTTCCAAAATATTTTATGATTTTTATACGCATTTTAAAATGTGTTTTGTTTCTTTATCTACATCAAGGTCTGGGCCCTTGGTTATGTTCAGGTCAAGAGAGTTGCCAACATTTGCACCGTCACAGAGCATTTGACACCAGAACACAGAATCCGAAAGAAAGCGTATAGCGTGACACTTCAGTGCAATGAAGTGTGTGACGGTCCCGTTTTTCCCATCGGTGAATCGAGGTTTTGCGTGGCCTGGTTGGTTGGTTCCGGCGTAACCGCCGTTGTAGCTAGTGAAGAAGAAGTTCTGATATGGTAATCGCGACAGCCGGCCAGTGCCCATGCGCGGAGTTACCTTATAAGCGGGATCGTTCGCATCTCTCGTCAGTCTCGGAGTCTCACAGTCTCATCTAGTGCCGGCGAGTCTACGTTTTAAGTGCGCTCAGGCAGAGAGCTCTTTGGTGCAGTGGTTCACCAAGGCTCGGGTGGTGCTCGTGCGCCGGATCCGCTACAGAAGATATCCCAGCTGCGAAGGAGGATTGCTCGGTGCTCTGTTCAGCTTGTCCACTCTGGAGGGATCCCAGTGCCCGCACGTCTTGGCCACCCGGCTACGGTGACCCTCAGGTAGTCCCCACTGTGTACATGGTCAATCTGCGTACGTGTTTGTTTGTCTGTTTTTATATTTTACAGCCCAATAAATCTTTAATATTAGCTACTTTAGACTTCTGTCTTGATTGTAATAATAAGTAGCGTTCCAAGTGGCGTCCGCGACCTATTTCCGAACCTTTAAAAATATAAAAAAAAAAAAAAAAAAAAATTATTTATTTTGTGACAACAAACATTGGCGTTTATTGACCACGAGGGGTTTTTGCCTGTTCTGAGGGGAGGGGAGAGTATATTTATATATTGAAGTGTGGTGTACCTTGTTCCGACGTACAGCGCTGTACTCGCTGGTTGAACATTGTGCCTCAACTGAACATTCTTTGTGTGCTTCGACTTCCCAGTACGGAACGCCCCTGGAACGAGCCGGCACTATAGTTTTTCCTCTCACGACTGCGCGGCAATATGGATTTCGGAGTACTTGTGTTAGCTTTTTTTATAGCCCTTTTGGTTATATTAGTGTTGTTTAAATTTTTGCCAGCTCAGGAGCCAGTACGCGGTAACAGACGCTTGCGAGGCGTAGAACGCACCGATGTTTATTTTTCGGGGAAACCGGATGAAAACGTTTTTGACTTTATTTCTACTGTTGAGGATGTGACGGGTTGGGTATCGGAAGATGAGCGGGTGGCATACGCTGTTTCCAGGCTACGGGGGAATGCCGGACAGTGGTTTAGATTCCGCGGTTTTTGTGTTGACACTTTAAGTTGGAGCCAGCTAAGAGATCAATTGTTGAGACAATACGGGCAAATTTATAACCGAGCAGACTTGGCAGACGAATTATTTTCGAAAAAATTTGAGTTGGGTGATGATTTCGAACGTTTCGTTTGGGAATTTCGAAATTTATATTTGTTATGGGATCCCCATGCGCACGAAACTGACGTCTTGAGTGCTTTGGTTAAACGGTTGCCCGGCCCTCTGCCTTTTCTTTTG
Source organism: Troglohyphantes excavatus (assembly GCA_963932185.1). NCBI lineage: Eukaryota > Metazoa > Arthropoda > Arachnida > Araneae > Linyphiidae > Troglohyphantes > Troglohyphantes excavatus. Next base: position 42,391,716 of record OZ010672.1, on the reverse strand, counting down.
CTGCATGTAACGAGTGTTGAGGAGTTAATCCGCCAATTCTTTAGATGTCAGAACATTCGAGCCCTGTCGTCTAGCACCCCACCCACTAGTGCTTTCCAATCTGAAGTCACCCTGCCTCGGCCCTCTCGTAGTGCGTCTACTTTGGAAAATGGTACCCCAAGCCAGTTAACCACGCCACGCACCTGTTTCCGTTGCGGTCGAGTGGGACATACGGCTCGTTTTTGCAGAAGCACTCCTGCAGTTTCATCGGGCCCACCACGAGATCTTAGCCATGTGAGATGTTTTCGGTGCCAGCAGTTGGGACATCTGGCTCGTGGATGTACAGAACCTGTACCCCAGAATAGTACCACTTTAAACTCCTAAGTGGACTAGTGATCGAGGGCTCGAGTCCACACGATTTTCAGAAAAACCCTTCATTTTTGTTTTCGAAGATTCAGCTGGGAAATTTGTACGTGAACGCCCGGATTGATACTGGATCAGACGTTTCTCTTGTTTCGGAACCATTGGCACAGAGCTTGAGTAGGCAGGGAGCTTCTTTTGAAGATTTTTCCACTATATCGCAACCGCGACTGTTTTCAGCGGACCATAGTTTTCTGAAGTCTGAAGGGATGCTGACTACAGACATCGACTTTTTCGGCCATCAACTCGGGTTTCCTTTTGTAGTAGTTCGGGACCTACCAGTAGAAGTTATCATAGGTGTAGACCTTCTGGCTCGCTGTGAAGCTACCATAAATTTTGGTACTCGGGAACTCTCCGTTGGACAATTGCCTTTCAAGGGAGAAGTTCCAACTGGTCTTTTGGAAAAGATAGCCGCACTGTTACCGGAATGGGAAAGACCCGTCTTAGGTATGCTGAACGAGGTCCGAAATGTCTTTAGAAATAAGCCCGGGTTGACAACCGTTTGTGAGCACCGAATCAAGACTGGAAAGGCTGCCCCTATTTTCCAGAATCCGTATCCCTTGGCTCAAGACAAGCTACGTGAAGTCCAGGAACTGGTCGATGAAATGCTGGCAGCTGGTCAAGTTGAGCCTTCCGACTCTCCTTGGGCTTCACCCATCGTTTTGGTCAAGAAGAAAAACGGCAAGACACGTTTTTGCGTCGACTACCGACGTGTCAACAACGTGACGTGTGCTGATCGGTTCCCTCTCCCTCTTATTTCTTCTATTATCCAAAAGGTGGGACAGGCAGGAATTTGGACGACCTTGGACCTTGCCTCGGGTTACTGGCAGATGCGAGTTGCAGTTGAAGATCGACCTAAGACCTCTTTTATCACTCCTTTTGGAACTTTTTCTTATAGAGTTATGCCTTTCGGTTTGAGGAATGCTCCAGCGTCTTTCCAGCGGTTGATGAGTAAAGTCCTGGCCAGCTGCATCGGGGATTGCTGTGAAGTTTATCTGGATGATATAGTTGTCTATTCGAAAGATGTGGAACAGCATATTGCCCACCTGAGAAGAGTTTTGAGTGCCCTACAGCAAGCCGGCCTCACGCTAAGCGTAGAGAAGTGCGAGTTTTTCAAGACGGAGCTACAGTTTTTGGGTCATCACTTTACCAAGGAAGGATTAGTGCCTCAAACAGCAAAAGTGGAAGCCATCCAGCGGTACCCTATACCAGGAAACGTGAGGGCCCTGCGTAGATTCCTAGGTATGTGCAGTTGGTTGAAAGCGTTTATACCATTTTTTGCAGAGAAGGCCAAACCCCTGTATGAGATGACCAAGCCCTCGCACCCTTGGAAGTGGACTCCTCAAGCCCGAAGTTCTTTTGAAGCACTCCGTACCGCCCTAGTTTCTCCACCCGTTTTACATTTCTTTAACCAGGATGCCCCATTGAGATTATATACAGATGCTTCTGATCTTGGATTGGGTGCTTTCCTGACACAGATAGTTGATGGAACTGAGCAAGCTTTGGCCTATGCCAGTAGAGTCCTAAGACCAGCTGAGATCAACTACACCATTTCAGAGAGAGAATGCCTCGCCATTGTCTGGGCCTGTGAGAAGTTTAAAACGTATTTTTCTGTTCCGGTAACGGTGATTACAGACCATTCAGCGTTGACTTGCCTACAGAATAAGAAGACCCTTAAAGGACGGTTGGCTCGTTGGGCGATTCAGCTGCAGGAGTATCCTATTACCATAGAGCACCGAACAGGACCGCAATTGGTAGTACCGGACGCTTTGTCTAGAGCCCCAGTAGGAGAAGCTGAAAGGTCTGAACTCCCAGAGAAGTTTTGTTTCTTTATACAGGCCATTGACGCCAGTCAACTCATACGTGAGCAGCGACACGATCCCTCTTTTTCTGCTTTGTACGTTTATTTGAAAAGTGGTGTTCTGCCAGAAGGAAGGAAGGCTGCCGAAGTTCTTGGACGAGGTGCCCAGTATAAGCTGGACCAGGGAATATTGAAGTATAGCCGACCCGGCGATGCGGAGTGGCGAACCGTTATCCCGAGATCATTAGTATCGGTAGCACTTCAGGAGTTCCATGATAGCCCAGCATCCGGACACCTCGGATTTTTCAAGACTTATCGACGCTGTTTGAAAAAGCTTTTTTGGCCTGGCATGAAGAGAGACGTCAAACAGTATATCCGTTCCTGTGAAGTTTGTCAGAAGTTTAAGTTTTCCCAACAGAAGAAGACCGGTTTATTGCAGCCTGTGACGGTTAATGCACCAGGTGAAATGTGGGGTATAGATTTTATAGGTCCTCTGCCAGCCTCCATGCAGGGAAATACCCAATGTCTAGTTGTGGTAGACTATTTTTCAAGATGGGTTGAACTTTTTCCTTTGCGTCGCGCCACGGCTCGAGCAGTCGCTTCGGTCTTGGCAAAAGACGTCTTTTCTCGTTTTGGATTTCCGAAGTACCTGCTTTCGGACAATGGACCCCAGTTTGTTTCACAGCTCTTCAAGGAGACTTGTGCCCTGTTTGGGATAACGAGGAAGTTAACTTCCCCGTATCATCCGCAGACCAACCGTACAGAGCGAGTGAATCGTACCCTTGGACCCATGATTGCTGGTTATCTACATGAGCGCCACGGACGGTGGGATCGTAATCTATCTTCTCTTGCATTTTCTTTGAGAACCGCTGTGTCGGAGGCTACCGGTTTTTCACCAGCTAGGTTGTTTTTAGGACGAGAACTAGCGCTGCCCTGGGATAGCATGGTTGGAGGCACGTCCTGGCCTCGTGCACAAGGCCTGGATGATGTTTTGGACCAGGTTAAATCCAATGTCAAAAAGTCGCAAGAGCGACAAAAGCGAAACTATGACAAACGGCGCGCGCACAGAGTTTTTGTGGAAGGTGACTTAGTCTGGTTACAAACCCATCCTCAGTCCTCCGCCGATAAGCACAAAATCGCGAAGTTTATGCCCAAATGGGAAGGCCCTTGCCAGGTAACCGAGGTTTTGTCCGATTTAGTATACCGTATCATCGATTTTGAAACTAAGAGAGAGTTGGGGACTCATAACGTTGTAAATCTTAAATCTTTTTCAGTACGCGACGGTGTTAGTTTTGTTCCAGATCGTGAGAATAGCGTTGATTTAGCATGTGATATTTCGGGGAACTCACTGCGGGAATTGGTCGACTCAGGTAGCGAGACGGAACACAACTTTGACCCCTTTTCTGCTGATGACGATGTTGCCGCAGGTCCCAGTAATGACTCCCGGTTAATCGTTTCAAGTCTCTGTGACCCTGAGGAAGTTGGTATTGTCGCGAGTCCTACAGTTCTGCAAAATACAAGGTCTGAGCCCGTTGAATCGCGTAGAGAACGTCCTAAGAGGGGCACTAGGGTGGATTATCGTAAGCTAGCTGGTTTAAAGTCTAGGGATTTTTCTGGTCATTAGAACTGTTTTTGGAATTTGTGGTGTTTTAGTATCTTGGTTTAAGGGCGATGGTATTTTGTGGTTGACCTTTTCGTATTTTTGGGGTTTAGTGTTTTGAGATGGTGTTTTTGAATAAAACTGTGATTTATAGTATTTTTGGCTTGGAGTTAAATAGTTTTGTAGAATTTTTGGCTTGCTGCGTTTAGAGTTTTGTGTGCAGATTTTTTTTTTTTTTTGGTGAATTCAGTTGGTTTGGAAAGTTTATTTGTGTATTACGGTGGTTACGCTCCCTATTGGTATTTGCTGCATATTCAGGGCTTTTCGCAGTTGTGGGAGGGGGAAGAGTCTATAGTGGCCATGGAGACCTGGTGCCGTGAAGAGATGTGCCTGCGAAGATGCCGTTCTTCACCGACCAGCAAGATTGAACAAAAACTTGAACTTTTTGATTGAACTTTCTTTCCACGAGTTGTGACTTGCGACTGACTGTGATATTTTGAAGATATATTTAGAGTTTAATTTTGTGAAACTATGATGTATAATGAAATTTCTTGGGTTCTAGTGAAAGCTGGGTTTTTATATATTCACTACTGGCTGGTGAATACGAGTTTGTGTTTTGAAATTTATACTAATGTATTGATGTTGGATTTTAACTAATTTTTAATGCATGTTTGATAGGAAAGTAGTTGGTCACTGGTTGACGTTTAAGTAAATGTTTAGTGTTATTTATTTTCTAACTCGTTGAGAATTTTATTGATAATTTTAGGAAAGAATTTAATATATTAGAGTACTGAACGTTTTTGAGTTTTATGAGGTTTACAGATGTTAACTTTAAAGTATTTCTTTGAGGCTTAATTAGTTTTATCTACGAATGGAATAATGAGGAATTTTTAGAAACTTAAATTTTGAGAGTAAATGTGTATTTTTAAGTAGAGTATGTGTAACGATTTAAAAGTTTATATACTGATCCGCGGTCGGTATATTTTTTCGGAGGTGATTGTGATTGTCGCGAAGTTAATCGTATTAAGTTTTATTGCTGAGTTTATCTTTATATTTAGGTTAGTTGTTCTTTAGTTAAGCTGTTGTGTGCTGTGTACTTTGTGTCGGGAACTATCCTTCCGCCTGGGAAGAGGACGTCTGTGAACCTTTGTGTGTATTTCTTTTGCGATTGACCATCCCCAAGTGCCATATTTTTCGAAATATTTGTGGTAAGATTTCGACTAGAGAGAGGAGGGGAGATGTGACGGTCCCGTTTTTCCCATCGGTGAATCGAGGTTTTGCGTGGCCTGGTTGGTTGGTTCCGGCGTAACCGCCGTTGTAGCTAGTGAAGAAGAAGTTCTGATATGGTAATCGCGACAGCCGGCCAGTGCCCATGCGCGGAGTTACCTTATAAGCGGGATCGTTCGCATCTCTCGTCAGTCTCGGAGTCTCACAGTCTCATATAGTGCCGGCGAGTCTACGTTTTAAGTGCGCTCAGGCAGAGAGCTCTTTGGTGCAGTGGTGCGTACATCGTGGTTCACCAAGGCTCGGGTGGTGCTCGTGCGCCGGATCCGCTACAGAAGATATCCCAGCTGCGAAGGAGGATTGCTCGGTGCTCTGTTCAGCTTGTCCACTCTGGAGGGATCCCAGTGCCCGCACGTCTTGGCCACCCGGCTACGGTGACCCTCAGGTAGTCCCCACTGTGTACATGGTCAATCTGCGTACGTGTTTGTTTGTCTGTTTTTATATTTTACAGCCCAATAAATCTTTAATATTAGCTACTTTAGACTTCTGTCTTGATTGTAATAATAAGTAGCGTTCCAAGTGGATGCAAGAGTGTTCTCTGTACAATGCTGCCATGCAACGAAGAAGAAGACTGGAAAAAGAAGTCTGAAAAGTGATACAGAAAGAAAAAAATATATAAATTCAATGATGTGGTTTCAGAACTTCTGGTGAGTATCCAGAGATGGGGGCCTCACCAGATGGCATTTCTGAAGATTATATAATCGAAATCAAGTGCCCAAGCAGCGAAAAAACTATATTACAAATGGACAAATTAATTACTTTAAAAGGATTGTTTTGTGGCCAATACCGATTTTGAACATTCGAAAAAAATCCTGATCATGGTTGTAGACTTTGATAACAAATATTGTTCTATGTTACTCGACAAATGTTTGCTTTTCTGGAAAAGTACTGAGTTTCCAGCATTGAAAAGAAGCTTTATATAATTCCATAAAACTTAAGACTACTTATAAATGTATTTTTGTCTGGCATACATTCTTCACCTTTATTCTATATCATTACTAGCCCAAATTTTTACAAAACATGATACAACCCAATGTTTATTTTTAAATATTCTATCAATGTTTAATGCTAATTAAGATAATGTTTAGTTTAAGAATTTTTACATTAAAATATTCATATTTTATGGTTACCTATATATATTATGGGGGGGGGGGGGGGGGGGGAGTTGAAAGACAAAAAAAAAGCATATGTATATTACTTAAGAGAGAGAACAACTGTTCATTTATTTCAATATTGTAAATCAGATAGCTGAAAAATTAATAAATATATCTATATGTAACAAAACGTTTTCACAATAAGCTAAAAAAAATCGTAGTTTTCCTTTCAGTAGCCACTGAAACACTATAGCTACAGAGTCATGACACTTTAAATTACGGCCAGCCTTGTTTAAGTTTAAGTATTTGCGATGGCCGATGGACACATTCACTTGTTCAGTAAATGTGTTTATCGTCTGTAGTGTGTGGGGGGGGGGTTTGGGGGTACGAAATTTTTCCTGGTTTTGGCAATGCAGTAAAGCAATTGATTTAAATTTTATTCTTAAAAAGCAATATACTAAAAAAGGTGAGGGGGCATCTTCCGAAAAAAATGCTGGGGCAACATCCGAAAAAAGTGTGGGGGCAACCCCCCCCCTCCCCAAATCTTATTGTTAATCCCCTTCCAATGTTGGTATATATTTATATTTACACAATTTTTACTTTCATTTAATGTAAAAAAAAAGTTTGCTTTCTTATTATATGTTACAAAATAAGCAGTAAACTAATTAATAACTAAATATTTAGTACATTTCTACATAAAAACAACAAATTCTAATAAAACAAATTGAATTCCGAAAAAAGTTAATTGTATAATGAATTAAATTAAATTTTTTATAGTGGTACATACACACTCCAAGTACCAGAAAAGCAACCTTACTGCTGTATTTTTAACGATCGCTTTTTAAATAAGTGATATTGCATATTTATTATGCCACAAGCAACCACAAGGGCCTCATCTAAAACAGGTATCAAATGGTTGTCCATACACGCATGTGGTTTCAGCATGTCAAAATTGCGAAGACGGCCAATCACACGTTCAACATGAATCCGAAGAGAAGCGATTTCTTGATTGGCGCACTTCAGCTTTCGTGCTGATCTTTGAGGCAGATACAGAGGGTGGCCTGACTAATGTGCGGCCCCTTTTTTCTAACAGAGTTGCTACATTTTTAAATCTTCTATCTGCCATCACAGCTTTTCTTTCTGTCATGACGGTATTTTCGGGGGCCAATTTGTCCAGATAGCCAGACACTTCAACGTTAACAGCATCGGAGGATCTTCCATCAGATATAAAGCTCGTTAGACAATCTGGTGTGCAGGAACCAAATACTTTATAGTGTTGCAGTTGTAGTACTGGGACCATGTAAGGGCTTGTTGGATGGGGTTGCTAGGCTTTTCTATTTGAATTTCGAAACAAACGATAATTGAAACTACTTTGGAATATCGTATACGAAAAGGAATTAGCAAGGGTGCTCTTATTGCACTTGCACATAATCAGTTCTCGTATGAGATCACTGAGTCTTGGAAGAGTTTTCGTAAATAATCTACCGAGTGTGGAAATGGACTTTCCAAAATCAATGGCTAATATCGAAAATGGAAGGTCCAAATGCGACTTCTTGAGAACAACATACACCTGGTAAACCGGTTTTCTTCACAATGAGATTGATAATAAAAATTATTTCTGCAGGCAGGCCTAAAAACAATCTGGGATTCTTCGATACTAAGAATGGTACCCTTAAGCATGTGCTCTTTGTACTTCTTCTCTGTGTAGTCTTCATCTTCCAAACTCCATGTTTCAGAATCGGAAGCTGCTGGCTCATAGTCGCTGAGGAATTCCTTGGCTTTCTCCTCATCTTGGTGGCAGGTTGCCTTGTATGGCAATGTGTATGTTCCCACAGCTTTGCCTGTCGGTACAGTCGAACATGCAACAGAGGCTTGAGTATTGGTGCTCTTGCTGACAAGTTCAAATTCACTAAATGGACTTATCAGATGCGCTTGAAATATCCACTGCTACTGTAACAGGTCAAGAATCTTGAGATGTTCTCCATGAAGGACCAGGAACAGCCAGTGCATCTTGCAGCAAATGCAAATGTTTACACTTCAACGCTGCTTGCCTATCAGGCGGAGGGGGAACACTTGGCTTTTGGCATTCAAAACGATGAGGAAGAACACCAGGTTTCAGCGCTACTCTCTTTACATCATTAGTCAAACTCCATTGTCAAAAATTCTGCATGTTCTCCTGTAAATAAATACAAAAGAGAATTTAAGTACAATTTTTTTAAAGGTACATGTATCATCATATTATAATTAGCACATATTAGCTTAATGAATACTGGGATATCCTGAGGCTCATTAAACTTTTTCGAAGAAAAATGTTGTTGATTTACATAATTATTAACTAAAAGAAGAAAATAAAATTCAAATAGAATATTGTTAAGTATTATTTAATGCATAGGAGCAAAAATATATTCCTACTGCTGTAATACTTACAACTCTTAGTGATATATTCTATTCTAAAGGCTGACTGGTGCGACTTCTAATTATTAAATTGTAACTTGAATATATATTTTCTTTATACTTAGATTTATATTTCATTTGGGGGCGCAACAAACAAGTGTTTACTTACCAAAAAATGATCTTCACAACAATATAACGTTGATTTACTGGAAAGCTTAGGATTTTTCCTATCATCTCTTCACAGCTCTTGTCCAAGCTTTTCGATTTGTGCTATCCTTTGGGACGCTAAAAAACAGCTTATTCGAAGAATTCACTGTTGTATTCGCACAACAAGGCACAATACAGTATTTATATACTGAATTCATAATGAAAAAGATTAAAAAATAGCGTAGTCTCGAATTCGGTTCAAAACCGGAATGTAAACATTGAGTTGAGCGGGAGCAATTCGTGTATAGTGTCGTCACTTCCGGTTTGTGCCGTTTTTCGCGCCAGTTCATGAAATGCAACTTTAAAGTTTTTTAATAAATTATCTACGCTCGTTAAAAAAAAAGAAACAGCATTTTTTTGCATGAAATTTTCTCATCTTTAACATAAAAATAAAAACAGAAATCGTGAAAATTCCTCATTTTACAACTGCAATATTTTTCGGTGGGATAAAATATTCCGATTTCAAAAAAAAATTATTACTCATATTCCCAAGAACTGAAAAGCATTATTATATTTATCATACATAAGAACAAATTCTACCAAACCATATTCTCAAATAACTAATTTGCATACAAAAAGATTTATAATACCTGAAATTCAACTTTAACTGTAACCAATGCTCTATATAGAGAGTTGATCTTCATTGGTGTTCGTTTTGGAGTAAGGCTTGTTTTTGGAGCTGATGATGGCTCCTGAATCGCATCATGATGCAATTCAGGAGCCATCATCAATTCCAAAAGCGCAACTTTTACAGGAGTCCATCACTTCTAAAAGAACCAGGATAGTTTGTTTAAAACTCTGATAAATTAATCTTATAAATGTATTATATATGTAAAAGGCAAAAATTGGATAATCAGATAAAATTAGAATAAAGCATTTATGTAAAGACATGATATAAGAGTTCACTCCAGGCGTATTTTGCAGGGCGGCCCGTCATGCCCGTCCTTTTTTCATCTCAATAGCGCCCTCATGCCCTTATTTGTAAACATGCTGCCTTCTTTTGAAAAAATTCTACCCTTGCCCTTTTCTCATGCACAAGCATCCTTGCTTCCCCAGCTGTCTTTAAAAAAATAATCGATTTCAAAAATTTGTGAATTATGATAGCAGACAAACTTCTTTTTAACTCTGCGGGTTGCGTAATCGCAGTTATTTCGAGCATTGAACATTCCATGAATCCTATTGGTTGGCTGTGCCGTATATGAAATACTATGATTATTTTTTCTGTGTGTCTTTTGAAAGATAAGATGGTTTGGGGTGAAGTTAGAAGATCAGGCATTTTATTACCAAATTTTGGATTTAAGTAGTAGCCTTTTCATCAGTTTTGTACGGGGTCTGAATAGGGCTACTTATCGATTTGGTTTTTAGCTAAAACATTAATTTTTTTAATGTCAAATTTTGGATTTTAACATAGTGAGGTAGTATTAAATAGTAAAATATTCAATACTATATTTAATATTTTAATACACCCGAGTTGGTACCTCACGCAACCTGAATAAGCGTGAAGAAGTTTAAACTACAACCCTCTACATGATAGATTTTTGGCATGCAATGTTTCCTTCCAGATCAGATCGAACACCCATTCCTCTGGATACGGGTCGGATGTATTAAGGGGTGGCCATGCCCGCCCCAACAACTTTTTTTTAAAGTGTTCTTTCAAAAACAAGAAGCGCCCTGTCAAAACCGGGTTGCCCTTTTCTTACCAACAGCGCCCTGCCCCTTTATATTTCTAGAGTGAACACTACATGATATTGTGATTATTTGAGAGAAGACAGCGAGATTACTGCATGCATGCATGTTAGATTGATTTGATGTTGGTTGTCCAAATGTTGTTAATACTTGACTTCCTGGTTTTGTAAAACAAGTCAAAAACTGTGCTATTTTTTTTTACAATATTTGCTTTGTATTAATATTTTTTAACAAATTACATTTATTTTTATGCCATATTATATTCAATTTTATTTCATGATTTAGTAAAGAGGCATTGCTTTTTTAAGAATTGGTTGTACTACAAAAAAATACCATGCTTTTACAAAATTACTTTCTATTTTTTAAACAGAATATTCGTTTCATCAAAGCGCGCCTATAATACCGGTTATATTTAAAAAAAACATAGAATTCTAATTTTATAAACAGATTGCCGTTTTATGTTGTTGTTTTTTAATTGGGCTTTTATCTAAGTTAACCATAAATTATGTATTTATATACAAATACCGTCGATCAACTACAGGCTGATAATTCAATTCAGATAACAGGGAAAACTATTTAATATTATTATAAAGCACACACTTGAGAAATATAAAAAAAAAAAGTGGCACAGTAATGATATATTATATTTTCTTAAGAATTATTTTGCAATAAACAAGCTTGAAAAATCGTGTCAAATCAGCTGTTTACTATTCTAAATATAAATAGGCCTACCTCTCAGGGGAGATGTGAAGAATCACAATTCTTACCACCAATACGAATTTTACTTAAAAAAGCAATCCATCGATTTGAAAGAACACATTGCAATGTTGACAAATCGCATGGATTTTATAAATTACAAGAATAATATACTCTGACTTCTGTAAACAAAAACTCGTTGCCTAGTCGGCTGCTCGTCCGTTAGTAAACGATTCAAGGGTTGCTGAATAGAAATACTGCATGTGTAAGAGTTTGGCGCGAAATTGAATTTAGGAAATACGCCAACTGCAAGTTTCGAATTCTCTCACTAGAGATATTTTGTTCTATCTTCAATTTCCTTGCTTTATTTTTTTCAGAGCTGATTTAAAACAACAAAAAAATCCTTTGTTAATTTAAATAAGTCTGTCATCTTTCAAAATAGTTTTCATTTTAATAATAAAATTATAATAAAGAAAGTAGTCATTTAGTCATGCTTTAGTATATACTTATATAAAGTTATTTCTAAATCACATTGACTCGACAATTAAACGTATCACATACTTATTTATAATATAAATTAGTATGATAACACCTTCATTGATTTTTTTTAAAAAATTCACATATATTAAAGGAAATATAAAGGGTCTATGAGAATTATCTTTACAACTTTGACACGCAATAAAACGTAAAAGAAATAAGTACAATGTACATGTAACAACAAGACATTAAATTTTATTTGTACGCACTCAACGATTTGAAGACAAGAATCACATTTGAAATTGCAAACATTAATTCCCTTTGATATGTTGTAGTGTTCCTGGGAAGAATTAATACCTATCGCTTGGATATTTTACACGTAACTTCAGGTGTTTCTATTACATGTACTTGTACAAGTAACATAAATTATCCGTCTTATTTCTTTTTTGTGAAAATTATAAAGATACACCGTGTGTACATTCAAATAGAGCATATAGGTGTTTTCTTTGATGAGCGCGGGAACACCTTCGGAAGCGCAAACCCCTATGCGGTGTCACGCGTCGCACACCCATAAGAGCGGCCTTGTAGCTCCTCTTAAAAGTAGGCAAAGATTAATACATTTGTATCGAAAATAAAATAAAAATTTAAACTTTACCCTTGTCTTAATCCAAATTTATTCATCCCTTCCTCATGGTAAGTCCAGAGAAACACAAAAACACATTTTTTTTTTAAATTAAGAACTTTCATTTAGTATTGGAAAATGGTACCAAAAAAATTACATTCTTCCATAAGACGAAAAGAATATAGGATGTAGGGTATCACGATAGGAGAACGAATTATACTGTTTTAGATGGGGAAGGGGGGGGGGGAAGAAAGAGACAGTTAAAACAACATTTAAAGTATTTCCACTCAATCACATAGCAGTTTAGTGTTTAATGGTTTAAGGACCAAATTTATTATTAACAAAAAATTTGCGAGGGGAGGACTATGTTGAAAATACGGCATCTAATTGTAAATTTTTAAATACTCAAAATCCTCCCACGAAAATAAACATTCTGATTGGCCCCCAAATCTTCATAAGGTTAATAAAATAGATTCACTATATTAATTCTACATGTAAACGAAAAATTTATATAGATTTCTACTCCGATATAAAATATGAAAAGTCCTCAAAATGTGTCCGGATGTTTAGTTGTTTGATTGTCAGTGCAAGAAAGGCTGTATATAACTACAAGTAGAGTTTTAAAAATTACACAATTTATTGGAAAAATTATAATAATAACGCCCCTTTTTTAAAATCTGTATGATATTCCGTTCGATTGTTATTTTTTAGCGTATCTCATGAAATGGCGATCGGATGGTTCACATTAATATCTGTTGTAACCAACGGAGGAAATTGAAAAATCTAATATATAAAACTGAAAATCAATTTGAATGCCGGTCAACACAAAAAAATACTCCGTAACCCATTTTAAGATTTAAACAATATCTTTGTGGTTAATTAATTTTAGGAATGCTCTTAATTTTTAATTTAATTAATATTTTGTAAAAAAAAATTGAAATTCAACCTTTAAAAATCACTTTTGTTAATTTTGGAAAAATTATTCCGTTTCCTCATATTGTAAATTTGTCAATGGTTCACAAAAAAGAGAAAATTTTGTGTGGTTTGGAACTTCCCTCAAGAAATTCAAAAATACGAGGCATCGATCCAGGGTCTTTCCTTCGAGACAGGCCCTTAACCGTCGCCAATAGCCCCACTGTGCAGCTCTAGTGCGACGTTAATTAACCAAACCAAACCTAGGCTGAATATGTGATACGGGACCCCCAACTGCTTGGTGATATAGAATACCCCCTCCAGTAAAACGATTTGAGGGGGGATCGGAATTTTTTTTAATTGGGATTAAGCAGTACTGCAAATTAAAAAAAATTGAGTTTTATGAAATTGCGATGTATTGTTGTTTTTATAAATCTTCTGACATAGTGTCCGAGGCCTATTTTTAATGTTTCAACTCAGAAAATGACTTTTCATCACTACTTTTGATAACCATCATTAACAAATATAATCAAAATGACACTTTCACGCTGGGAACGGGACATTAGTCTTCAACGAGCAACATTCTTCCAATAACAGTATACCCTCCAAGTGTAAAGGTGTCAATTGTGTGCGTGCTTGGGGAAAAAGTGTTCGCACAAAACAGATTACATGCCCATCACTTCACAATTACGTGTTACCCGTTCAAAACAACTTGTTTGCACTTATAATTTTTTGTGTCTTTGTTTGAGTGATTTATTTTCAAACAGGTCATCGCTATAATTTTGATATGTAGAGGTACCTATTTTTTAAATAATCTATATTATTTCTGGTGTGTAGTGCGGGCTCCTAGACTGCATCCTATACCTAAATCCGGCTCTGATAAGAAGAAATATTACACTGCCAAGTCTTCAAAAGAAACATTAAATCCGAAAAAAATCGATACTTTTCCAATCAACCATTGTATTGATCGCTCTTCGAGTTTTATATGCTATTTCAACTGTTTTCTCGAGTAATTAGTTAAAGAAAATTTGTGGATTTTAAGCGAATGTATGCTGCTATATTTTTCCAGGGAGATCTCTGCGTGCTTAATCGACCATGCGTAACTTTCTCTGCGGTACATCTAAGGATAGGTTAATGCCACTACGAATTCTAATCACAGCGATTTTGCACCTCAGTGGTTCATATAAACAAGCCACTTTCGAAAATCTTTATAAAAAGAATCAAATGCAGAGACTGCAGACACATTTTATTTCGGAGGTTACTTGCCGAAGTAAGAAGTATCAGCCTACTACAGAAATTAAACGGCACACAAAATTTATATATCAATGAAAACCCCACAACAAAAATTATTTTTATTACACGATGTAATAAAATTACACGCTTTTATTTAACTTACTCCGTCTATCATTGCTTTTACATTGAATCTTACAAATCAATTTAAACCTTCTTCTAAATGCTCAAGACGGAATAGTTAAGGTTTGATAGCCTTTTATGACTACTAAATTATATATATTTACAATTTTTTGTGTGCTTTAGATTCATAGAAATACAATTTAAACATAATATATGTTGTTCTTAATTTTTTAAATATAATGAATTTCTTCAAGAAAGAGCTACAGTAAAATCGCTTACAGCGATGGGAAGGGACCGTCATAATTTGATCGTTATATCCGGAAATCGTTATATCAGAATTACGAAAAATATCGCTTAATAAAAAAATTTAATATTCATACATACAGGACAGTTGAATATAAATATATTTTATGTACTTTATAATGATTTTATCGACTACATACACTAGTTAGATAAAGTTAGTTATATAAACTGCTATTTTGATGAGGAATGGTAAGTAATTTTTGTTTGTTTAGATTTGACATCGTAATAGGAAATTTCGATAAAATTTCATATTCTTGTTAGCATTGTAGAAGAACCGGGGAAAATTTCAGTGCATTCTTGTTCACGTGCTATTCACCTGACGCATGTTTATTGCGCAAACGGCCCTCCCTCAATCCGTCTTCATTGTTATAAGCGGTTTTATCAGCATAAGATGGGGGAAAACTAAATCGTTATATGCGGATTATCGTTATAACCAGCATCGTAATATCCGGAAAAATTAACATGGATTGCTATAGAAATCCAAACTTCATTTGCATTTTACATCGTTATATCCAGCGTATTGTTATATCCGGCGTATTGTTATATCCGGCGTATCGTTATACCCGGCATCGTTATAAACGGATTTTATTGTATTGCCTCGTATTTCCCAAACATGGGGGGCAAGACGGGTGTTCTAACTTTTTCTCTAAATTCTAAAAGTAAAAGGTGCAGAAAAGGAAAAATTAAATAAAAGTTACTCACTAGTAATAAACAATTGTTTTAATTTGCATAAAAAAAACTATTACTTTTCACACAAAACGCACACATAAATAGCGTCTTCATCTTCACTCTCAACATCTGCACAAGTGTTACAAAACCCCACCGTCCACAATCAACGCACCTAAAAAGTTCCGGGAATTGAAAATGACGTGATGAATATCACAAACATTAATTAGTACGCCTTCTCACGCCAAAGACCAAGCGGGCAACTACATTTACATTTTCTGATACGCAGTTCAGAAAGGGTTGAGAGCAGGCGAAAGCATTTATTAAACGACTAATTACGGCACATGCCAAATTTGAAAAAAAAATCGAATAACGCGATTGGTCGTGACTGCGTAACAAACAAATTTACAGACAGACAAACAGACTCGATAAATTTTGGGGACATCTAAAATATCTATTTAAAAAAATATTCTCTAAAACTAAATACCTCAATGATATTTCAATGTACTGAATAAATAGTTATTTCTTTTAAATTGCCTGAAAAATGTGAAACAAATTAATTCTTTGCAAAAAGCGCAATAATATTATATGAAGCATCACAGAAAGTCTCAGAGTTGTAGAAGTATAGTGAAAATAACGCACAATTATTTTCACACGGTGCCAACAGAAATTTTAAAATCCCAGAAATCAAAGACGAAAAATGATATAAAAAACACACTTGATATTTGTCCGTTCCTTGAGTAAGACAATATCTACTCTAAAAATAGTGATATTCTCAAATAGTGATAAAAACTACCTGCCCGATTTGCTCGTGCAATGAATTATCAAAATCTTGTCATTGTTGTCAAATTCGATAAGCTAATAATTATTATAATTTTTTTTATAATATTATGGTAAGGACTCATCTTGGTATGCTGTATGATAATATGCGGTAAGGACTCATCTTGGTATGCTGTATGGTAATATGGTAAGGACTCATCTTGAGTATGCTGTACAGTTTTGATCATCATATTTTAAATAAGACCCTAATTAATTTTACGCGGATTAACATTGATGTGCTAGAGAAAGTTCAGTGCAGGCTACTAAAACGGTTCAAAGTATTTTAAACATAGATTAAGAAATATAAATATGTATACTTTCGAAGAGAGAAGGGTAGTATATAGTGGAGATTTGATTCAACTGCTCAAAGTTGCTAATCAAAGAGATATTGAGGGTTTGCATTTTAATGTGATACGAGAGATTATGGGCTCAAATTATACAAATCATACTTTAATCAGGAACGATAGATTTAATTCTTATTTTATATGGCATAATTATCATGATTCTTTAAGACAGAATCGTTTAAAAATAAATTAAAATTGAAGAATTTGTTTCGCTATTCAAGAGATATATCTTTAAACCAGAATTTTTCTAATAAACAAAAAAAAAATTAAAGATGTGATCGCACCCCGCGCTTTTTTAAAAAAAACTTTTTATTTTCATCCACCCAGTCCTCCAGTTGCGCAGTAAATCTAAAAAAATCTGTACGTAATCAAACACTCCTGGAGGCAAAAACTTGTCGGGTATCAGCGTATACTGGCGGAGTATCAGCGTAGCAAGCAGAAGTTCCTCGGTTCGATACCGAGTGTAGCCAAATAGTTCTTAGCGCTACATTGGTGACTTCCGGACTGCAGATCAACGCAACCTTCGAACAAGCACTTGTGACACCACATCGACTCAACCCTGCAACGTGATAACAATACACGGCATCAACCACTGCCACGTGATAACACTTTACGGCTTCAACTACTGCCCACGTGATAAGACTTCACGGCATCTCAATCATTCGTTCCTCCGTCCGACTCATTGAGAGGGGGGTACTGTGGGGTTCATTTCATATACCCGATAATTCCGCTTAGGCGTGAGTGATCACTTTATCCTGACTGGCAGAGTATCAGCGTAGCAAGCAGAAGTTCCTCGGTTCGATACCGAGTGTAGCCAAATAGTTCTTAGCGCTGCAAACTGTTAATCCTCTAATAGAGAAGTTTGTAATTGTCTGAGAGTTGATGAAAGGGTTAAAAGAACAGATACAGTACGTTTAAAGATATTTGATGAAAATGAGATCGGGCGAATATGGTGGCCACTCCATGCGAGCAATACCATCAATTGTTGCGCACTCGTCCAAAGGATTCTCTCTTTTTCGGCATTCATTATAGTACAAAAGAACGTATGCTGGACAAACTTCTGCAGCATACATTCTCACAAAAGAGTCAAACATTTTATCCCACCTTACATTTTTATAATATTTAATATTATTTTAATAATACTAGTTTGCAATTAGAAAATGTATAAAAGATTGAGATTGAAAATATGCTATTGAAACCTGTTTTACAATTTACAACAGTATAAAACGAAATAGTTTCCTTTTGTGAATGCAATTTTATTTCATCAAATTTGATGAGCTAATAACTGTTATAATTTTTTTATAATATTTAAATGTAGCTAATGTTTTTTTAAAAAAATATTTGGATAATTTTTATAATATTTAAATGCGGATAATTAATAATTAAAATTATATTTAATAATTAAAATTATTTTTTCGTTGAAAAAAAAGTGTCTGGATCCCCTGCTAAATTTAATCCAGATACTAACGTTTATAACAAGAGGGTAATCTAGTTTGGAATAAAAAAAAGGGTAAAAGATCTGAGATTAAAAAAACGTAATTGAGACTTTTAGTTACGACACTATATTATGAAATAAACAATCATTTTTGTCAAACTTAACTTGAAAATATTATCATTAAATTTGTTTAATTTATATTTTTAAATCGGCTTCGAAATTGGAACATACATTGTACAATATTTACTCTGGGGCGGTTGTAGCAACAAACATATATAATTAAAATTAAAAAAAGTTTGCGCCATATTATATTTTACATTTCCAAATTTAGTTTTTTCTCACTCTACCTTAATAATTAACCCGATACCGCGAACACTTGCATTCGTAATATCTTCCTATAACTAAAAAAAACAAATTTAAATAGATGCTGGTTTATAGTTGTGCCTAATTTAACATCTTCACGTATCGAAAAAACGTAAAAAAAAAAAAAAAAAGGATTAAGAAACACGTGAGAATTTTACACGCATCGAAGAAAACTACGATACAAATCCGTAGTAACTTTTTTAAAGAGAAAGTGCTTACGCAACAGTGAACAATACAATGCAAATTCTCCTTCATCTTCTTTTTCAGTTCTGTTTCACTTCACTTGGAAACAAAACCTCAAATGAAACAAACTTTGAAGAAGATACATGGACGCCAACAGTAGCGATTTAGAGCCAAAAAAAGACAAATGACCGGTGAAAAATTCGATCTGCGCATGCACAACATCTCGGTTTCCGGTCCTCTCACATTGTTATGGCTGCCAAGTCCGGGAGATGAGTGTATGATTTCGAGATAGATGGCTATTTCTTGCTTAAATGACTAAAGATTGTGCCAAAATGGGGTAAGTTTTATTCAGCTTTCTTTACCCATCATAATCTCCCTTTATTTTTCAATCCGTGCTTAAAATATGAGTTTTTGAGAGTTATTTACATGTGCAAAGTGGTTTCCGAACCGTTTCCCCTGCTCTTAGGTTAAGATTTTTTTGACATCTCTGATATCTTACGGGTTTCGGAGCTATTTGAATGGTCCTACACGAAAAGTTGCTTTTAAATACTACAAATTCGGCCTTCTGCAGATAAGATAAGCTGATAAAAAATTAGTTTCCTCTTTGATCTCCCAGTGAGTGATGGAGGGAAATTTAGTAACGAGTTAATTGAGTGCAAAGAATTTTGGTGATCTGTGATTTATTTATGTGTAAAGATTTTGTTTACCTTGTACTTTACGAGTTAATATATTTTTTTTTCTGATATAAATCTGATCAAAGCTTCTCTTTCAAAATATATGCACTGGATTTAATAACGACAGAGCGGAAATAAATATTGTATCAATGCTAGATGGGTTTTTTAAAGTTTGTAAGCTATAGTAGTCGTTTTATAGAAAACTTAGTTTCTTATACTAGTAAAAATACTTTCAGACTGTGAGAAAAGCTGTATATTTTTTTGTAAATATCGTAAGAAGTTAAGTTTTGGTGTTTGATTCTTTCTCTGTAAAATATGCATTTATGATCGTTTAACTGAATTTTTTTTGTTATATTAGCCAAACTCATGCGTTTAGAATTCAAAAGGTTGTCTATAATTGTATGGGAAAACAAGGAATAATATTGCAATTGTGATTTTCTTCTTTGATTTTCCAATGCAAATAATCTAAGTGTGTAACAACATTAGCAATAGTAGAGAAGGCTGAAATCAATAGATGATGTTAAATAACTCACAATCTGCAATGGATTCGAACTTTAAAGCTTATTAATGAACACTAAATATTTTTAAATAATTACATAACTGTTGTTTATATAAGAATCAGCCTAATTATTATGATCATATAAATTACTTAGATAAGCAAATTTGTTTTTTCATAGTTGTAATCCATTTCAAAATAAAATTACAAGCTTTTCAAATTTAGTTTGTTTAAATTGATTTTACTATATAAAAACTATTAAGTAACTAAATTAATTTTCAATATACTTATTATTCACTTGAGCTTTTGTATGAAAGTGTTGAGTTTAAGAACAGTCAATACAATTTTTAAGACTAAAGTTTATAAATGCATTCAAACAAATATTATGTTTATACTCCTTGCATTTTGAGTTTTCTTTAAATATGTTCAAAATTTTAATAATTTGATTCATTATAGATGGGTGTTATATATTTAAAAACTATACCTTTCGTTCATTTAGATTTGCTTTTGCATTTAAAGTTCAAAATAAATTAAAAATTAGTAAATTTTTCTAGGTTTTGTCTAATTTTTTTAGTTGAATTTCAAACTCTGCTGTAAGTTTTGTAGATGTAAAAATTAATTATTTTTGTTTTGCCATTAAAATTTATATTTATGTAATTATTAATTTTTAAAACAGCAACTGATTCACAATTCGGAAGGTTTATCTAAACATATTTTACGGTTATAATTATATAATTGTTGTAACTCTATCACTAGGCCCCAAAGTAGTATGGGAGTCACTTCAAATATCCAAAAACTTCTCTCGAGCTCAAGCTTTCTTTACTTTGGCAGGTTTTTAAAAGTAGCAGTACAAGCCATAAAACTAATCCAAGCCCTCACCATCAAAATGTTGATTTTGAGCATGCACACAAACCTTCTACGTCCAAAATTATTATAAAAAATCTACGATACTCTTCACTTACATGATACACTTCGCAGGTGTTATTCAATCATTCTTATCTGACAGGCTGCAAAGAGTTAATCATGACAGTAGAATTTCGTCATAGCTCTACAGTGTTCCAAGGTTCTATTCCATATGTCTCTTAAAAGGCTCTTACTTTTAAAAATACAATAAAATGTGCATTGAACCTCCAGATCAATCGTATAGGTCAGGGGTCGGCAACCTGCGGCTCGCGAGCCGCATGCGGCTCTTTTGATGTAAAGTTGCGGCTCTACAGTTCCATACGAAAAAATTAATAATTTATTATCAAAACCCTTAAAAAATAAGAAAATATATTTTTAAATACCTAATTTCTCAATAGATTCTATTTTCATAATCGTGAATTGCAAATCACCACAATTAGTTTCATTGTAGTATCGGTAGATACCACAATAAAACTAAATGAACTAAATCTAAAACTGCAAAGAGCAATCTAGCCTACGCCTTGCATGAAGAAGTAGTTTGTTTCGAAAAAAATTACTTCTTTTTGTTGAAGACATGGAGAGCGGTAAATTACTTCATTTTAAAAATCTGAAGCAATATCGCGATGAGACCAATGCAACTATTGACACAAATTACTTCAGCATAGCTTTAAAAAACATGAAGGATGGATTCGCTGAGAGATTCGAGCAATTCAAAACAAACAAAAGTACTATCGCTGAATTTCATAGTAAATCCTCTCAACACAAATACAAATCAGATCAACATTGAGCCATTTGGAATTGATGCTGGATCGCTCCAAATGCAATTGCTAGATTTGAAAACCAAAGACTTGTGGGGTGGCAAGTTCACAGAACTCAAGAGCAAGTTGGAAGAGTTGGAGGTCCAGAAATGCATGAACATCGCGCTGCACAGGTGGACAGCTCTAAAAGAAATTCCGCGAGTTTAGGCCCTCATATTCGGCGCATGGAATAGTCTTCCAGAATGCTACAGTGAGGTGAAGAAGTTGGCATATGGAGTGCTGACGATCTTCAGGTCGACATATTCGTGCGAACAAGCGTTCTCTAGCATTAATATAATAAAGTAAAGTTAGAAGTCAACTAACAAAAAAAAATCTAGAGTCGTACTTTAAACTTAAAACAACAAGTTATAAGCCATATTTAATCAAACTTTCAAAAGGCATGCAAAGCCAATGCTCCCATTGATGTAACTATCTATATTTGTGTTTTTGTATGAATAAATATTTTTCCGCATTTAAAGCCGTTTATTTTAATTAAAAAATCATATATATATAAGCAAATACTATAATATTGAAACGAAAATATTTAGTGGCTCTTTAAAAATTGGGAAATTTTGTAAATTGTAACTTTTGGCTCTTCCGCTTCAATAGGTTGCCGACCCCTGGTATAGGTCATTTAAAAAAAAAAAGAAAAAAGATGAATGTTCATCATATCAGCTGCTGATGGTTGTGGAATATAACTATATATTATTACAAAAGTTTTTTTCTAAATAAAATTTTGGGGTGTTAAGTTTGACAATGGTAGACAATTTTTTTGTGTATATTTTTATTAGATGTTTGTTTATATTTTGACAAGTAAATTGATATTGAAATTAAATAAACAGAAGCATCAATTAATGGCTAAAATCTGTGCTAATAAATGAAGTTTTCAGAATTTGAAATTCGGATTAAATAAACTGTTCTATATTTAATAGTATTTTATACTTATTTTTGGTTAAATATAATACTTAATAAATACAAAATTTACATTTATGAACTGAAAAACTGAGTGGAATAAAACATGTTAAGTGACAATTTAGTGAATTGGGGAAAAACAGCTTTAAATTTTATATGATAGCAGTACGATAGCATGTACATAAAATCTTTTTCTTCTGAAAACCCCCTTAATTGAAGATTTAGCAGAATAAATGAATGTTCAGTATACTTACAGCCAGCATTGGAATTTCTTGGATATCTTGGATACTCAAGTTTCTGCAGGAGCTTCTCATAAATATAAAGCTATCATATATATAAAATAACTTTGTATAATAATAACTTTATTATAGGAAATGCCAAACAGATTTGCATCCAATTATGTGACATTTTACATCTATTACTTAGCCGTGTTTGAACCCGGGCCCATATGGAACTTTTCCTGGCAAATCCAAGTTTTCTAATTTTCCCCAAAGTTAGAAAATACTTCAGCAATTGTATCAATATGCAAACTCACATGAATCATGCAGTACAATTCTGGTCACCTTATCTCAAAAAGGATATTGATTTATTAGAACGGGTTCAGCATAGAGCTACAAAAATGATTCAGGGTACTTCAGGAATGAATTATGAAGAAAGGCTTAGAACTCTAAATATATATACACTCGAGGAGAGAAGGATTAGAGGGGATCTTATTCAGTTATTCAAATTTATCAAATTAGGTGATGTAGCGGGATTGGAATTTAATATTGCCAATGTGACTAGAGGTCATGGATTCAAATTATACAAGTCACAGCTTAATCAGGATGTTAGAAAGCATTATTTTTTTAATAGGGTTATTGACAAATGGAATGGTTTGCCTGAGTATGTTGTTAATTCTTCAGGGATGGGTGGTTTTAAAATACAATTGGATCGGCATTGGGGAATCGTGAGGATGATGGATTGATAGGACCAACCTTGCTGGGCCTAGAGCCTGTAGTTGGTCGACATTATTTGTAAATGCTTAGTAATTATGGTATGCCACTTCTGTAATCTGTGACCAAAAGTGCGGAAGTTAGAGTTAGTACACTGATGCTCTTGAAATACTTTCCATCAGTGCTTACAGCAGACCATTACATGTTATTTTTCACTAAAAATTCTTTTTTTTTTTTTTCAAAAATGTCTTTTAACATGTTCATTTACTCGGCTCTTCAACTGTGTTATGGATTTTGATGTATAGATGAAAATTAATAAAAAACTTAATTAAGTGTAAATCATTTTTTTTTTTAGTATTTTACAATATGTTTTTACTATTGTTTAAAACATGGATTTTATGATCTTTGATTTTAACAATATGTCTGTCTGGTTGATTTGTATATATTTTTTTATATTAATATTTGTAATAATGAATGCATTTATTGGCTTATATAAATAAATGTAAAATCACAATTATAGTTAACTATTATATAAATTTAAAACCTTGTTCAATACAAGGTGGTTTGATTTTTCAAAATTTATTAAACAATACGGTTGTCTGTCGAGGGTTTGGAATTTAAGGCATTCGATAGCGATTTCGATGGGAGAGAAAAGTTATTTTAGCTTAATGTTTGTCAATAAATCTAGTCACGTTTTCCAAAATGTTCCGTAATTTTTCCCACTGTGGAACTTTGCTTCATTTAAAGTTTCGCGACCCTCTATGTAGGCATATATAATTAGTTATATTGAATTTTTATTTACAGAAAAATAATAACTGTGTGCAAATATATTAACCCTCAAGTTGTAAATAGACCTGGGTTTGAATATGCACATATGTGCGGTGGGAATTAAAATGTTTAATGTTATTTTGCTCATTCATATATCTGTGTGTGTATATTTTTTACAAGAAGGATCAATGTATATAATGTTAAACCAATGCAACATTGGTCCTTTTTTTTTCCAAGCCACATATATAAAAATATATTTAACAAGGATAAAATGTCTGCCAACATGCAAAAATCGTATAAATTTTTTAACCGGGTATGTAAAATCTTCAATTGTGAGAATATTCATATGGTTTAATAAGCAATATTCAAATATTTATAAATAAACCCTATATCATTGACTTGTAAGCCTTTAAATGTTCAGTTTCATACATTTTAAATATTACCTCTTTTTAATTAAATTTTCAGTTTATATATTTTTCTATTTATTTTTTGGACTAATTTATATAAATGTTGGATGCATAGTAATAAAGTGTTTTAAAGTTTTGAGAGATGCACATTTTTTATTCTGAAAACAAGAATTTAATTATTTGTAAATGTTTGCGAAGAACTTAATTGGTTTCATCGTACTCTATGATTTTTTTTTTTTAAATATACAAACATTTCTAGTTTGTCAAAAGTATGTAACAGTTACATTTTTAATTAAAATTATTGAATCCCTTCATCTTGTGAGCTTTCCACACATTCAATACCCTCTTTTTTGTATACGGTACAAAAATTAATGAGAATTTATATCATAAATCTTTTCTTAATCTTCCTCTTCTATTTTCAATGTAGTAGTAATAAGTTTTAAATTCAAATTTCACAAATATAACATTAATGAAACAAAATAACCTAACTTCTTTTCCTTTACAACGTTATGTAAAAAAAAGAATATCCCAGTTTTCTTTATTGAAAAAAATAGCAACCTTGAAATTTCTCGATGTTCACATAAGTTTGCTTGTATATATGTGAAATGTCCATAAAAAACAGCTAAATTCTATTCTAGGCTGCACACTATGCATATGCAAATTTTCAATGCATTCTGTCAAGCTGTTTTAGGGTTTATTTGTAAAAAAATTATACAAACACCAAACTTTCATTTTTATAGTTATATAAGATTTTCATAGTTATATAAGATTTTCATAATGGAATTTATTGATGGAATAGAATGAAATTTAATAAATATAATTTTTTTTTAAATATCTGAATTGTCATTGCATCAGTTTACTGTGAAGTAGAGTAATTTTAACAATTGAGAAAAATGTTAAACTGCTTTATATTTCTTTAATGAATTGAATTGTGAATTGATTGTAATTTCCCAATTGTTATTTCTTCATAAAACTAAAAAAAAGTACTAGTAGGTATAATGATTTTTTTATAAAACTAAAATTGGGTTATTAAAATTTTCTTGCATGACTAATGTGATGAGTACATTTTATGCCATGCATCTGACTGTATGCCAGACATCTATCATGCATAATTATGATAAATTTGATATTGAAATTTTTTAAATAAATTAAAAGTTCAAAACGATATGTATTATAGAGCTTTTTTAAAAGTTTCTTACTTCATAAAAAACAAGTTTGATCCTTATTTTCTATCAGCTGAATTATATAAAAATGGTCATTTGATTCTCGAATAGTTGACTAAATTGATTATAGTTCTCAAGTTTTTTTTATATTTATATTATATTTTCTTTTATAAATGAATATTTTATCCAGCGATTGCCTTACTTTAAGTTACTGCTTGCTAGATTGCAAAAAATTATCTTTTGTGCAATTTTATTTCTCACTTACGGAATTAATTATTTTGGGAAAATTTGGTTTGACCTTAGAGAATTTCCCCATTGCTTGATCGAAACTACAAAGTGTAAATTATTATTTTATTTATATTTAGCTAAATTACAAAAATTGGGCAGCTCTAATACTGTCCTTTCCACTTCCTAGAATGCATCACAAATTATACAAATTGAAATTCGTCAGATGTATCAAATGCAATTTGCAATTACACATACATGGTAGTTTTTAAATTGTCCAAATGTTGAAATCTGCTTATATTAACAAAGTTTAAATATCTAATATAAAATTATTTCAATATTTAATATTATACATTATTAAACGTAGCCTGTCAACGAAAGTATATTTAAAAAAATATTTTTTTATTTATCTTTTATATTCAATAAACATTTTGTGGTAAATAACTTAATATTTTTTTGATTTTTATATAGGTATATATATAATTGTTCTCTTTTTATTTTCTAAATTGGGCTTTAGCCCTAAAAATATAAAATAAAAAGGTGTTTACAATATTTTTAGTTCCATTAATTTAGCTCATCTGAAAATAAAGAGGGAAACATTATAAATACAAAACTTATATATATTAAAATATCTTTAAAATTATGAATAGGATAATTGGTTATTCAAAAATATTATTATAGTAAATATTCGTGTAGATTATTTTTTAATTGTTTTAATTAGTTATTTTGAAAAAGAAATGGTAAAATCGTTTTAGTTTTTAAGTATTTTTACAAAATTATAAACATTAGATTCCTTTCGCATCATTTTTCTTGTATATTATATTAGTTTCAAACGTGTTCAATAGGTGGCAGCATGGTCTCTCAAAACACGAAGAAGCTTTAAGAGAGGAATTTAAATTTTCACGATTTCAAAGATATTTTTGTGTAGAGATGGTGAAGAAACAATAGGTCATACAGAATGTTGGTGTTGATTTAAAAACTAATTTTCAATTTTAACTCCATTTTGCTGAAAGTAGAAAAAATGCTGCTTTGAAATGTACATCATTATAGCATCATGGATTTAAGGAAATTTAATTTACTTTTTCTAGTGCTATGAAGGTTGATAATTCAAAGTATTAAGTTTCAAAATACTATGAATGTATATAAGTTATTTCTTTTCGTTTTACACGAATTTCTAATGAACCGATTTTAATAGTTATTTTAACACGGTCGCTGCCTGCCACGCACATGCGAGTTAACTAGACTTCGCAACTTTGTCTATTATTTCACCTACGTGGCCTGTCTTGGGATCTTCTCCAAGCAGCGCATCTTGTGTTGTATTCACAATTTTTACTCATGCTTGATTGCCCGAGTTACGTGTGATTACTTTTTAAACTGTTGTATTAAATAAGAATACTTGTTAAGAACGGTCAAGAGTTCCGTTTACTTTGGACAAGAAATAAATAATTTGGATTTTTCTAGATAGGGTTTATAAACTTCCATACTGTATTTGTTATTTCAAACAATCCACTAATTCAATTATAAAATTTTAAATATTCGTGATATATATATTCTTATTTTACTGCATTGGATAAAGTTGTACATATTAAATCACAATCATATTAAATGCGGGAAAATCTAAATGTGAGCAGAACAGAAAATGAAAGTAACTTCCTACACACACAAAGAAAAAACAATAAAGGGATAGATTAAATTTGTTTTGGCATGACATCTTAATGTTTTAATAACGACACCTACTACCCACATTCTAGACAAAAAAAAAATTAAAGTATTTTTTTAAAAATCATCAATTTTTAGTTTTAAGACATTTGAAATATCCTTATACACTCCTTATTTTTACTTGTTAGAATCAATAAAAAGTCCAACCTTGTAAAGAAAAAGTCCAACCTTTAAACCGTAATAGTTACATCAGTCTGCGTCACCAGTCTTATCTGTAAGATGGAACTTATTGATTTTGTTAAAAACATTTGTATTTTTTTTGTTAAGAACCTTGAAACTGCTTTTATTCGTGGAGAAAATCTTAAAACATATCCACAGAGTAAGTAAGGCAGTAATTTATCACTATTTCATTTCTTTAAAATTATGATTTTAGCGCATTCAATAAAAGTGTGTTCAAATTAAATCGATGTTAGTACTACGATCATTAAAAATTTTCTTTCGAAAAACCCATGTATCAATCAAATACACATTTCTTATGTAAAAACAATAAAAAATTGCTTACCATAAAATCTCGTAATTATATATGTTTTAAGCACATTTCTTTTAAATATTGATAATACGTTTCTGCTGTCATCTAGAATTCGGACAAGTAAATACACTACTTATAACACTATTCCATGGTCTGAATAGTAATTTCATCAAATTTGGCTAAATATGGCAATATAGCTCCAAACACCTGTACTTTAATTACATCAATACTTGCATATTTAAATAAATTATTACATCACTTAAGGAAGTTAAGTTTAATTTTGTTAATATTGTTTCTTATCTCTCATTAAGTTTTAAGGTATTTTTTTTAATGCAAACAATTATTTACTGTGCTGGAGAAGTTTAATAATTGTCTTAATACAGAGTGGCAGCATAACCTGAAAAACAGAGAATTCAGGCAATTATCATGGAATTTTTTAGTTCTGGAAATATCGGGGGAAATTTCACAAAAATCAAGGAAATTTTGAAATTTGGATCACTAAAACGGCAATTATTATCGTCTATTCTGTGTAGTTTAGTTGCTAATATTTCTTTTGTTCCGAAAAAGAATTTAAAAAAAGCATGCTGTGCGCGCAGTTTCATTGTTTATAGAAACATGGATCATTGCTAGATGGAGAAAAGGAAGCAAATCACGTTGGGCTTTGGATGGTAAGCAACTCTTACGCGGAATCGCATAGAACATTAAAATTACCTACAAAAGAAATAATTTGAAAAACTTGCTTAAAATCATAAAATTTCAGATAAAGAAACGAATGCTCTTAGAGATAATTCTATAAATATTTCTCTGCTTTTTTTTGCATTCTTTGCTTCCAGAGAAAATATTTAATAAACTGAATATAAATATTGCTAATAATTTTTCATTTATAATGTAATATATTTATTGTAGTGCGGATTCAGTCAACTTTTTTCAGGATTTTGTTGCCACCCTGTGATGAAATTATGAAATTTTCTTGCATCATATTATATCTAGGTATAAGATGTACAATGCAGCAATGTTTTAATTCAAAATCATTTATTTCTTTTATTTTAAAACCCATATTTAAAGTAAGTGTAGAAAAGACCTACACCAATAATTTTATGCCATCAAAAAAAAAATCGATTTTGGAAATAAAAGTTGGCTTTCAAAAGTCGAATAACGGAAGACATATCAATTTATAGTTTTTATTTTTTGTCTTATATTTTTTACACTAAGTTATGTTGCAAAAAGTGTGCTTTTATTATTAGCAAAACGATTTTATGTGCCTGCAATACACTTTTTAATTAATTTTCTATTTTTTATTGGTGGTTATATTAAAAAAATTCTCTTTCCCACACAAAATGCATCACAGCAGAAACGAAGATGTATATCGAACTTTGTCGTTAAATAAGATAACTTAACATTTCTGAAATTGTAAGAGTTCTGTTCTGAAATTGTCTGAATTCTGCTGAATAGACAAAAAAAAAATCGGTTAAAGACATACAGGAGATTTAACATCGGATAAATAAAAACTGTCTCACAGTAAAGATTCCCAGTAAATTCCAGTAGTCAGACGTAACTAATTCTAAGCCAAAGATCTGTCAAAAAATACCTATCGCACGGAAATCTTCCATGCAAGGTATCCCACACATAATAAATAATCATTCAAGCTCAAAGAATCAATTCATCTCTCAAATTTACCAGCTTCAAAACGAGACATGCTCCACGAACATTGTCTTACAACATCATTTAAACAATGAGAGTGCTTCAAGACGTTTTGGTCTAATGACTGTGGTTAAAGCTGGTGAATTCCGGCGGTA
Organism: Troglohyphantes excavatus; assembly: GCA_963932185.1. Classification (NCBI taxonomy): domain Eukaryota; kingdom Metazoa; phylum Arthropoda; class Arachnida; order Araneae; family Linyphiidae; genus Troglohyphantes; species Troglohyphantes excavatus. The sequence goes on along the minus strand of OZ010672.1, from coordinate 42,361,817 downwards.
ACGGAAGGCCAGTTTGTACAACAACTTATGGTCATAATTTAAAAAATATTTTTTATTTTAAATAACTGATAGGTAGACTCTTATACACTTTACTGCATTTTATTAAAAATGCAAAATCTAGAATTTAGCACTTAATAACTTTTTTTTAAACTTAAATTTTAGTAATGGTAACGGAAGGACGTTTTTTGGAAGTGGTATACCACGCTTACACCTTTTTATTAAAAGTTCAGCTAAACCGTAAAAAGGAAAAATCTAGAAAAATTAGAACACTTAAAGGAGAGTTCAATTATTATAAATTGCAGTTCAGTTTTTAGAAATTATTATATTATGCCCAAAAATATGATGTTTTTTTAAGGTAACGGAAGGACGGTAACGGAAGGACAAAAATTCCAAGTGTGTAAAATTGGATTGTTTTACAACAATTTACTCATTAATATTTTGAAAAATAATAATAGGTGTTAAATTCTGCTTATTCGGCTGTTTTTAAATCTAATTCTGCAACAAATGCTTTTTCCAGAGCCATTTGTTAAAATTTTTGGCTTATCCAATTTTTGGTTATTTATTTGAGTCAATTCCAGCAGTTACCTTCTTTCTCAGGAAATATAAATTTAGTCATTCATTATTTTATTTTCTTAAACATAATACTTCTACAACGACATCATTGAATGAAGCACTTGCCTAACATAATACTTTTTAGTCCTTGCTATTCGACTAACTACAAGTCACTAACTGCTAATGCATTGCTTGACCCATATGCCTTGTCTGCATCTTTTATATTTGATTGTATGTTTTCTTTGAATACCTTTCTTTCTGTAGAACTAGAGTACTCACAATACTCAATAATATATTTTGAAATTGGTTTTAAATAATAAGTATTGCATGTGTCAGGAAGAGGAGGATATTGTTCCATCTTTCTTGAGAGAATTACTTTATCTGATGGAGAAATCAATTATTTTAATTAAATTTCCCATTAACCACTTTGGATATTTACAGTACCTTTGCCTTGATTAATGGCAAAAATGCTTCAATGTAGCCATGATGTTATACTGATCAAACATGAATGTTAAGTTGGTTTTTGAATGTTAAATCAACTTGTACAACTACAATTTTCACCTCTTCTTTGAATTCTTTTATTAAAACACAAGATTCCCATGTCTTTTAATAAAAATACGCTTTAAAAATGTGCAGATTAGTTTTTAAGAGCATAAAGGCACTTTTTAAATGAACTCTTGTATCTTTTTTTTTTATGGCTTTCTGTCTTCATTCCATTACTCTCATTTTAAATGTGCTAAATTTTGTTCATTAGTATTCATATATTTGGTAACAAAACAATTTAGACAAACTTTAAGTAGAAGGTATATTTGTAACAAAACAAACTGGGGTCTAAGCTTGCGAACTTTTTATAGTGATACATTAATATCAATATTTTCTTGCTGAAATTCTGCATGCGTCACTTAACGACATCGTAAGAAATCACTTTTAAACTTTCTTCTTTTTCCCATTTTATGGCTTTATTGTAGAAAGAACCCAGATAGTGAATAAATAGAAAAGTAGTACCAGTTTTAATTGAAACTCAATGTATCTGTGACATACTTATTAAATTAGAGGGGGAGGGTATTAAGATAGAAAATAAAGTTAATAAGTATTTATAATATTTATATGTGTTTGAATTTCAATAATAACTGAAAATTAGTTTGTTTAATTGTGGAAAGTTCAGTCAAAATCAGCTAATACAAAAATGTCCTTCCGTTACCACATTGATGTCCTTCCGTTACCATGTTTTTTGTCCTTCCGTTACCATTAAAAAACATCTAAATTAAAAGCAAAATAAAATTGTTGCTATTCCGCACTGCAAAAACATATAGTAAAGAAGTGACTTTGACCTTGATTTTATAAAAGTCATTGTGTTAATTTAAAAAAAATATGTTAAGATTCAAAAAGTTCATATATTTCTGAAAAAAATGGTATATGACAAATGACTCAACATAAAGTTTAAAATTTTAAGTGCCATGGCAACATTTTCCCGGAATTCACCAGCTCCAAACAAAGTTATTGGGTTCGAATCCAGACATATAACGTGGCTTTAAGTTTATTAATAGTCATTTTGCACCTGAAGAATAATGTATTACATTAAAAAAATATATTATTGGAGCATTTAATGAATTAAGCAAATGCATCGTTTCTTTAAAAAAAAGGTTGTTTTTTCAGTGGTGTCTCGTAAATTGAGCATTTTTCTGTAAACAAAACTAATTCCCAACTCAACGCTTAATTCCAACATTCTATTTTCGAATGCGGAATCTAGGTCGTAAGTTGGCGTTGGGCAGTCCTTGTTTTCATTTGATGAAGGGCCAAGTGCCTGTGGATGGCTGATACTGATTAGGAGATATTCTATTTTAAGTAAATTACAGGAGAGAATAACAAAGAAAAAGAACACAATCGTAAACATTTGTATATTCAATTTAAATGATATGTTATTTTGGATAAAGAAGACTAAGTACCTTTTGGTTGAGTGATTAGCGATTTGGATTATCCAGTTGAGGATTCGATTTCTGAACAGTAGTGTGAAGTCTATGTTTATCTGTGTGTAAGAATGACGTTAAATAGTCGTTATGCATTAATATTTTTACTCATTATCCATGATATTTGTAACGTTTTAAATGAGATAAAAGTCAGATTTGTTCTGCATTAGTTAAATAAACGAGTATGGGTCAACCAACGCAAGAAGGAGTCGTCTCTTCGTAGCAGGTTCGGTTACAAGGTTATTTTTTTTCTTCCACAGCTGAACGTAAATGCAATATTTCTATAAAGTATATTTTTATGGATAATTTTTAATTATTAGATGTTAAATGTAGTATTATAAGTTTACTAAGGATAAAAGTACAATATAATTTTTTTTTCCTTTCCGCGTTTTTCTGTATCATTCGTAGTTATCGTTTTCCTTTTTCAAATAGTTACACTTTTTTGGAGAATAAGGCTTTTGGAAAAACGCAGTCTAAACCTGTGGTCCGCTAGAAGGTCCAAGGTGGGCCGTGGTACTTTTGAACAATTAAAATGTTTTTGTTTTTAAAAAAATAAGTCTGACATTGTTCTATAATGTTTTCTGGGTATCCATTTTTATATTTTCTTCTTTACCTTAATTCATATAGATTTGAACTGGAAATGAATTATTTTTCATATTTTGTTTAAATAAGTAAAACAAATTTTTCTGATGTCACTATTGTGGATCTGCTAATAAATTTTATTTATTAAACTTTTATTTTTTGAATGAAAATTGTAAGTAGTATCCTTTTACTTGCAGCTTTAAAAGTGTATTTTTAATACATTTTTAGAAGTATGCTGCATTACATAAGAATAGGGAAATGATGCAATTTCAAATGTCATCTTTATTATTTGAAATCAAATATACATGATTCCATTAATTTCAAAAGCTATCTTATTTAATTAAAAAATAATCTAAATAGATTTTTTATTAATAACTTTATTGAAACATATAGTATTTAATACCTGAATTAGATGTATATTTGGTTCCTGGATGTTTTTTTACTGTTAATAGAAAGTGGTGGTCTATGTGCCATTTCTAACTTTCAACATGGTTGTTCGCGACCACCTAACGGTTGGGGAAACACTGATCTAAAGTAATGTAATTTCAAAAACAACTGCAATTTAACAGTTCCAATCACTTGGGTTTCCAACTTACAATTTTAAATAAAAAGTATATCATATTTTGTTTCTTTATGTATAGTGCTTCAAAGTATTTATCTTCTTACACTAAATATACCGGGTTTCCATGGAAATGCGGTGTCCGAAGGAAGTTAGTGACCTTGAAGAGCATATTTGAATAAAACAGGCTATAATATCACTGTAGCATATATAATTTTTATTTATTTCAACTATAACTATACATAAACTATATATGTGATATCAGTAAAAGCTTTTCCGAATTGAAATAAGTATAGCAACTGCCGCCACCTGATCTGAAATGCCGAAGTTGTTATAAAAAGAAAAAGTTCTTTTGTTTCTCTGCGCATGCTGCAAACAAAGGCTGAATTGATCTTCATTCACTTTTATATTTAATATTCTTGCGTTCACTTCCCTCTCAGTTTTTCATTTCCTACTTTTAACTTTTTTTATACTCTTCTTGGGAAAATTAATATTTTCTGTGTCAGCGAAAGGAAATTATACTTTTTCACGGAGAGAGCCAACGTTTATTAACTTAAGCGAATAAAAATCCATTTCCTAGGCACGTAACACTCTACGAACCTTTTTCTCATACAAATGCCCCATATAGTTGCAAAAGTAGACTTTTTACATTTTTCATCTTTTCTAATATTTTTTTTAATAGACTTCTCTACTTAACATCCGAAAATATTTTATTACTTTTTATATTGATCGTTAACAGATTGAGTAAGTCTGCTAGTCTGCTGTATCAAATTTTATTTCTGGTATGTTAATCAAATCAAAGCTACATCCTCCATAAAATAGGTAATGAGGAAAAGTTTTTATTGTAGTGGACTGTAGAAAAGAACACAAAGTACAAGATAATACAATATTTTTTTTTAAAGATTAAAACACATTTTGAACAAAATTGCGAAGAAAGACAGAAGTAAATTACACGGGCAATTGAATCGATGTAAACAAAAACTTTTAAGTTGTTAACGCTCTAATTCGACTTGGAACGTTTTTGTATGCATTGATCCAATTAGTGTTTTAATCTGTTATTCGGAATCCATCACAAATTGATTGATCAAGTTCTCCTGAAATTTTAAAACAAAGATTGCGTAATTATGAAAACAACGATATTCTTTTTGTGAAATATTAGGATGGTGGAAATATTATTGGATTTAATTGATAAGTGTTTTCGTCTGAATGCGTCGTAAATTGGACAGCTTAAATATACATGATTCCAGGTTTCATTTTCTGTTGTGTTACAAAATTTACAGGGACGGTAAAATAAATTTCGAATAAATTAAATTATCTAATTGTATTATAAAATTTAGTTTAAAATATAAAATTGCCATTATCATTTACATTTTCTCTTCACCGTGAATATTTGGCGCCCTTTGTTGTCCAGCGTCCCAAACAGTCCCTTGGTCATTGAGCTGCCCCTGAATGCCTTTACATTTGCAACCCTACAAGTCCAGCCAGCAAAGCATGAAAAAAGAGTCAATTCGGAAGAAAATACTGAAAAGCTGGAAACAATTTTAATCTATTCTAAAAAGTGTCCTGTACGATATATTAATTTTGTACCCCTGCACCTCCTAGGCGTTGCCCGCCATCTTGGAAAAATGGCATCCAAAATCAGTTTTTTGTAATTATCTCCCTAGGTATAAAGTATAGAGAAAAAAGTTAAATTACAAAGTTATTTTTCAAGCAATTTCCAACAAAAATGTTATTTACAATTTTTTAGTGTGACTCACCGTTCAGACGCTCAAAGAATAGTAAGTATTAAGCCCGTAATTAGCATGAAAATTCAAGAAACCGCTTAGATTCGACATTTTTTTTCTCTTAAGTTTGTTAAAAACATCTGTAAGTAAAATTGAACTAGTATATATAAGCATAATATATTAATTTGATATAATTTCTATGGAATATAGTAATATCCCGATGATATATTATTTAACCTGTACTTCTTAAAACAATCGCATTCACCTTTTCGGAATCAAGCCCATCTGTCGTTTAATGAGTATGTTATCTACGTTCTCGATAAATATAACACTGCCTAAAATATTTGTTCAAAAGGTGATGATTTCTTTCATGTCTTTTATTACTGTCCTTTTAAAATTAATAGTGTTAACACAATCGATATTCTACTCTATTTTTCATCAATAACCAAACAATTATAATACCTTTTTTAAATGAAATATATTAAGCATTTTAGTCGAGATTTTCGGCGACTACAACCTTTTTGCAGCCTTTAAGATATTTGCAGAAGGTGCTGGTTCTTTATTTGTTGAGATCCATGCAAAGTTCCCACGGTGTGCTTTTCTATCTTGAGCATAATCGAGTGTCCATCCGCTGTTCCCCACCGTTTGCATTTCAATTGTCTCGTTAGAGTCCATCACTCTTGCTTCCAGATATTCCGCAGAAGCCGCGAGTGTTCTTCTGGATTGTCGCCAAATATTGAGTTACGTGAGAGTTTATGGCGTTCCCCTCTGGAATATTTTTTACGATAATTACGCCATTGATTAACGATCCCTTGCGCAGGCTCGTGTCATCTTATCTGTTATTATTTTCCCCCGCCTTGATTTCGGTTTTTACAAGAAACGGGTAGTTGTATTGGAGATTCTATGGTTGTCTTTTGTTCTTTTTTTTTTTGGACAAGAAAAGCCTTTTATTTAATTGTTCTTTGAAGCGGGATGTTTCTTTGTAGTTTTTTTTCCTAACGTTTCCGTGGCTGTTCATGTGCGAGTTGAGCTTCATCAATTAGTTATTGAACTGTCATTTGGAGAGTAATCTTTGTTCTTTTTGTGCGGGGTATGAAGCAGAGGAGCGAAGGTTGGTAACTTAAATTGTTAATGCAGATAGATTGAGGTCATTTTTTTAAAAAGGAAGTGCGTGTCTCTTCTTCAAACAAAAAATAAGCTTTATTATTTCTTCACTGGGCAAACAATTATTTATACCTATTCATTGGAAATTTATAAATGGAGCAAATACTGGAAGGGGAATTTTTCAGTGTTAATACTTTCTATTGGGTATTACAAATAAAAGAAATTTTCTTAAAATGGCTACGCACTAACCTGCACTGAGGCATATAACCTCAAATATTAAATGAGCGAAAAATATTATATTTATTACTTCATATATATTTTGCATAATATATCGTCCAACCAAAGTAATATGATAAATATGTTAAGATTTTTTTTATTAATTATAAACTAGGAAAAATGTCCGATCATCGCTAAAACGACCCACGGTAGAAATAAGTATATGGGAACGTCCATTGTTACTCTTGTGACGTTCAGAGAAAATTTTCATAAAAATGTACATTTTTTACAATACTAAACAGGTTTAGGATAAAATTCAAAATTACTATTTAAAAGTACATGTCATTCCGCTTCATAAAACATATCTTATATGTAATTTAGTATATTTTAGTTGTCTAGGAAATAAATCAAAATTTTGTTACTCTTGTGACCACTGGAAAAGGCAAAATACCAAAAGTGTTTTTAAGGTAGAATTCCTGTGAATTATATGAGAATACAAAACTCAAATTTACAAATATAATAGAGTAATTATATCTCTTCAAAAGGGAAAAACTTTTGAATCTCTTTGACAAAATCTGAATTAATGGCATTGTTTTAAGTAAAAGGCTAAGCGTTACTCTTGTGACGTTACTCTTGTGACATTTTGTCCGCAATTGAATTTCTGCTTAAAAACCTCAAAAAATCATTAATATATGAGCTAATTCTCGATTTTTTTATATACAACAGTTTTAAACATTGATAGGAGTCTAAAATAGCTTAAAAGGGTATAGAATTATTATATTAAAAAATAGTTTACAAAAAAAATATTTTACAAATATAAGAGCAACAAAATTAGCCACAATTTGGTTTCTTTTGTATCAAATAGCATGATTATAAGGTTCAAACTTTTGAATTCTTTTTACTTTTGTGTGTATTAAAGCACCTTATTTGATATTCATCATATACTGTTAGAATTAACGGACCACAACATAGTTTACATTCACCTACTGGTTATATTTCAATTTCTCGGCCCTTTGCATTCTGCTACTGAGCAGAATTGCTCTTCGTCTTCATCATCGGTTTCACTTGCAGTTTTATTGCTGTTTGCTTTATAAAATATGAACTCTTTGTAGGAATTTTCGTGTGTTATGGTCAATGGTAGATAGTGGCATTTAAGGTAGCTTCAACAAAGTGTGTTTTTTTGTGCCCTTCACTATACAATTTCTCCAAGAGTAATACGCAAAAGAATTCTTTGGCTATGATTTCTTGATTTGGTACATAAAGTATGTTTACCTTTGTTGCACCATGAACAAGTTCTACAAAATCAGCAGCTTTTGGTATAATTGCTTTTTACCATGCACTTAATTTCATAGACATCACTTAAAAAAAGAAAAACAGCACTGATTCCATCTACAGCACTCGTATCATAAGCTGTTGAAAAAAAATGTCCATGAAAACTTAATATTCAAGTTTGATTTAAGCGCTGACATATTTACAAAATTATATTTTTGTTTAAATTGGCCTGTGCAACCATCAGAAAAAACTGGATACACTTTTGACCGATGCATTTTCTTGGTGATGCTGCATTAAAATATTGTGCAAACACATTTACAGAAAATCTGTCTTGTATTATATAATAGTCTTTCTATGATATCTTTTCAAAATGCACATTCTGAATGTCTACCAACATTCAAGTAAGGTATCACAGCACCAGCGACATAACAATATCTGTTCTGAGGTCTAATTTAAATGTAATGATACAAGTTAGGCCATTTCTAATCGGCCCTAGCTTTCATTTGCTAAAAATATTAATTTTCTTCAGGCATAAATTTTCCCAAATTGGGGATTTTTAGATTTAGAAATTCCCAACTTTCAGGGTTTCCAGTTTATAGTGGGGCCGTGCTCCCCCTGGTGCAACGGGCCTGCACGGCACTCTAAATCAATAAATCTTTAGGAATGGAGAAAATAAATCTGTAACTGTCCTATGAATTACTTTGAAAGTTTTTATGAAAACCACAAATACACACATTCTGAGGACCTGCTGTCATAATTGTTCTGTAATTTTAAAGTAAATAAAAAATTAAGATCATTCATTTTAAAAACATGAATGAATGTAATTTAATTTGTAATTAATTATTAATATAATTAATTATGGAAACACTACCCAAGAGCCTATTCTTAAAAAGGGCAAAGCAAAATAAACTTAAAATATTGATTTTGTTTTGGTCTGAAGACAACCTATTTGATTTACTTGCCAGAAATGTTATGCGTTACTCTTGTGACACAGTCATTTGTTACTCTTGTGACAACACAACAGAGGATGTTCTATGCATGACACACAAAAACTAAATTGTCTAAAATATGTCTTATTCCACCAAATCAGAGATTAAAAGGTTTAAAGTAAAAATATTAAGTAGTTTTTACAAATTTGAAACTTTTATATGTTTTTTGTTACTCTTGTGACAATTAAACATCACTATTAAATACAGTTAAAATTTTATTCAAAAGCTAATCTAAAATATTTCAACTATATATATATGATAAATATGTAAATGGGTTATGAATTTGTATATATAATGATTTCAATTAATGAACAAAATTAAGAAAATAATATACTATAATCGAAGTGACATTTTTGGCCCCAATAAAAGTGAAGAAATAAGTCAACTTTCAGAACATATTCACTGCAGACTATTATTCTTATGAAATAATACCTTACAAATTCATATCCATCAACTTTCTAGGATTAAATTGATATACCACACTTACAGTTTGGTTAAAATTTTAATTTCAGTAAAAAGTTTCATTTTTCATGGACGTTCCCATATTCCCCAATTACATGGAGGGGGGGGGGGGGGAGAATTTTTGGATTTTATCATTTTCCAAATTACCTCTTGAAAACTAAGTAATATTGATTTTTGTATTATAAATTAGTGTAGTTTCAATTTATCATAGTTATTATTAGGCAATCAATGACTGCAAAAATAGCGATTTCTATTCAAAGTGTTTTTAGAATCAATAGTCATTGACATCAACTGCGAAAGTTGGTAAATTAAGAATATCGGAAATATGCCAGCAGGCCATTGAAAATTATTTTTTTAACAATGCACTCAATAAATTATATGGGATAAAGATGATGTAAATTTATTGAAAAATCAATGCATTTTTGAAGCTGCCCAGAGTGAATCCCCCCGTGTTATTTCCATGTTGAGTCCCAAAAACTTTTGTAAAGCAAGACATGGCATGGATGTAAAAGCAATTATCTCTTGAATCAGATGAACGCAATGGCAAAATAGTTTTTGAAGCAAAAAGTTTGGATAAAAGAATTTAGAAGTTCCTTAATTAGGCACGGAAAAGATGGTAAGAATGTTCGAAACTTTATTTCGGACAATTGGAATGGAAATTCCAATTACTCCAGAACGCTTTTTTCGAATATCGAAATGAATGACTTCCTAGGAATCTAACTGACAAAGAAGTTCGAACTGCAACGGAAGAACTGAAATGTTCCGAAATAGTTATTTGTTTAGCATGCATTTGATAAATCTCTATTATTTTGTTCGAAATCAATTAACAGCAAAGTTTGTTGCAAATGCTTGTGTATTTAGTATTGTTTGGGATTTGCTTCTAAATTAATATAAGTTTAATACTGATTCATATGAAAATCAAACTGAATAAAGATCATTGTTAATACACTTCGAAAGATTTGAAAATTATCTCATATGCTTCGATTTTTTTAGTCAAAATAACGAGCACTTTCGTGACATATGAAAGTGACATTTCATGCCATTCAAGATACAACAATTTTTTTTAAAATGTAAAATTAACGTTTAGAATTTGACTGAGAGTTTGAAGACCATTAATGCAAGTTACATATTGGCGGCTTAAAATCCAAGTAGTATAAGTACAAAAACATAGTTTCGAGATAAGAGCGTTTAAATTTTTCAACTCAATTTGTCTATAATGTTAAGTGAAATGACATTTAACTCATTATTGGTTTACCTATTGAACTAAGACTTATTGAAACATTGGAACTAAGACCTTTGATAGATCTAAATGCCTAGTCATGGAAACTGGTATTAGATTATTTTCCGATTTTTTTGACTTATGCCACTTAGCGGCCAAGCCATATATAATTAATTTAAGTCATATAAAAGTTTAAGAAAACGATATTAAGTTATGCACATATAAAATTACAGAAAAGTTACAAATTTAAAATAATAACTTGTCAAATTCTAATTCCCATTTTAATTTAATTTTGCCTGCATTTATTTAAGCATTACACCAATTTGATTTAAAATGTCAAATCGTTGAAACGGGTTGTTATCCTCAAACAATAAACTATTACTACATCATTATAACTTGAAATACCAATATATATATATATATATATATATATATATATATATATATATATATATATATATATATATATATATATATATATATATATATATATATATATATATATATATATATATATATATATATATTTACTTTCTAAACTCGGTTTTACCAATTGCGAGTAGACCTCCTAAAAATTTATAGACATTTGTCTCGCCTGCTCTTTCTAATAAATATTTAAATTTTTGATTCGTTCGGCGCAGTAAGCCGTGAAATCAAAGTATTCGCCAAGCTGCTAATCCACTGGGAATTATTTAATTCGATTTTCACCCGCGAAAAAATTAGAAATTATAATTTTCTTAATATACGTTACTTGAATTCATTATGAGCATTTTTTAGGTTGGATGGTATAGATTTCTCTGTGCCAAGGGAAGTATTAAGTTATGCATTTGTAAGATTACGCTTATGCGAATGAGTTTGTATAATGAAATATTGAGATTCGTGATGCCCCTTCATTTCGTTAAAATTGCTTTAACCCTAACAGCCCTCGTCATTTTACGACTTTTTTCATTTGCTTACTCGATATACTTGCATTTTTTTTTAAATCTTTTTTTTTACATCTTTTTTTTAAGCTACAAGTGAAAGGAATTCACTCAATTTTTCATTTCAAATACACTCTTTTGAGACATAAAATGTCCCAGTGGACTGAAAATTGTGCCATTTGAAAGAAAGATAACGCTTTCTTTAAAATTTATAAATACTTGGTTATTTGGGGTAAAATTAAATCAAATACAGAACGTGGAAAATATATATAAAACTACGTTTCTTTTACATCAATTCTTATTTTCTTGATTTCTTCTTGTTTCAAAAAACGGTGTCAGACAACACCTTTTTTTTTACAATTTTTTTTATCCAAACTCGAAATGAAGAAATCCAATATATTTTTATTTAAAGTTTAATAGTCTTTACATAGGACTTCACATGCAACAAAAATGGACTATTTGATACTTTTTTCAAACGTCGACTGTCAACTATTTTTAACAAAAAGAACTTTATTCTTTTGGCTACTTAATATCCCCTCTTATACTTCTGTATTATTTGAATATGTTACGGGATTTCAGTATTAACACACGGACTGAACATTTTTTTTCTAATTTTATTGGTGCATCCTCATGTACTTGCGTGATAAATGGCTTGGTTAAACTCCTCATAAGTATTGTAATAAAACGTAATTGCCAACTTTATTTTATACTAAAAACATACAAATTAAATCACTATTTTCATAGTATTTTTGTTAAGTATGTAAAATTGTAATGTTTTATTACTTAAAACGTCTTTTGTGTATAATTCACTCCGATTTTAGTTTTCAGCTATATTTACGTCTCGGATTTTTGTTCTCGGCTTTTTTGCTTTATGGCATCTTTTAATACGCAAATTTCAAATGCTTTAATTTTCGTGAAAATATACTATATTTGCATACGAAAGAAAGCTAAATATGAACTTTGTTTTATATTTGTCACAAAATGTCCTTTTCTATAAAAAAAAATTACTGTATTTACGTCTCGGATTTTTGTTCTCAGCTCTTTTGCTTCATGCCCAATCTCATTCCTGTTTGTCCCAAAAATCTTTTAATATGCAAATTTCAAATGCTTCAATTTTCGTGAAAATCTACTTTATTTGCATACGAAAGAAAGTTAAATATGAACTTTTATATTTGTCACAAAATGTCTTTTTCTATAAAAAAAATACTGTATTTACGTCTCGGATTTTTGTTCTCAGCTTTTTGCTTCATGGCCAATCTCATTCCTGTTTGTCCCAAAAATCTTTTAATAGGCAAATTTCAAATGCTTTAATTTTCGTGAAAATCTACTTTATTTGCATACGAAAGAAAGTTAAATATGAACTTTGTTTTATATTTGTCACAAATTGTCCTTTTCTATAAATAAAAAATACTGTATTTACGTCTCGGATTTTTGTTCTCAGCTTTTTGCTTCATGCCCAATCTCATTCCTGTTTGTCCCAAAAATCTTTTATTAGGCAAATTTCAAATGCTTCAATTTTCGTGAAAATCTACTTTATTTGCATGCGAAAGAAAGTTAAATATGAACTTTTATATTGGTTACAAAATGTCCTTTTCTATAAAAAAAACAACGTAAAAATATATTTTTCCGTCTAATTTCTAACAATCCGAAGTTTAAGGACTCGTTACTACGATACATCCAAGAACTATTGGACAGATCGAAAGTGAGTATATATTGGCTTCTGTCCGTTTGTCATCTGTCTCTTGCGTGTGACAACGCAAGAAGGAGTCTATCGCCATTGATGTCCCGCCCTCTCCCTAGAAACCGTTTCATTTACTTGGAACTTTTTTCCTTGTCCTTTTCCAGGAGACCTTTCATTGTTTCTTTTCTTCCTTGCTTGTCGAAAGTATTTTCGTGCAGATCAAACTCGTGAGCGCTGGGGACATTTTGTGGCGAAAAACTTTCTATTTCCTTTGTTGTCTAGTTTTTTTCCCCCTCCTGTCGTTTTTAGCTCTCTTTTCAACTCGGGTTTCACTCCAAATTGAATTTTTCAACTTATAACAGCTGTTTAGTTCGATTTGAGTATGCAGGAACTAAATTAGAGTGTGGCCGCTTTGGGAAAAACGTGTTCGAAACATCTGGAAGTTGGAATTGTGTTGTATTTTTGCATTGCCATTGCGCTTGGCGAAGTAGGCAGTCAATTAAAATTGCATTTCGTTTTTGCGGACTCAATTTTTTCTTTATTGCTTTGGAGGTCGTTTTCTTTCGTGTTTAATTTTTCGTGAACTATTTGTAGGTTTATTATGTTGTTAAGTTCATTATAGCTTAAATAAGGCATCTATATGCAATTCTTTTAGTTCCCATTAGTTTTTGAGAAAAATACGGGGTGGTCCCAAATTTTTGGGATATGGTCTTTGTTTGGCTGTATTGACATAATAAATTTTTGTCTAATACTTCGCTTATGTTTAAAACAAGTCGCTTAGCTTTAGTAGCAACAAAGTAGTTAAAGCATTGCAAAAATAATGGTTTTTTATGTGTAATTAAACATCTAAACAATGACCATCGCCCAACAATTTGTGACTACCCTGGATTAATCGGACAGTTCTGAGAAAGGTGTCTTAAGAAATATGAAAATGCAGAAAAATTTATTTTAATTCCAAATTTTAGTTTAAAAAATTGTCTTAAGTCAAATTCGTAATTCAATAATGATAAATTTTTTTTCAATGCATGAATGTTCCAAAAACGTTTATTTGCATATGAGCAGTTATAAGGTCTTGTTATGTTACATTTAATAATGCTGATATTGTAGTTGGTGGGTGAATTAATTAAGTTAAATACAAACGACGCTTCTTTGAGATATTAGGGTTTTCTTGAGACAAAGTAAAAATACCTATAAATAACAATGCTTTATTTGTGTACTCACTGTTGACTTGGTGTGTTTTCCTTGCAAGGGAAGGTAAGGGATAGGACGAATATTCGGTTGATATTCGGTATTCGACCCATATGCCGAATATTCGGTTAGGACGAATACTTTTGATATTCTGCCATTTTGCTTGTAATTAGTAAAAAAAATTTAGCTGGACTAAAATAAGTTTCTGTGAAATGTACTATTTTTTATTCACTCTCAGAAATAAGCAGCTTTTTTAATAAGTAATTAAAATTAAAAATATCTTTTAAAAATTAAAAAATCTATTAAAATTAAACTATATATTAAAATTTTTATAATGGAAACACGGGTGTTGATAATGATAGGATGAGAAAAACTTTAATGAGTACCACCTCTCAACTTTATATTAAATAAATAATCTAAAAAAATTTAAATTGAAAGATTTTATGGATAAAAGGTTTTGTGTTCAAATTGAGTTGACTGTGGATTTAATATTTATTATGATGAATTATTATTAAATTTAATAGTACTATTACTATTCAATAATAAATGCAAATACCATACTAGATATGTATTATGATAATTTTGAGTCCTATACCTTTACCTCAGTTACTTGGGTTGTTTACCTGTGTAAAGAATTTTAAAGGAAGTTGATATTCGACCGCCGAATATTCGGTATTTGGCCTCAGAGTCAACCGAATATTTGGTATCATTATTTGTCACATCCCTAAACAAAATCCTTTAGCACTTAAAGCAGGCAAATGAACAATAAATAAATTAAAAATGGACTTATGATAAAAGTATATTGAATCGATGCTTAAAGTAAAAATAAATTTAATTTGGCTTCTAAAATTCATTACTATAGCTAAATTCAACAAACAAAACACATTTGCTTTATAAGTAATTTTTACTAGCATCACCATGCTTAGTCGTCAACGTAAGTTAAATTTATAAGTCGTACCCAGTAGCATTTACATCCCTTCTCCCGCTCAAAACTCTTGGCTGTGACTCCAACCAAACAGCTATTCTAATAAGACACGGCAGATGGCTTTGCGTTGTATATCAAGATCAGTCACTAATGGAAGAGGATAACTGCTGTTTTATTACTTAACGTTTTGCTGTTTGCTTTCTTGTCTGACAAACACTGTAGGTAGCATCAAGTGCGAGAAGAAAAAACAAGTTACAAACTGAAAGAATGACATTGGCAGTCGGCCAAGGGCGGTTCTATGAAAAGGAGCTTAGTTCTGAAACGAATCCTTTTGCCACTCTTTCTTCAGTTTCTCAAATTTCTCCATGCTGTATCCTTCTTTTCTTCAATTGATCGTCATCGGCTTTTTAAGAAATTGATTTTTTACGATTAAAATGGATTGCAGTACTGGTATTTTTGGCAGGACTATGGAAGAAGACTTAGGAGTTCCTCTTGGATTTTTTAAAAAAATATTAGCTTGATTAGTAGCTTTGCCAAAGTGTTTAGATTTATTGTCGAGCTGTGATTAAACTTTTTTTTTATTTGAAAGATGATTTTATGGAATTGAGAAGAAAGGTCATGATTATTACTTAAAATTAACAGTTGATTTGTGTGCTACCGCAGTGCCAAGGAAGTTTGTGTAATGTTCAAATGAAACGATATATTTTATTTTGACTTGTTTAGGATAGGATAAGTACCAGTTGTGGATAAATATCAGTGGTTCATAGTGACTTTTATTTGGTTCATGCTACAAAATGTATATTAGAAATTCATCTGTTTTTGCATTTATCGTTATGTAAAATGTCGAGTGAATTAGTTTTACATCGTCAGGAGTTACCTTTGGGAAGCCCTCGTAAATGTCAAAGAAGGTAAGCATTATGAAATTCGAGTAAACATTTATTCATATTTTTTTTTCTTCAACTCATTTGTTAATGCATTAATCGTATTTATTCCTTAGTAATACTAATAGACGAAATATTCACAAAGCCCTAAATTTAAAAGATTTAACTAATGTCATATCCTTGGAATAGAGTTGTTTTTGATAAGTATTTTGCCTGATTACGGATTTTTTTTTGTTAAATTCTATATAATACTTAATAAGTTTACTGAGTATATTAAAAAATATATATTGTTTATAAAAGTCATACTTTTTAACGGTAAGGTAGATCAGTATGTGGAAATGTACGTGAATTTTTATTTACCTATAGAAGTTGTAGGGAGTTATATAGGCATTGGCATATGTTCCTTTATATGTGTATCATTTTAGTGAAGTATTATTATTATTATTATTTATAAGTTGATTATGTCTTATTAAGGGTTGCATATATATCTTATTTTCTCAGTTTCAATTCGTCGTTACATTTTTATTTGGACAATGGTTCAGATATTTGAACAATAATTACTTTCTTATGTATGACTTGATATTCATACTTGTATTTATTGTACTAGTATGCATTTTTTTAGTATTCCGACTTAATACTATTAATATATGTGTTATAGCACCCTTTTTATCGCACCACAATGTTTCACAGATGTTACATTTTTTGGATAATCCGCTTGATTGTGTGTGTAGTTCTTGTATAATTTAATTCTGAAATAAGGCCACAGAAGATTTTTGTAAGTTTCTATATTAAGTAAATTTTCAAATGCTGGGTTTTTCGTATAAAGTTCTTTATTGATCAATTTCAAAAAGTGAAATTGGCTATTTGCGTAGTTTTGTAAATTTGTTTGACATCACGTTTATCTCGAGAATCACTACTTGAATTTGGTTATAAACTATTGGATAATAATTAAGCATTTTGTCCAAGTTTGGTCATATTGATAAAGATTTTACATGGTAATGTACAGGAGACCGATATATAGATAATATAAAAGATTATTATAAATAGCAGAATGTTTTTATTAATCAAACTAAATATTTTAATCTTCGTATCGATAAGGAATGTGGATTGTACTTGTATCTAAACGAAATAAATATTGTAATTATGCACTGTATTAAAATACAATGCTTTAAAACATTTATTATTACCATTACTAGACAATTACTAGTTTTATAGCTTTAATACGTTGTAAACTATTTATAATCAACCGTTCAAATTCAAGTTTCAACTCTATTTTAATCTTTAGTTCGAGTTTAAAATTTATTAGAATTCGAGTTTATATTTTATTTAAATTAATAAAAGAATAGATAAGAATTGTTTTTTTTTTGGCATCCTAGAATTACCTAGTTTACCATTGCGCCTACAATTTTTAGTGTTTCTAAATAAAATACATTTATTAAAAACAAGTTAAATAGCATGTATTTAAAAATAAAATGTAGCAAGCAAGCAACTGGTATCTTAAAAGAATAACATTTAGACTCAATAATTTCAATCAATCAATCCACAAAATAGTTTATAAATGAAAGGTATACACGTAATTTTTAATAACTCTTTATCAATTTAGTGAATGATTATCTTATTTATCATTTACATCACTTTCTGGCGAATAAGTTTAGAATAAACAAAAAAAAAAACAATTAATATTATTCGTAATACATTATACCCCAGTTATAAATATTATTCGTAATACATTATGGCCTAGTTCTTTTACACGAGCCATCATTAATCAAAATCGACTCGGTTTTCCTTGCCTTATGTCGATATTTACGAAATTGTATGCAGGAAGTGACATATATGTTTTTTTAGGGAACCTAGCGAAGTCTATACTCAGGTTCTCTATATTTATAAACGCAATGATAACTTTTAAAATCTCGTTGTCCGGGTAGCTATTATTTAACATTTGTAACCTATTTTACAAATTGAATTTATTTTGCTCTCATAGACTAAGCTTTTTCGTTCTATTTCCAAAGGCTGGACTTCCCCTAATTACTAAGTCCTAATATCTTTCGTCTTAAAGTTAATTTACGCCACTTACTTAAGTTCAGCAATTAAATTTGATGCGAAGAGGTCTCTTATCGGATCGTAAAGATAACACTTCGTTAATTGAATTCTCTTGTCTGGGCAACCAGGTTTCTTTTGTTCAGGATTTGTTAAACTAGAGCTAACTTTGACGCGCAGTTTAGCCCAACTTTTCTTTTCTCTTGAAGATGTTTTTTTTTTTATAATAGCCTACTCCCATTATTTTAATGATTTTTCACTCTTGTCCAGTTAATGAGTCGGTCTTTATAATGAGAAATTGATGATCTTCTTTAAACCCCATTGTTAGGATTTTATAAAACTAATGTGTTTTAATTTTTGAGTACTTTTTATCCAAACTTTTAAGAATATGCTCGCATTTTTTTTTAACTATAAAGGCTGTTTTTTTTCTCCTCTCAAATTTTTGGAGTGCTATTGTCTGAAAACTGTCATTGTCTTGTTAAACGAAAATAACTTCGTGTTACATAACGCAATTTGTACTTAATGGAATACGTGTTGGATTTTAATTAACTCTAGTACTGTTTTTCAGCTTTTAATCTTGATGTTATAGTAAATGTTTTGGGAATAAAAACGCCTCGTTTCGGGCTAGTTAATGCATTTGAAAAAAATCTGTAGCAAACAAATTCCACATTTATTTGAACAATTTAGTTTATTCTACTTCTTTTTCTCTTATGGAATATGGTGCGGTAATGATATGCAAATTGGATTTGATGTGTTTCTGTTCCGCTTTTGTTGCAAAGCGTTTTCGTGTTTCTTTGGTTATGAGAAATGTTTGCCTAATCTGTATTCCTCGGAAGCTTATTTTGCTCGCGGTAATTTTCTAGTAGAAGCACTTTGGTTCCAATAAACGGATTGTTCTATCATGTTTCGGTGGCAAATGTAAATTTGAGTTTTTATATCACCCAGACTTCAACGTGAATTGTAATAATCTCAAGCTAAAATAGTATTATAAAGAAAATAACCAGAAACATAAATTTTGCGTGATCTAATCTTTTAATGATTTTTTTTTTCTTCATTAGAATAAGATTAATTTTTGAAAATAATCATGGCAAGTATACAAACTAAGTTGTATGTTTCAGGCTTCGTGGTTTAACAACAAGCTAAAAAGTAACAGTTCTATTAATCATAGAAAAAATAGATAATTTTATTTTATTGGTATTGTCAAGAAAATAAATATGGGAAGCATTTAGATTAAATTTTTATTATTGAAAATTTTATAACGTTTCATATGTTGTCGGCTACATTTAAATAGAGTATTACAAGTTTTTTTTGCGAAAAAAGTATTCGTTCTTCTAAGCTCAAACGGATCGTTTCAATCATGGAGGTAGTTTTGTTTAAGTGTTTGTTATCGCCAAAAGTTTTTACAACCCTTGTAAAATGGTTAACTTCCTTTTGGAAGTGTTATTTTAATTACGTTAATTGATAATTAACGTTTTAGGCAATATTTTGAAAGCATGAATTTGAAACCCTTCTAGAGATTTTTGGTGGAATAGGTTTTGGTCCATTTAAGATAAAAATAAACCTTTTAAATCTTACTAGTATAGTTATTGACAGTATATTTTAACTAGATGTTTTGTAATGATAGTGTAGTTTGTGAAATTTTGATATAAAGTTAAGTAGACAAATAATAATAAAAATTGGTATTTATGTCAAACGTTAAATTTCCTGTGTGGGCAGTTCAGAAATGTGTATCAGTTTTTGTTATTTAGGAAAAATCTCTTTGTATTTTACTTTTTTTTTTAAATATGTTTTGCGCTAAGTAGTTTTTTTGCACAAGTCCAACACTATAGTAAATAAAAATATATTAACTCTTTACAAGACGGAGAAAATTCCTTCGAAACCTCAATAATGTAAATTTGACAAACTATATTGCAGTATTTTGACGCGTGCATTTTAAACAAAATATAATTTTTACAATTATCTATTAAATTTTGTAATAATTTAAAACTGCGAGATTCAACGTAACTCTATGGTAAACTTTTTTTTTCTCACTATTTAAATTAATAATGTTGAGATTAATATTTTTGCACATGTCAAAGTACTCAAACATATCATTTGCAAACTCATTCAATTAAAGTGCCAAAGTATTAGTTTTGCCTCACAAAGGAAAGGATTATAGGAGTCGTAAATACTTTTCTTTTAAAAAATGAGTGCAAACCTTTGCAAACTCAACTTTGAACTTGAGTTCTACTATTTGTAGGGATAGGGGTTTAAAAAAGCCACATTTTCGTATGTCTGTAGCAGTCGTGGAATACTTGTATGTGTATTGTTTTACTGCAACCAATTTAAGCACTCGCATAAGCGTTCTTGTGATACCCTCTTCGAATTTGCAGAATAAACATGGTGAACTCTTTCGCTGAAATAAAAATACGACTCGAAACCTCGGACTTTATGAGCGTAAAGCAGATGCGACAGCCAATAAACCATATAGATTATTACCGGACAGTCAACAATGATCATTTTCCACTTAACACTGCATTAGTAACACCTGTCACAATGACGGGTACTTGCATTGGAATAACATTGCCGCGAAGACTATGTTACTAATGCAGTGTTAACCTTCCGTAATACGTCTTGTAGTTAAAAAGTACACAATGCACACTCTTTCTGTAGGAAATTGGCCTATTATCAATAAGAGATAAAAATATTTCAGTGGCCGTGTCCTCATGTAAGACAGCACATGGCGTGCGTAACAGGACAAATACAAATAATTATATTTTGATGTATTTGTAACTTCTTGTACATATTTTTAACCCTTAAGTGGAGACGTGTGGTCGAAGAGATCGCTAGAATTTACCGCACGTCCAATATTGTCAGTCTGCTTTTCCCAATTTGCTTTAAAATCTGTCAAAGACATAAACGTTTAAAGTCGTATTATTTTGTATTTTCCAGGGAGCAACCCATCTTTACTACAAAAGCGCATGTCTTCCACATCGATCCAAAGACCAAGAGGTCGTGGGTTCCTGCTAGTTCACAGGCAGTCAATGTCAGTTTCTTCTACGATTCCACCAGGAACCTCTATAGGATCATTAGCGTCGAAGGATCAAAGGTATGTGAATCATATTCTAACTCACTGGCAAGAAAAACTAAAGGAACACTCATATAAAAAATAAACGTAATTTTTGATTGAATAAAATATAATATAGACATTCGTTAAGCAGGTAGCACAATATTAACTTTATTGCATAATCCACAAAGCAATATGCGAATCATTGCTCGAGTTACATTCAAAGGTATTGCATAATATATGCTGCGGATAATTAAATTCGAAAATATGCCTGGTATGTATGCTATACTATGCATCTCATTATTGCGGTAATCATAATCTTGGATTCTGCGCCTCGTGACCCACCAAACAACTTTGCTACCTTTGTCACAGGATCACCCCCTCATACGAGCCCTAAAAATTTTGCCGAAATGAAATTCCTTTAGCTTTGACATTATTCACTCACAACTATACATAACGCCGTTTTGACGAAAAATTATGCTTGCAACGTGGGGACAAGATAAGGTAGATAGTTGAATTAAGAAACGAAGACAATACCGACAAACTATGTTAAGCAATCATGTAAATTAAGGCTAGTATTTTTCCAGGTGTTTCCCATATTTTTGTCCACCCCATGTATCTGCTCGAAAGTTACATAAATGAACAAATATATTTCGTGCTTTTTATTGTAAAATATGCGTTTAATGCTTTGGAACTGTTTTCAACTCTGAGGGAGTTGGAATTCATAATTGACATATTTCAAATTATTTTAAAGAAAATTGAATGCTTTTTTTACAATTTTTGCATTGGTTCTTACACGATGAAATTTCGAAACAAATAAAAAAAAAAGTATTTAAGGCGCTTTATTTTTCTTTTCAGGCCGTCATTAACAGCACCATAACACCTAATATGACCTTTACAAAAACCTCACAAAAATTCGGCCAGTGGTCTGACATCAGGGCTAACACGGTGTACGGTTTGGGATTTGCATCTGAACCTGAGCTTAACAAGGTATGTTTTGATTCATTGGCTGTATTGAAATCCGAATATTAACCCTTTGCACTCCGAATCATTTTTAATATGAGCTACCAGCTACTCCAGAAGTTTACAAATTTCAATATATATATATGTCGCCCCAGCAGCGACAACGGCGTTATAAACTTACCCTACAATGTCGCCGCAGCGGCGACAGCGGAGTGCAAAGAGTTAGTGAACTACTTTTGTTGAAAGTTATATCTGACGACAGTATATATTCCAGTATTTCCAGTAGAAGAAGATATGCGAGTTCGACGGTTTAACACCAGCCTTACCTGCCCAGCAAAAAAACAGTGTAAAATCTTTACCAAAACCTTCATCCTTACAACTTTTAGACTAGCTGCGCACCGGAAACTGTCGAATATGCGGCTGAACTATTTAGTTGCATTCAATTGAAAACTGGAAATTGTATCCGGTCACTCAGCAATTATCGGACAAAATATCCTTGCGCTCTATACCGAGCTAACAACTTTGGCAAATAATCGACAATTTGGCGATTTTGTATGAATTGTGATTATACGAGTTCGAAATCTGAAATGTGGCAGCCCGAGTCAAATGCAATTAAAATAATCGCCGGGCAGTTTCTGAGTGATTTTTTAGTCATTCAGTTGATTATCGCCGAGCGATAATTGCAGCGCAATTATCGCTCGTGCACGGCTAGCCTTATGAAGATTTTATGCTGTTTTATTTTTTGCTTGGTGTTAGTTTTGTAACAGTTTTAAAAATAACAGAAAAAGTTCCCATTTCAAATGGAAGTTCCTGTGAATAACGGAATGATGGCGTAAATGGAATCTCTTGTAAAGATAGGAAATTATACTGGCGCAAGTTGTCAGTATAATTTCCGTTTCTTAACGGAAAAATGTTTAGTACTGAACAGATCGCTATCTTATGTTAAAAGGTGTCTATGCTGCATTGCTTCTAGGTTGGCTAAAGAATAGAGAAAATGGTTTCTGACTTTCATTCGTTTAGCTGAATGTTCCCAAAAAGGTTTTTTTTTCGAGATCAAAGCGAGCATACTGAAAAAAAGTTGAAAACTTTCATGCATTTTTTACTTTTTGATTTTTTTATCTTCTTGTTTCTTTACAGTGAAGACACGCAGGTCAAGAATAAAAACACAGCAAATGGTTTCACGTTATACACTGAAGAAATAAAGTTTTCGGTTTCTTTTTACAAACTTCTAGCCTCTTGCTTTTTTTTGAAGGATTAAATATGAGTTTTAAGAGTTTTCTAGAAATACAATTGAGATTTATACACATTAAATTTCTTCAGCTGTCTCTATTGTAGTTTTAGGAGCAACGATTTTTGGAATTTTCAAAGTACATTGGCACGCAGCTAGCTGTTTTATTATGACGTTATGACGATAAACTTTACCGAATTTTTTTTTAGAATGTTTTATTATTTAGCTTCTGTTTTCCGGATCCATAATGCGTTATTGACTATTGTTTCCGTCGTCAGTGCGACATTTTATTATTGTAAAACTTATGAAGCCCTCTAGTTTCAAAACCAGATTGTTAATTTTTTTTTCGATTTTCAAACATTTTCTACAAACCTATCATTTTACGGTGTTAAAATAGTTGATTGCAATGCCAGATAAATAAAGAAATCAGTTGCAAAATCAGTTAGATCCGATAGTTTGGTTGCAAAACCATATAGATCCAAAAAGTGAAAAAATTATCTTCCAAAATAAGACTTATACAGAGCTAAAAATTTGGTTAAGTCCTGTGTCTATCTAATACCAATTTGTTAAAAAAAGGAGATAAAATTCTTCCATAAATAAGGCAATAATTAGTTTTTTTGTTTTTCGGAAAATCTGGTTTTTAAACTTGAGTGGCTTTTCATTTTTTCTAAATTGTAGGTTTCGTATAACAAAGTTTTGGCTTTCAATATTGTTTTTCTAAATTTTACCAATATCATTTGGTAGTAAAATAGTATCCGGGGTTTGATTGAAAAATCAAACTGAGGTTACTGTCGGAAAACTACTTTATTTATTGAAATTATTGACTCAATTGAGATTATATCGGGGATTCGTAGAAGCATTCTATTTTGATAGGATTTACATTGGAATGTGGTTATTTTCTAAGCAATATTTGTGTAGACTACGGAATTCGAAATTAATGCTCAATATAAGATTTGACGAACTTAGTATTGCCTACGGTATTGTTGTTGATTTTAATGCATTTCAAAAACACGCACATTTATAACCAAGCTGAAGCTCCTTTTGACGCCAAACTAAAATAATAGTTTGGGATAAATTGGCTATAAAAATAGTATATGACTATTTTTATAAAGTCACGGCAAAAACAAAATCCCTATTTTTGTAGAAGCAGTTTATCATTATAAAAAGCCATCTCATATATTTCACGTTTATTTTCTTGATAAATATTATTTTTTGAATATTTTGTCTCTAATGAGATGTAAGATGACACCTATATGTCATTTTGGACTCGCAGTGGACCATAAGGATTTTTCGCCGTCATGTTTTATATCCCTTCTACACCTACGAAATTGTTCTGAAGGTCTTGATATTTCTTAACAATACATTATTTATAATACGGTCCTTAATAATAGGGCACTTTTGGCAAGAATATAATATTTAGCTATGCTAACAAATAAACAAAATCAATTAATAGGGCCCTTTCAAGGCAGTATTTTTAGTATTACCATTTCTTCTAATAAATTTAACTTGAAGTTAAAGCACTTGAAACGCTTGATACTAACTTGTAGCTATTGAAAGGAGCGTTTCGTCTTCAAATGCTGTTCTTTCTTATTTATTTTCCTGTACAGCCATTCTTTTGGATATTTCTCCTGTAGAAGTATATCCATAAAAGTTGTGGCTTTTGGCGCATTACTAAAATATGCTCGAAGGGAGGTTAAGGTGAATAAAAGTTCAATGACCTAGTCAAAAAGATCAAGGTCTTAAAAATCCGGTCTCGAGGGCGTTATCTTTATGTCGGTGTGTACCAAACTGAAATTGCTCTCACAATATTTCTGTAAAAATAAAGAAAGATGGATCAGATGTAAAAACCTCTACAATGAAAGTTATAGCGAAAATGTGTAGTAAATGTTTGAGACTTGCTAGCTTTATTCTCTTGGATTTTTTACTGCTAGTATTGCTTTTGATTTTTTTTTTACTTGTTTTTTTGAGTTTTGTCGTTATAATTTAGTAGGTTTTTAAGACGCTCCGTTTAGTTTCCGTAACTGTCATTGTTGTGTTTTGTTTGTTTTAATTACTTTTCAAATTTCGTACAGTTTATTCATTTGTTTTAGACGTTTATTTTTAAGAAATTAAATATACCTATTTTAAGTTTTTAAAAATAACTAGCTGTTATCCTCAATAAAGTCAAGCCTTAAAAAATAATCCATTGATGGTAGCGTTATGAATTGTAATAAAAAGATTATTGGACAAGGATTTGGACCTGTAGAGTAAAGAAACAATTTAAAATATTGCATTTGAATTGCGATGTGGTACTGACTGTGAAACTTAAAGAACGAAAAGTATTAAATGTTGCATTGCGGACTGAAATGTGGCGATCGGCAATGAATTTGACTAAAAGGACGTTGTCATTTTTCTAATAAGAACTGTTAATGGTAGATAGAAAGAGATGTGAACTATTTTGATACGAATATTGCGAGACGAAAACAAAGGAGGTATTAAAAATGCAATTCAAATTATGAAAAGGGATCTTCAATTAAACGTTAATTTTTTTTAAAGATATAATTATTAAAAAGGAGTTTTTAGTAAAATATCAAAACATATTTAAGACAATTTTGTCTGACCAGGAAAAAATATTTTAACATGCATTTATTGAATATTAATAATTATTGATCAAATATTTGCACTCGGCGTATTAGTAAATTTTAAGTGTTGTATATTTCTAAAATAGAGACAGGAGTGATTTTTTTGTTGTTTTGTTTTCTATTAACCCAAAGTCCACGGTACATCTCTTGATGTGATACGAAGTAAAATCGGTAACTAGTTTAGTTAATGAATTGTAGTGTAACAAAATTGATTCGGCGAACTTTATAAATTGCCAAACTCTGAAAATTATTACCAGATTTATTTTCCGTTAATTTTGTGCCCTGTCGAGTTTTAATTAAATGCTTCATTTTGAAGCAACACAATTTCAAATGCAATTTATTTTTAAGAAACGCGAGATGTAAGAAAAGTCCTAATTATTTTATCAACTATTTCATTTCCTAAATCCTACACCCGCCTTGAATTTCCTGTGCTATATTAAAATTGCAGCCCCATTTCCTTTACAAAAAATGTATGCATCTCAAATATTAAATCACGAAAATATTAGAGTAACCCATGATGAAAGTGAATTTCTTTTGCGTAACGGAATAGCTTTTTATAGAAAGGGGTGGTCGCCATAGTGTGACAAAGTGTAATAGCGCATTCCAAACACCACTTTTTAGTGTTACATAGTTTATGAACGCTCCCTAAAAGAGTGATTGCGGGTGGAGAGAGTGAATCATTTGCATGTTACGTGAAGCATAAAATTGTTTTCGCTCTGCCGTGTCGTTAGTTCATGTTAAGAGGGAAAGTAACTCCCATTGTGCGCGGGATTGGAAAGTTTTGCTTTTCAAGGAGATTTCCTGTAGCGGAAAGTGGCAGGGAAGATTGAAGAGTAGTCATCATATTAAGTGCGTGTAATTTGTAATTTAATAAAGGCGAATGTACAACATGATCATGTCTTCTGGGTTAAGGTTCACAAACACATAAAAAAAAAATGCGAAAATGATCAATCTTGGAAAAGAAAAGTTCATATATGATTTTCTGGGGTATTAAGGATCAATTTAGTGATTGTAATTCTACTAATATTTATTCCTACTTGTATTTTGTTATCGAAATGTACTAGTTGTCAAAAAAGTGGTCAAAGTTTCTTGGGAAGTAAATAATTAACTTTTTCTTTCTATGTATAGATTTTTTTATTGTACTTTTCAAAAAACACAATTATATATGTGAATGAATGATAAATCATTATTACAAACATTTTGCAATTAAATAAATGTGCGTAATTCATGTTAGTTCGTGTCGTTAGTTCATGTTAAGAGGGAGAGTAACTCCGATTGGAAAGTTTTGCTTTTCAACGAGATCGGAAAGTGGCAGGGAAGATTGAAGAGTAGTCGTCATATTAAGTGCGTGCAATTTGTAATTTAATAAAGACGAACGAACAACAGGATCATGTCTTATGAGGTGAGGTTCACACAACAAAAAGGAGAATGCAAAAATGATCAATCTTGGAAAGGAAAAGTTCTTATGATTTTCTGGGGTATTAAGAATTAATTTATTGATTGTAATTCTACTAATTTTTATTCCTGCTTGTATTTTTTTATCGAAATGAACTATTTGTCAAAGTGATCAAAGTTTCTTGGCAAGTAAATAATTATTTTTTTCTTTCTAGGTATAGATTAAAAAAAATGTACTTTTTAAAAAACACAATTATATATTATAAATGTGAATGAACGATAAATCATTATTACAGACATTTGGCGATCAAATAAATTTGAGTAATTTTTCAGCTAGCTAACATCATACTATTAATTGTGCTGATAACATACGTAGGCCCAAAACCAGTGTAGTTGAACTTTTTAATATAAAATTAAACTTATTGTTAACTATTAGAATTACTAATTATATCACCAAATGTCGCCGGGGTTATGTAGGATTTCTAAAAGGACATTTGAAAAGATGTTATATAAAATCGTGGTCTTAATAAAAATAATCAGTTTTCTTTAAAATAACAGATGCTTCACGAGTTTGTATTTATATAGATTCATTCTTATTTTTCACTGGCTTATATAATGATAAGTTATTTATTACAAATAATTGCATATATAATGATAAGTTAATTATTACAAACAATTGCATATTAAATAATTTTGAGTATTTTTTTAACTAGTAAGTTAACTTGCCTCCTTTTTTAAATAAAATACCAATAACTTTTCACCCAACATAATTTTATCTGATTTGCCCTAACCGTTTAAAAATATTTCTCCATCACCAGTTTAATCCATCGTGCAAGATTGAACGCCTGTTTTAGCGTTAAGGAACAAACACAAGTCTCGCGCGAGACTTTGAATCCTAAAGCAGTTTGGTTCAAATTCGTTGACCGTGCTGCCCGTAGATAACTATCGGTTAGCAAGTTATAAATGAAGGGGGCACCATTTTACAGATGGCCTGTTTCAGCCTTTGCAATTAGTACGCTAGAGATCCCTCAATCCCCCAATGATTTATTTCAGTAGTGGTTATGATGGCCGAGAAGATAGATAATAATTAGGATAGCACCGGGTATCTACCCTTATACTTATATCAACCAGGAATCCACTATCTCCCTACTTTCCCATTTATGAGAGCCCACCAAACGCCATTAGTAGTTTGGAATGAGACTTTATCATTGGCGAAGCCGTACAAGCGCTTGTCCTGGAAACTGCCAACTTGTCGAAGTTAAGCTTCTGCCCGCTTGACAGGTTTACCATGAAAAGATACTTATCTCCCTTATGCACTTGATCCTGTCATGAATGTCGGACAAAAGAGATTTGGGGTTTGACGTTTCCAACTAATAGAAAGGATAAACGCAAATCCTGACTTGTGGATGTGAATTACAAAACAGTGTTGGGGACTGGTGATTAATGATTTGGTGTAGTTTTAAGTGAAGGATGTCTCCAAAGATAGTTTACTCGATTGGTACCTTGTTGGACATGGATAAACGATGCAAATTTCAAAAGTGATTGAAATAAAGTAAGGGAAAATGAAATGTGACGGTAAAAATCGTATAATTAATCTGTATAATTTTTTTTAAATGATATATTTAGTCTATTATAACGAGTTTAATTACAAAATTAAGCTATTAAGACAATTTAAAAAAAGTTGGTAGCTATATTTTAAATTTAAGAATGTAAACAATTATTTAATTAACTATATTTTAAATTTAAGAATGTAAACAATTATTTAATTAACTATGTAAACATTAATTTAATTAACAATGTAAACATTAATTTAATTAACAATGTAAACATTAATTTAATTAAAAAGTAAACGTTAATTTAATTAACAATGTAAACATTAATTTAACAATGTAATACATTAAAAATCTTAATTTGTACCCGTCTTCCACATAGAGTAATGATACAAATAGAGGAATAAAAATGCTGATTTCTTTGTGTCCATCGTTGAAACCACGTGATATGTAGAAATGCCAATTCATTCATGCGCCAATATTACTTGGCAGGCCTTGGCGACTTTAAGAACTAAACGAGATCGAAGTATTGTAATATGGTTTTGTGTTTAATTTTGTATTTAAATATAGTTTTTTTTTGAACGAGTGGCACAATTTAAGGGATTTTAACAGATATATTAAGGAGATTTTTCTTACTTTGTAGTTTTGAAATAATTGCATTACGTTTTTATGTAAAAAATTTACCATAAGCGAAGTTCTTTCAATTGTTATTTTGTATACTTCAATAAGAAAATATGAACAATAAAACCTGAGAAATATAAAGAGTTTCGCTTCTTCGAGTATTGAACACAAATAAAATATTTTCGTTTCGTTAATGAAGAGGAAATATTTAGCGCATATTGTTTGAAAATAAGTAAATACGTACATATATGTTAAAAAGTTGAATATGGACAGAACTCCTTATCACCAAAAGAGAAGAAAGTGCGCCAAATTTGAAACTCCTGCAGTTGTCTGAACACCAAACGTGGCAGCGCTATAACCACGTGATGTGAGTTTTTCTTTTCAATGTTGACATCGCGGCCTTACGAGAGTCTAGTATTGAAGGCGCTCTCTATTTAATATTACAACTCTCTGGTCTTCCATACATTTAAAAGTATTGAAAATGGGACAGCATGCGAATTGATTCATATTCGGAATTAATGTATTTGTATATTTATGAGTAAATTTGAACTCGTAATATTTTAGAGTGGTTTTAAATATAAAATGAGACAATAGCAGTTGCTTAAAAAAATAGTAAAAAATAACACTTACATTTACGATACTATAATCGTTTTTTTTAATATAATGTTACTTTTCTTTTTTTCTTTAAAATACGTTCCTAGTTATTTTCAATTAATGATAACTCTAATTTATAGTTGTGAGTAAGAATTTTTTTTAATTAACGTGGTCAGGATTAAGGTATATTTTCGTAATTTCAATCAGTCATTTGCACTCGTAATATTTTAGAGGGATTTGGAATATAAAACATAAACATTAACAGTTGCTTAAAGAGTAGTAAAAAAAATCACTTACTACGATATGTTCCTAGATATTTTCAATTAATCATAAGTCTAATTAAAAAGTAAGGTAATTAATGTGGTCCGGATTAAAGTATTTTTTTTAGCAATTTAACTTTTCGTCCAATATTTTTAATCAGTCATGTATCCTTTAATTAGATTATACAGGCACGTGAAGATTTTTTAACTAGCAAAACCAAAAATGTAAGCATATTTTTGTAATTAAACTCCTTTTTGGCTAGAGAAGTCGTATAATTTTTTTAAAATTTTATTGATCCCAACGATTGATTTCTATATTGCTATTAAAATAGAAATTACAATGACTTGTTTTTTCCGATGACTTGTAAATACATAAGTAGAGTTAGTTCATATAAACAATTAGTAATATGTTTGTAATCTAAAGGAGGAAAAATTTGACTTTTTTTTATATAACTTTCTTGTTGTCTGTTCAAAAACTTAAAGAAGTCGCGATCTTTAATGTAGAATTTGAATAAAATTTGGCACACTACTTATGCATAAAATATTTTAAACATACGGATTTTTAGAAGTCGTATTTTAACAAATTAGTAACCATTTCGGCTTTTGAATAATATTTCTTTAAAAGTCCTTACCACGAGTTACCACGAGTCTTTAAATCTGAATCTGAGCATAACAAGGTATGTTTGGTACACAAGCTGTATTAAAATCCGAATATTAATATTTATTTTTGTTGAAAGTTATACCAGACGACTGTACGCATTCGGGCATTTCCAGGATTTAACGTTTCCATATTTTCATTTAAAATAAGTACATGTTTTGTTATTGATTATATTTATTCTAAAACTAATTTTTGCAAGTAGATATGTGATCTTATTATCTAAATAAATTTTTAAATGTAGATAAGTTCTTTATAATGCTTGTTTAACATTCGTTTTTAAAACGGCTAACAGGCACTTTCAACTTTATCCTGGTTAACCAATTTTTTCCTTATATTATATAATAAAAGTATAATATATCGGGAACTTGGTTTCAAAACTGACTTGTCCACTCTTTTTTTCATAAGGTATGAAAAACGAAAAAAGCACATGTGCATTTTATAAAATGTGTGGTGATTTCAATTTGCGAATATTCACCAAAGTTTTAAGTTAATTTTTGAACAAAAAATGTTTTAATGCGATAACGAATGCAAAATATAGTGATACTCATATAACAATTTCGAGAAAGTTTGGGTAAGAATGTTAATTTTGAATTTAATCCCTAAAGACATTTTGAAACTGAACTTTACGTATACGGTTGTAGAACCAAGGTTATACCATCATTATTAGATTTAATCGCACAGCTTTGTAGACAAACACTGGCCTATTACTTAATTCATATTTAGCCTGATTGCTTATATAAATATTTGAAACATACACAATTTTTGGAAGTCACATTTTAACAAATTAGTAACCATTTAGGCATTTGGATAATATAAGCAAGCTCTCATTCACTCATTTGGGTTTTGTTACTAATTCTGATAATCGTATAAATCATAAAAGTATGAGTACGTTTGAAAAAAGTAACCCAGTTTGTTTGCTTTAATTTGTAAAGCTAAATTAAATCAATATGCCTATCTTGATTTTTTTTTTACTGTACTAAAATGTTGTATAAAATTAGTACTTTTAATCAAATACTCTAAAATGTTAATTCAGATTTAATATAAAACATTTTTAATATTGAAATTGAAATATTAACTTTCATTAATAACAATTAAAAAAATAATAAAGGGATTGTATCAACTATCTGAAATGTATACTAATACTCGGTTGGTATTCCTTAGTTTTGATTGTGAAAAATCTTCAATTAAAAGTTGAGGAAATAAAGTCAATAAAATTTACATAACTTCTATTCTTCGTGGTTCAGAATCCACAATCCACGTAGTTTAGCCACTATTGTGAAAAAAAAATTGCCAGTTAGTAAAGAATTAACCATACCCATCCATTAAAAATTATTTAACTTTTCATTTAATATATTATTTAAAAGCTCATTGAGGATTTTTAAAACTCATTTATCTGACTTTCAATATTGTAATCAGTGTTTCATTGTAATTTTGTTTTCTTAACTAAAATGAGTATCATAAATTTTGACAGCTGTAATTGTAAATGACCATTTCTCTTGTATACATAAACTAGAATTATTCGTATATCTTTTCTACTAGAGATGGCAGCACTGTCTCTATATTTCATTGCATTTAGAAATACTCGCATTCTAATAGCATTCATTCTTTGACATTCTCCTATTGTTAAGAATGTTTCCTAATAAAGCATAACGATCTTTTTATGCACAGAAACGGCGATGCAGACCGTTATCTATACAATAACGTACATTTTAAACACACACGTCGTCTTTGAGATTCGAACCCAACACATTAACATGAAAAGCCAACCCATTAGCTCGAAACAATAAGTTTGACAAATTAAATTTATTATTAAATGAAATTATTTGTTATTTTATAATTATTTATTTGTAAACTGAGATGCACAAATGTGTGAGATAATTGAAATTTAATTTATTTTAAATATTCTATTTAATGTAAATGATTTAGGGTCATAATATAGTCGGTTTGAAATTAAAAGGTCACTATCATCTAGACATTCCATCAAATTATTTTCAGTTCACATTTATTTAGCCACCTTATTATGAATAAACGCGTTTTTTTTTAAAGAAAACTTACAATAAAGGTAACGGAACAATTTAAATTATTTTCTTCTTCATAAATTGTTTTTCATTTGTAATATAAATTGTATTTTAATAGCAATATTTTTAAATTCAGAATTAAAAAAAAAACTTGGCATATTATGTTTTAAACCACGCTTTCGCGAAAATAAAAATGAGTTAGAATGAAAGAAAAACGTATTACAAAAGCTGTGAATAAGGGATTGTCTGTCTTTTTAACAAAAATATATCTCGAAAAATTTTCCCCGCTAATCCGATTTAAAAAATCATGTTTAGCCCCTTTTAATTAAAAGTACTAGGATAATCTTGTTAGACATAGTTTATCACTTTCGTGTTTTCTTTTTACGTATGTTTGAGTTTTATTACGTAGCTTAATTATTTTTCGTAATATTAGTTTTTACTTCGGTTCCGTACAAACTCGTATGCTGAAATTCGAAAAGAAAGTTTACAAAAATTCAAATATATTAAGAAAGATTATTTAAAAAAAATATTTTTTAATTAATACTTTTTTATATAAGAGTATATCTACTTAGTTATAATTTTATTTTTAAACAAATATTTTGCTGTAAAAACGCATTATAAGGATGTAAAATATATTGTTTAGTTTGAAAATGAGCTTTTTGGCACAAATTTATAAATTTGTAAAAGGGACATTACTATTACAAATTTGCTAAATGTCATTCATATAGAAATATAATAATTAAAATAATAAGTTGAACTATGCAATCAGTTTATTGACAAATACATATTAATGTTACGATTTAAACTATTATAAATAACTATATAGATAGTGTCAAATTATTAGTTATGGAAGTCATTACGATTTCATTAACAATTCCAGTATTAAAGTAGTTCATGTTAATATGAAATAACGTGAAATATCTCTACAAATATTACAGAGCAAAACTGGAGGGTTATGCATTTTAATACACTCGAAAATTTTACATTAGAGCCATTGTGAAGCCAATTTTACATTAGAGTCACTGTTTAGAAGTGAATATAACAGCTTTTAGAATGTATGTTTGTTTAACAATACGTTGAAATCACTAAACGGATTTTGATGGAAACTTTAGAAGTAAACAACTTGGAAAGAATCCCGAAAAATAGAATATTTTTATCCCGATACCAATGATTACATAAAGGAAATTATATTAAAATAAAATTTAGTCGTTTTTCGTAAGCCTTGTGATTAATATTATTTATGATTTAGTTTATATATATATATATATATATACTCACTCCCGAAATTCAATTCTTATCTCGAAATTTTAGAATACCGAAAAAAAGAATATTTTTTATCTCGATAGCAATACCACGTAGGATTACATAAAGGAAATTATAAAAAAATATTTGGCCGTTTTTCGTAAACCTTGTGTATAATATTATTTATGATTTAGTTTAGATATATATTACTTCTGAAATTCAATTCATTTTTATAGAATATAGAGCCATTTATTTCATCAGTAATAAACAAATAATTTCCAATAGTTATATTGTTTTATCCGAATTCAAATTGCAAAGAAATAGAGAAATTCCATTCCTTTCAGAAATCCTGAAAAATAAAATATTTTTTTCCCAATAGCAATACCACATTCAGGAAATTATATAAAAAAAGTATTTAGCCGTTTTTCGCAAACCTTGTTTAATGTTAAACCTTGTTAAGATTATTTAGTTTAGATATACGTATATATATATATATATATATATATATATATATATATATATATATATATATATATATATATATATATATATATATATATATATATATATATATATATATATATATATATATATATATATATATATATATATATATATATATACTTCCGAAATTCAATTCGTTTTTAGAGAGCCATTTATTTCATCAGTAATAAACAAATAATTTCCAATAGTTATATTGCCTTTTATTCGAATTCAAATTGCAAAGAAATAGAGAAATTCCATTCCTTTCAGCAACTTGAATATGCTAAATAAGATCGCCGAATCTCGAAATTTTAGTAAAAAGAATCCTGAAAAATAAAATATTTTTGTCCCGATAGCAATACCACATAGGATTACATAAAGGAAATTATAAAAAAATTATTTAGCCGTTTTTCGTAAACCTTGTGTTTAATATTATTTATGATTTAGTTTAGATATATATACTTCCGAAATTCAATTCGTTTTTATAGAGCCATTTATTTCATCAGTAATAAACAAATAATTTCCAATAGTTATATTGTATTTTATCCGAATTCAAATTGCAAAGAAATTCCATTTCTTTCAGCAACTTGAATATGCTAAATAGAGGGCCGAATCCCGAAGTGAAGGTAATGGACTCTGCATAAAATTGCGTACCATTGGCGTAGATAGCTCTCAAAGATATAAAAAAGATATGCAATAATTGAATAAAATACGTTCTCCCGAATCCATCTTCTAAAATATCTCTCCCATGAGGCAAATTGATTGCCATTCATTTTGCATGGTGCTCACGGCTTCGTCTTGAATATGCCGACCAAAATTATGCAAAATATTTCCGGTCTGGGATACAAATTATTGGATCTCGGAAGGCTCTCAGGCTCTGCTAAAATTGCTCAAGACCTTCCTACAATTCAATTTTCTTCTGGAGATTCGGTTTCGTATGCTCCGAATAGATGGGACTTGACAAGGGGAAACGAATCTGTCGCGATAGTTTTAAAATTGAAACCCGAGTATTATTTTTGGAAAAGAAAACTGTAACTGAGAAGCTATTGCCCCAGGGAGTGAAGCTGTGTAATTGATTGGATTGTTGGGAATGAGATTGTCAATGAAAACACCTGTGGCGGAAGATGGAATTCTCGCGTATTGCTGTTTTGCTCTGGATGGACAATCAATACATCCGGCAGGCAGCTATGGTTATGCGCTGTCATCGATTGATGAAAGTTACGCTGGAAATTAATTAAGACCGATTTTTTTTACGTGTGGTGGTTTCGATCAAAAAATATTCCGTCTTTGAAAGAAAAAGGATTTTTTTTTCTCTTCTCTGCTTTGTGGCTCTCAATACCGAAATTGTTCAGTGGGATAAAAATGGCCCCCCTCTGTATAAAAAAGAGTTAATTTAACTGTGACAACACAAGAGCGGCCCAGCGGATAATTGAAATAATGGAAAGTGTGCGAAACATAAAAATCTGGTTAAAGAGATGGGAAATGAAATGTTGTTTTTTTACCTTGAGAATGAAAAGCAAATAGATTTCTCATTGAAAACTGAAATTAGTTTGCTTTGAATATGTTTTCTAAAGGTCTTCTATTAAGTTAATACTTGGGTATGTAGGCTTTGAATTATCTAGATGTTTGTCATCGTAGTATGAGTTTTTACATTTGGACTTTTATGTTCTTGAACATCAAAGGCATTGGAATTATAATTGTGCAATTTTATTTATTTTTTTAAATAAAAATTGTCATTTCTTAATTTAAGTTTTTTAGTTATTTGTTTTTAATTTAATGTATTTATTTATTTTCGTTGAGCTTTAAATGCTAATATTTTATGCAGAAACTTATTTATAACTCATTATGTACTTTGACTACAGAAAATAATTAGAAAGCACTCCGTGTATTGTTTTTGTCCGCAAGCTGTTTTAATCGTCCTATTTTAAAGCTGAGTATTGTATTTCTATTAATCTAGTTGCTACCTTATATATTTTTAATAAAATTATTCTTATAATTGTATAAAAGATCATTAAAGACTGCTATAAAAAATATATATTTAAAAAGTTCTTACATGTTTATTTAAAAATAGTTATTACGATTAAACATTCTATTTCCGAGGTTTTTTCATAAATACATATGTTTTTTTGTGTGCTTTAAAAATAACCTGTATAGTTTCTTACATTTTTATTTTTGTACATTTATGAAAAAGGTCGATATTCCATATATTTCTTAATTTAAACTCCAAATTGAGGCATAGTTTAAATTAGGAGCCGTTCCTATTCCGAGTTTACTCCGCCGCGAAAAATTCAATTTTGTTGGTGTCGGCCTTTAATTAAATTCCTGTGAACTCGTCCCACGGATATATTATATTAAGGGTTTTATGCTTTCATCAAGAAAGTCTTATTTATTTTTTCCGTTACACCGCATTACTTTAATATTACTTTCGAGCAATTTTCTACGCAACTGAATACATTCAGTTGTAATATCCACTCATTTACATTAAACTTTCTGTCTGCTGAAGTTAGGTGGGGACTAAATTAAATTCAACTAAATATTCTACATGTGGCATTGCATTTCTAAATTATTATTGAGTATTTTTTTGTATATTTTTTAGTTCTTTTCCTTAGTTGTAATAATTTGTTGAAGGGATATTTAATAAACTGGTATAGAAAAATCTAATTTTACAATTAGTTTTTATCTCACTTGTCGTTTTGCGTACTTTTGCAATTGGAATAATGGTAATAACCTCAACAAGAAAAGAAAAAAAATCTTATACGACTGTTAAAATATCTTTGAACATGCATTTTTTTCTTAATTAAATTTTCGAAGCATAGTTTGACCGAAAAAGTATTCTGTTTTATATGCTTTTATTTAATCTTGCAACTCTATTCCCCCCCCCCCCCCCTCCCCTTTTTATCCACATATTTCTAAGTCTATTTTAACCTCTTATAACAACTTAAACACGTATCCAAATGAAAGTACAGTAAGTAATTTACAATTACTAATTAAGGCTAATTGGCTGCTGGGCCATCTAGTGGTATAAGTCACAAAAACCCGAAAATGAACTAACACCATTTTCTGTTAGTAGACAACTAAGTCTATAATTTGGTTAAGTGTGTCTCCAAGTTCAATAAGTTTCCCAGTAATGTGTTGAATGTCATTCCACTTAGCATTATACCGAAGACGACTTGCAAACTTTAAACGCTCTTGTCGCGAAACTCTGTTTTTGAACTTATATTATTTGACGGCCATGCTTCCCAATTGGTAATGAATTTAATGCTTCCCAATTTTTAATTAATTTAATGCTTTCCAATTGGTAATGAATTTAATGCTTCCCAATTGGTAATGAATTTAATGCTTCCCAATTGGTAATGAATTTAATGCTTTCCAATTGGTAGTGAATTTAATGCTTTCCAATTGGTAGTGAATTTAATGCTTTCCAATTTGTAATGAATTTAATGCTTCCTAATTGGTAATGAATTTAATGCTTCCCAATTGGTAATGAATTTAATTTAATATCGAAAAAGCAGGTTTAAGGATCTAACACGCGCGATTAGCAAAATATCTAACCATATGCGCATTTGCCGGCTTTCTTTAAGCAAATAGTGAATTTTGTCACATCCATTTAAATATTTTTGCAGTAATATTCTTTTCTGAAAAGTAAAAAAAAAAATTCCTCTGCCTGCTGAAATGAAAATGTGAACTCATACGACAATAGCAATCCGTAAAGCATGTCTGTTCATATATTTCTCCTCAATGTATTTGGTCTTAATTACAAGCGTATTTATTATTATAACTTCATTCCTTAACAGTATGTTTTCTAATTCATTCCTCTTCTATATTTGAATTTTTTTTATATATAATATAATGATATTCTATTTAACGAGGACTGAATTCTCATTGTCTTTACGAGCGGTCTAGCACAAGACGCATATGTATCGATAATATCCTAAGCTCTTAGAATTTTTCAGTCTTTTACTTTCGTCGTAAGCGATGTGGCATCTAATCTATCAATATTTTTTTTAACTGACAGAAATATTGTCATATCCATATCTTATTTAGAAATCCATATCATCTCATAAATTCTCTCGAACCTTAAGGTAATCTATCTCTGTTTGGGACAATTCATTATCTTATAAGGTTTTATTGATTTCCCCTACGTGTATGAAATACGTTTTTTATGTATAAATAGTTTCCATCAACGTTTTTTTGCTGCTTTAAATTGAAACTCTGTTTTTATTGGGTTCTACATTTTTGTTTGCTTAATTTCTGAATTTTTTTAAATTAATTTTTTGTTTATATGTAAATGTATTTTTCTAATAATTTAATTATAATTTTTCTAATTAATTTAAATGTCTAAACATTTCTTATTAAATTAAGTTGAAAATTTATTCTAAATCATATTTGAGGGGGAAACGTATAACATTCACACGTATATATTTATGAAACACGCCATGGAATAATACGAGATTTTTTTTTTTACTGTTTAAAATGTTTTTGATTTGTTTGTTGACTTGTATTAGTCGTATTACATGTCATTATTAATAGTATATGTATTGTTATAATTTTTCTTGCCCAAATTGAACTATTAAGGAAGCATTTTATATATTATTATTATCATCTTAGTATTTTATAAATTTAATTCACGTTTCTTGAAATATATTTTTTTTCTCTGTGGTTTTTTTCATTATGGACTCTTAATGCGAGATTTCCGCTTAATAATTCACAAATTAAGATCATCGTGGAAATTAAACGAACCTTGTTATATTGTAATAATAAACTCCAATATAACTTAACTGTACAATTTTAAACTTCGATTAGTTTGATTTTCAAAAATAAGTATTGATATTTTGTCAAATAACTAAATTTATAAGTTTACCAGATATTAAATATTTTGTGGATATGTTTGCTTTTTAGCAATTTTGAATTGAGTAGTAGATTTTACTAAAGAAATAAGTTTTTTTTTTAATAAATGGTTGTAGAAACTATTGAAACTATTAACTATATAATTTTACCATCTTTTCTTTGTGTATACACAAACAATTTATAAGAACTTTCAATTTGTCACAGTTTATTTTATTATCTGTCAGCAAAACAATTGTTTTGAAAGCCAATGAAAATCTTGCAAATGCCGATTTTGTGTGTTCAATCTAAACGTTGATCAATTCCTCAGTAATAACGATTGGTCTGTTCTTATTTCTGTCATACGGTAACTATTAATCATTTTTATATCTTATCGAATTACCAACTTCATATTTGAAGAGAAATCTTTGTTGGGAAAAAATCCAGCAACCGGAAAGCATTTATCAAATGATTCGTGAAATTCGGCATCCAGATCTATGTGCAGGTTTGCAATCGATCAAATGGTTTTTTTTTTCTTCTGTGGAATGGATATACGATTTTGAAAATGAAATAAAGCGAGGCGTAGAGTGCTATTATCGGTGAGAGGTGAACAAATGCTTATATTTAGTGGTTTAAAATACCTTTTTTATACTTAAGAGAGGCGGGTTCGAGAAAGGAAAACAGTTTTAAATGTGTATCTTTGCCTCCACTGTGAGAAGTTCTTGTTGTCTTTTGTTTGCACTTTTATTTTCATTAACAGTTAATTCAACTTGCACAATTAATATATCTTATTAATGCCTTCATTCGTTAATTTATTTTACGATGTGTTTTTTCTTGAAAATTTGAATTAAGTCTATTTTGCTTTTGCCCTTTTATGACAACAATTTGAGCAACAAACGTGGTAATAGAGCAATATGAGACACAAGCTTCATTGTCTTATTCAAATATGTTATGAATTACACTAAAATAAGCTCATTTGAAGGTAAATGTCCGAAACTCTACAAAGGTCATAGGGGAAAAAATCAGCATAAAACCTACACGTTGTTCCAAATACCTTTATAAAACCTGCATGTTCCAAATACTTTTATAAAACCTGCATGTTTTTGAAGTTTTTAATTTTCCAGCATAAAACCTTTTTAAAAAAACTGCATTTCCCTTCAATGTTTCAATGCTGAATATTTCAGTATTAAACCTGCATAAACCTTCAATTTCATAACTTTCTGAATGTTTTATGCTGAATTTTTTTAGATGGGACTTCTCAGACACAGTCCAACTGTAAATTATATGTATTATGATATAGAGAAGACATAGAGACACCCTCCGTGACGCAATCGTATGCAATATTACAATTGCATCCCGTTATCTTATGTAACGATATGATTCGTCAAATATTGTTAAAAAGTTCATTGGAAAATAAAAATGAAATTATATATATATTTTTAATTATTAAACTTTTTTATCTGGTTTATATACAAGCCAAGTTTCTATATGAAGTGACTGTTAAACTAAATTAAGCTATGTATCTGGAATTAGTGACATTTATTCAATTTTTATAGTATCCTATTCAAATTAGCAATGCAAACGAACATTATTAATTATATACCCTCATCCCCCCCCCTCCTCCCTCAACAAGCTTTTGCTTAAATTTATTTAAATATTCTTTTGTTCATAATTAGCAATTTCTAAACTAATTCAAAATCATTTGAATGCACTTTGTACCCCCTCGACGCTCTGAATTTAGTTGCTGTAAGTGGATAGACGTCATTAAAGCTTTCACGGAATATATTCACTTGTGATCTCCATTAAAACAAAAAAATATTTGCATTTGTGTGAGGATTTTTTTTCCTATGCTCGAGTCGCGTCTTAAATTAGATACAAAAGAATCTAATTAATTACCAGAAGAGCTTTTACTCCCACATTCATACAGACCTGAATGAAAGTACTAATTGCGACCGCGGTCGAAATGACTATAAAACCTTTTGATGACTTCTCATCTTTTCTTGCCTCGCTGGTCTTTTAGATCACTCCTGTAGTCGAACTTGCAATGCAAAGTAGTTTATTTGGTATAAATATTAATTGCTTTCCGTTTTCTTCTGGGCGGAATCAGAATAGAGAACTTTCATTTAAATTATTTCAAACTATCCGTTGGAGAAGGGTCTTGCGATGTCAATATATGCGTTGCAGAAGGGGCTTCCAACTTTGCAACTTGGAAGAACCCTTTTTCTGCTATTTGTAAATCATAAGAAGATAGCTGCAGCACATAAACAATGAATCCACCTTCCCTCCCACCAACAACTCTTTTATTCATGAGACGGATTCGAAATAGAATTGCATTTTTTGAGGCTGATTTTTTTTTTCTTCGTTTAATACATTCCCTCGACCCAAACTTATTTCCACTTTAAGGGGTTTATTGTGAAAAGTAGGAGAGAAGAAAGCTGAAAGAAACGGGATTTGATCCCCAAGCAAGAAGTTTTTTTATTTATTATTTTTTGCTGTTGCGTCGAGACAGGACAAGTGTCTGAATTAACCGTTTGAATAGAAACCTCTCTTTT
The DNA here is from genome assembly GCA_963932185.1 of Troglohyphantes excavatus. NCBI lineage: Eukaryota > Metazoa > Arthropoda > Arachnida > Araneae > Linyphiidae > Troglohyphantes > Troglohyphantes excavatus. Next base: position 42,319,484 of record OZ010672.1, on the reverse strand, counting down.
TTATAAAATGTGGCGATGAAGGTTTTTTTTAAAAAAATATTTTTTTTAAACTCAAAAAATTGTGAAAAGGTTATTCACAACACCTGAAAGAACTTATTTCTCCTCTCGTGTACTTTCTGGGTAAACCTGGATGCTCGTTGTGATCCGGAGTTCACGTTAAGTTGTTAGTCCCTTGTTATTATCCATCCTGTAACAAGAGAAATACAAGCTGTACAAGAGAAATTAAAGCTTTTGGATGTTTGGTTACATTAACATTGCACCAGAACCCTGCAATCAGCTATTGGTGACGGTTCGGGATCTATCTCGAGGGAAAGATACTGTAACGTTGCCTCGTAATTTGGAACCATAGTCAGATGGTAAGAACAAAAACTGGGCTGGCATCTCACGCAACCTGGCATAGGCGTAAGGACATTGGACCAAGGCGGATTGTACGTGCACTAGTCCGCTACACGGCACATATTTTTTGCGGGCGATGAGGAATGAAACTGGCAACCCTACGTTACAAGCTTGCTACACTATCCAAGACGATATTCGAACACTTATCCTACCTTTGTGAGCCGAATATTTTACCGCTGGTCAGTTTTGAATGGTTAGTTGGTTGAATTAACGTCGATATAGAGCTGCACGCTGGGCTATTGACGATGGTTAGGGGTCTATCTCGAAGGAAAGACCTGAGAACAATGTCTCACATTTTTTAACCATGGTCAGGTGACGAGAAAGATATTTGTATTGATACATCGAAAATATCGATAGCTGAATCGTAAGATATACTATCGATATTTACGATAGATATTTTAATATTCCTTACATTTTAATTCATACTGCTAAAAGTCTCTTGCGTGAAGTCTATCTTAGTCTCTGTAGAGTTTCTTTCTCTCTCTCTCTTCTATCTATCTATCTCTTGTTTTTAGGGAAATTTCTGCAAAAATTATAAAAAAATATTATCTTATGTCACTGGCGTATTCTCAATTTAGTTATAGTTTTACTTCGATATGATGCCGTAACAATTTACAGCCAAAACCTTAATGTCTGTAAGTGACCTAAAAGCTAAAATACACTTTTATTGGCCATGTTTGGCTCTTGCGCCATTAAATCCCATGCAACCAACCTTGAATGTATTTGAGAGTGTGTTTTTTTAATCTCAGATTGTTGCTGAAAATTAATTTGATTGTTTGTAGAAACGATCCTGTGACCTTGCAAAGAGTTCTGTATAATAACGCTTTGCAATAAAAATTTTGTTAAAGATCAGTGAGTCTGTTATGAGAATCAAATCTCGGACAGTAATATTAAACCCGGCTTTAAGGCTTTCATTTTATGTCATCTAAATATATTTGCAAGGCCTTTATCTTGCAAAACCCTTCGTATTTCACAATAATGCTATTTTAAATAAAATTTTGTTTTTTCGATGAGGATTTTGAATTTTTTTTTTCTGCGGATCTTCTCGAAATGAAATGCCATATTCCGACCCAAAAGCTCTTCCATGTTCTTATTACGTAGTTGTGGCGAAGCAATCTCACATTTTTTTTTTCGCTCTCAAAAGGGAACGGATCTTTATTCTCTCCGAAAACAAAAAGGCAATGAAAAACATTTCTCAAGTCTGCGATAAAATTGGATTCCAAGTGCATAAAGGAATTTTCTTGTTCCGTTGACCGACTCTCTCAAATATTTTCTTACATCTCGAAAAAGTTTTCATTCAATTTCAATTACAGTCTGTATCGGCATAGTAGATGTCTGGATTCGCCCTAACTGTGTGCCTTCAAAGTCCCTTGTTTTTAGTCTCTTATTGTTTTAATTTCTTCCCCGTCTTTTAAAAATCGGATTTGGGCGATTTTGGGTTTTGTTTACGTTTCCATGATTTTATAGTTGATCCGCGAAAGCGTTTCGGGCCTTGTTGGCTCCAGACGTTATTTCCAATTTCCTGGAACGTCTCAGGATTTCTTAATCAAATTTTTCAAACCGCTCTAAACGATTGCGTTTCTCCGGCTTTTCGAAAAATATTTTCTTGTTTTTGAATGTTGAGTAAATATTAGTATTAATCGAACGTTAATATTTATCTAGGGTTGGAAGGAGTGTTTTGATAAATGTTTTTGAAGAACTGTTTGAATTTGATTTTAACATTTAAATGATATTTAAAATCGCTTTTTTTTATTTTAACTTGTTTAAAAAAGACGAAAATGAATAAACACCAAAATGAAAATATTTTGGAATCCTTGAAAACGACTCGATTTTGATCGGAGCTCTTTTCTTAAAAGCATGGCATTTATTTTGAGGTTGTAAGCACGTTTTAAGCACAATGTGTAATGGGGTAAAATGGGTATATTGAAATTAAATATAAATTACACATTGTTAAACTTATGCTTTGATCTCGTCCTTTAAAAAAAAAATGCTGCTTACATTTCAGTAAAAAATTAAATTTCTGGGTGATTTAAATCATGTCCAATAGTTGATTTGTTTAAGTTTACAAAAAAAATTGTGATAGTTTGACGCATGAAAACTTGTATATGTGAACTAGAAAAGTCGAAATTCTTACCAATATTCCTGGTTTTTTTTTATAGAAGAGAAACATTTTAATGCATTCCAATGAAAAAATTAGAAAAAAATTCTATTCTATTTTTGTTCAAAGATGTACAAAGTGGGGTAAAATGGGTAATCCAATTATTAATGCTAGGAAATTCTACAAAAATATTATTTTGAAGCTTGTAAATAACAAGAATGTGGTAGAATATGTTTAGCACTGCTTATATGTTCTTATAATTAAGTTACATGCTTGTTTTTTCTTTCAAAGAAAACTGTCAGTAAGAAGAAAAGATTTTGATAAAAAGAAATGGACACTATTTGCTTGATTCATTATAAATAATATCTCTTAAAAGAAATAAAAATTCGTCTGCGAAACAAATTAAAAATAACGCAAATACAGCAAAGATTTCTGAATAAAAATAAACGACAAATTACACTAGCAGGTGTTTTTTTTTCTAAGATAATAAATATTTTTAAAAAAATAGCGAATAATAATAACTTGTTTTTAGAAAGAATGTTACAATAGCAGTTCCTTAATAATCAAATAATTTGAATTTTTAAAAGTTGTTTATTCTACTTTATTCGAGTTACTAATTTTACTAAACAATTTGTTTTAATAACGTTTATACACGAAAAATTCCACGATTTCCACTGATTACCCATTTTACCACACCTGTGAGAATGGGTATAAAAAGAAGGCAAAAATTAAACTACTTAAAATTAATTAATTTTGGAAGATGTTTCTCTTAAAATATATGGTATTGAAAGTATGTAGACATTTTACTGCTTTTTAAAATTAGGCTATACTATGAATAACACTCTCATTTTTAAGAATTCTGTGATCATCAAGGCTACTTTCGTTATATTTTTTTTACAATCGTTTCTTCATTGAATCAAGTGACTTTTGACGAAACAAGAATCCTCAAATTTTAAACGAAAGTCATTTACTCATATTCCTTTTCGGGTCTTTTCTGGGTTCTTATACTTACATTGTCAAAAGTGAATCAAGTTTTCTTGGCTGAGTGGATAGAGCGTTGGACTCTGGAACGAGAGGTCCGCGATTCGAGTCAGCTCGTCGGTACTGAATTTTTATATAATTTAAAATCGTCTAAAAAAACGACAAAATTAGTTTCCTCAGTTTGACAAAATATTTAACCGGAGCATATAGCAAGTGTCTGTTTCGTCGGAAATGACGAAAGTTTCGTCAATTATGCGAATGCAATTTTAACGGTGTAAGTGTATTTCTTTCGTGTGTTATCAGTAGTTGAAAGTAAGAGTTTATTTTCTAATCCGTTTTAAAAATAAAATGATTTCAAAAATTTCACTTATTTTTTTTTAGTTAAATCCCTACAAATTGTTAAAGTAAACTTACTTTTTAAAAAATAATTAAATAATATATTACAGCTATTATTTTTTGCCTAACGTCTCTGAAATTGGCATTTGTTGACTGAAGTTTTAAGTACCGAAATTTCCAAGGTAATCTATTACCACCGTTATTACTTTAGTAATTTAATGTCTATTCAAACCTCTCTAGTAGCCTCTGCATGTGAGGGATTGTTTAGTGTCCAATTTATCAAGGCCAAAGTAGCGCCTCTCTTAACATCTTAAATAAATAAGGCGTAATTAAGATATAATTCATTATTTGTTAGTTCTCTGGAGAAAACTGAATATTGTTAAATAAACTTTAAGGTTAATTTATCATTATTTTATGACTCATTTAAGTTAACACTCGACATATTTCTCTTTACCCCGTTTCTAGTGAAACAATATATATTCCGTCTATAACTTGCATAAGATGGTTTAAAATAATAGTGGTCCTTTATATTTTTGATGTTATTTTAAATTACCGTAATAATAAGTAGTATAATTTACCAAAACTTGGTGTTATATTCTGAAATTCTTAATGAGTTTTTAGTCAATTGTGTTAAACCCTCGTGCATTTTATAATATCCCAGCCAAAAACTTGATTTTTTTTAATAATAATGCAGATTTATTTAACCATACTAAAGTGTTTTAAGCATGCAAAATAACAGTGCTAATTTCCTGCTGAAAACCGATTGTATAATGCTAAAAATAACAGTGCTAATTTCCTGCTGAAAACCGACTGTATAATGCTAAAATTAACGGAATTGAAGGAATTTTTAACAAAATCTGCAGGATTTTTTAAAGTGTTTTGTTGCTTTTGTATCTTTAGAACATTTAATATTGAATATTATGTAATCCAAAAAATTCAATATAATTATCTTACTTGGTGTCTTCATATATTTTTTGTGCAATGAAATACATAATATAGTGCAACATATAACTAATTGCAGTTTTAAGTTTACTTGAATCCGACACATAAGTCATAACAAATCTTTGCGCTGGAAGAAGAATTGTCATTGTCTATTACTTAACCAAGAAAAGGATTATAATTTTTGTTGAAAGAAATTGTGAGCAAAAGTCATTTCACATTTACGGACATTAGCTTCTCTTCTACCACGTTGAATACAATAATAGACAATCGTGATTAATAATTCATTATTTTGTATCCCTTGCACTTTGCTCATCTTGATTAGTTGGGACTCGTACCACAACTTCCTTTCTCCTGAGATATAGCAGCAGCAGCAGTGGTGTCTATTATCCCCATTTATTTATTTAATCCTTGTAGGGGGCATTTAGCACACGCTCCAGTGATGACCATGATAAGGACACACCTCTTGGGTCATTGGTCATACATCGGTCATTGGCAGCTTAATGAAGCCAAGATAGTAATGTTTCATTGGGTCAGACTAGGTTTCTAGCTGCACTGTACGGAACAAAATTGTTCCTACGCTTCGGCCCACTGAGCTAATTCGATTTTCACTGTTTCCCTCCGCCCACTAAATACTGTGCCTCGGCCCTATAAAAGTCTTGAGTTGCCTGGGCAACCCCTAACTCGAGTTTTCTGGGGAATGACCCACTTTCCGGTCGCTAAAGTTAAAATACTGTTGTTTTCGCTTTTAATGCAATTTATGTGGATCTTTTTTGCTTGCAACCATTGTCACATGTAGAGGGAAGACTAGCCTTTGTGTTTATGTGTTAAGTTGCATCTAGTCTTTCTGATCTGGTTTGATAGTGTCGATGGTTTGTATAGTTAAGGGGATTGTTCTGGTTATTGGATACTTTGATGGAGCAGTCTTAAAAGCAGCATTAGTTCCCTGTGTTGTTTAGACTGTTTGTCAAATTATTTTACAGTAGCGAATGGATTTGATTGTTTAAAGTTAATGTTATATGCTCAAGACATATGGTTCGCTAAATTTTAAATCGTCTCTTGTCTACTTTGGAGAACAAGCCCATGACATTTTTAAATCACATTTTATTTCTACACCTGGAATTAAGGGAAGTATGTTGTTTAATGTGTAAAATAATATTCCATGTGTAGCAATAAAATGTAATACGAAAAAAATGTGCTGGGCTTGTTTCCCAAAGTGGACAAGAGATGTTTTGGAATTGGGCGAGTCATATTCTTGTTAAATATAGTTATCAGTGTATTCAGGCTAATGCCTACAACTGATGACTTTTTAATGCCCTTAAGACCCATTCTACACGAACGAGTAAAACGCGCTTATCGGTGATTCGAGAATTCATACCACGTGGTACAAATTGTCGAATCACCGAGCAGCTCACGCGCGTACATTCGCAATTACATACGTACGCCGCCTTTGACATCCGACATTTTGAAATTAAATCCTGAATATTCCAATTCTGAAGCATCAACTCATTTATGAAAAGCAATTAGTATTGCCATTGGATCATTAAATGGTAAGAAGGAAAAAACGAGCACTCATAGACTACGATTAAAAAAAGAATGATTCTGAACACATGATTTCGTGCTACAGCTTCTTTTCAAGGAAAATTATACATTTCTAATCTATATGCGTCTCAAGACGAGAGAATGTCGAGAAAAGCTCCTTGATTAGGCTGATATACAGTCCTTTAACAAAGTAGTCTTCAATGCATGTTAAGTGTCTTTAAATCAATAGTAAATACGTAAGTTTAGTCAAAAGACAACTTAATCATGTCTTAGGCAATAATATCAACACATCTAAATAATACTAACATTTTAGTACGGTGAATCCCTGGGTTAAATATTCAACTGATTATTTGAAAGATCGCGCAGGATGGGGCAAGTTAAATATATGTGGTAAAGTCTCACTGGAAAAGAGAACATTTTGACATATAAATAAATACACGTTAAGAGAAATTCTTGGTGTCACCCTGATGTTACGCCAAGCAATTCTCCTCAACTACTTTGTCAATATTTGCCACGCTGTTGAGTTGCCCCGTGAGTTTAAATTTGGGGAAGGATGTCGCCCATGGCGGCAGTATTTCCAACTACTTCTTATTTGTGTGTAAAAAGGGAAACGTAGATGTCAGTTATCTTGAATAGAAAGAAATGTCACTCGTTTGCTTAAGGGAGTTGGTACCATATATACTGGTAATGTTAAATTGACATATTTTAGGTAGCTCTTTCTCAGAAATTATTTAACGGAGATGTCCACAAAAAATTCCGAGCTTTAAAAAGATTGTTGATGTGCTGTTGAAGTGGGATTTTTATTTTAAATTCATTACTTTATTTTTAAAAGTGACGTTGAAATGTAAATTTGGAACAAAATAAGCGATAACAAAAATTGTCTTTGGAAAAATAGCAGATCTCACTTCAGTTAATACAAATACGTATAAGTAACATATGACAAAATTTTCAGAAACATGGTTTAGTTTTTGTGAAAAAGTTACCGAAGTTATAAAAACGACATATTGAGAAAACCCATTTTGAAGTATAAACATGATTTATTTAAATAAAAAATCTCACTTCAATTACATATCAAGTATCAGTTTAAATCCCTAAATTTTTTTTAGAGATATACGTTTATTACTTTGTGAGAAATATTTACCAAAAATGTGTCAATTTTACAAAAATGTACAAATAATGTACTATAAAAATGTACTATAACAATAAGAAGCTATCTTGTTATTAGGTCTTTGATAGTTTTATTTTCATGAAGTAAAAGGTTTTTCGGATAAATGTAGTTATTTCGACAGAATCCAAGATCACTCGAAATTTTAATCAAATTGAAAAAGTGTGGATGCTAATAATTTACAAAAATGCAAAAGCAAATGTATCTTAGAGCTGTTTGTTTGAAGTCGTGGAAAGGATATTTGTATCATTAAAATTTATCAATGTATTAAGAATTATTTGTTTGAAACAAATTATTCTGAATTCCGTATAATGTTGTCGGTAATTGTTTTATTATTTTAAGATCAATTGAGAAGAAATTCTTTGGGAAATTATTGTATTTTAACTAGTAAGTATTTCTAAGAGTAGATTTTTTTTTTCATTTTTATATCAACAATAAAACCCGAATTTTTCCCATATATTTTATTACAGTGCGTGAAATGTAATTTCTTATAGATATTCTCTCAATATAATTAACATGGTTCTTTCTCAATATTATTAGATTAGGCAAAATTTTCCAGTGCAGATTGGGAGATTTATTTTAACCTAGAAAGATATGTGAGATGTCGTTTACTATTACAACTACCCATTTAACGTATAGACTAACATACAGTGAAGAACTTATCTTATATTTTGGAATACACGGATCACTGAACCCTTCCTAAGAAGCTAAAACGTAAAAAAAAATATAATTTTAGTTTATTTTTTATTTAAAAAAAAAAGTTTTAAACGGTTAGAATAACGTTTTTTTATAAGATGTAGAAAATTAATAAGTTAAAAGAATTATTATCAAATTATTCGTGCTTTATTTTTTTTAGGGTTTTAAAATCTGCACTTTATTATAATTTAAAAAAAAACATTAAATGTAGACATACTTTCTGTAGCGCAATGAATTTTTTTTTTATAAAAAAAAAAGTATTTTTTTAAAGAAATATCCTTTTTAAGTTATTGTTTACAAGAATATTTTATCTTTTTTTTTAATAAAGTAAAACAGCTCTTGTTTTGTTTTAATGATTTTCGCTTTCTGGTCGCATTTTTTCTGAAACCGATGCAGTTATGAAAGAATGTTTATTGCGTTTAACCATCGTTTAGCGTTTTCAATTTCCCAAAATAACTTAAATGGATTCTAAATACGCCTCTTCGTGAATGCATTCAAAATAAAATTTACCTGACTGCCCAAGCGTAACTAAGTAGGATTTCACTCTCCTCTTCACCATCTTAAATCTTAAGGAGACTGAGGAGTAATTTACCATTTAGTAATCGGGAGAGCATTTCGTTTTATGGGAAAACTTTAACTTCCACGCTGGGTGTAGATTCTAGCTAAAAATTGAATTAATTGATTCGGAAACTCAACTTGTGTGTGAATTATTTCTTTAATAATTTTTTTTTTAGCCTCGAGTATAAGAAATAAGGGTAAATTTTATTTGCTTTAAGGAAATCTCAGAGGAGAAAATTGCGAATAAAATGAATAATAATGAAAGCTTTCTCGATTTTTTTTTTATCTTACTCCTTCTTTAAGAGTACGTTACATTATTCAGCACCTAATGAGACTAAAGATATTTCTTTCGAAAGCGCCCTGAACAAAGCATTTAATTATAAAACACCCCTCTGGGTATTATAAGAAAGATTTTATAATAGTTTGCTGGATTTTCCTTGCTTTATTAATTAATGTTTTTATAATACAAAGGCCGCTAAAAGATTGGATAATGGAATTTAAAGCTCATGGTATACGTTTGCTATTTTAATTTATCTTATTAACAATGACGTTTAAATGCACTTCTATAGAAAATTATTTATATTAGTTTTAGGCAGTATATGATTCAAAACCATTTTTTTTTCAAGTTGAGGATTATCTATCTTTTATTCAATTGTTTTGACTAAAATAGAATTTTCCGTTTGATATATAGGCTTTCTTGAATGTCTGTTATATTTTTTTAACGATAATTTACAATTATTAGAAAATTACGAGCATTTCAATGATAAGTTCCATTTAGTTTTAATAACGTGTAATTAATTTGTTGTAAGTTCCATTTAGTTTTAATAACGTGTAATTAATTTGTTGTAAAACGTTTAATATTAAAACCTATTTGATTGATTCAATTTGTGATAGTATTCATACATTTTGTGTTTAATTTTTGCAATACAGTTTTAAAAAACAGAGAATTGTGATTTAGATTCCACACTCAAAATTATATGTAGTAGTTAAAAACTTTTTAAGTTTTACAATTAGTTCAAATAGTATCTAGAGTACCACGTTTAGCAATCACTGAAAAAAATAGGTTTCAATATAAGAAATAAATCTTATAAATTATAAACAGATGCCTAAACTTTCCTATAAATTTCCTTTGATCTTTGTAATGAAATTATCTTTAATTTAAAAAATTTTAATTTATATATTCCCAGTGACTTCACATCGCTACAATTAGTATGCAAAATATTTTTTAAACAAAATTTAATAAGACTTAAAAGCATTTTAACTTTTATGTGAAGTCAATTATTCCAACAGTAACGCTACTTTCTAAGTCTCTGGCTTCCGATTTCTTTAATGGATGTTAAACCAATGTCCCGCTGTGATCCAATTAGTTAAGATGACTCAGTAAGACGTTTATGTTAATTAAATTAATGAGGCGCCTGGAAACTGGAATGTCTCGCTCAACCACTCAAGAATGTTATCTTGATGAAAGTTTAGTTGGACTGTACGGCACTTACATTTTTCTCAGTTGTAATTTACTGTGTCACTCTCTGCAGAAACCATTCTGCTGTTAAATTCATGTAAGGAATAATAAAATTTATTTGACTTAGTAGTCACAAAAAAGGTTATAAAAATCACAATAAGGAATTTTGAGGAACAAACTTTTAAAACGTGTTTTGTCACATTAAACGTAGGAAAACAAAAATAACTCATGTACTGATATCCCATCTTTGCAAGTCAATTTTAATGAGACAAAATCTGTTTTAACCGCTTCCCTTACAAGGAACTCAGGATAACATGTATTTGCCTTAGACATCAACACGAATTATCTCGGTTAAACGAATAAAATAGTTCAATAGGAAATTCAAAGGCGAAATCAGTGACGTTTTTCTCTAATTTTCAGAAATTACAGGCAAATCACGTTTTGAATGTTTACTCCTCACTTTTGCTTTATGTTAATGTAATTTCCAAACTGCACATAGTTTTCAACGCACAATTCAGAAAGGTTTTAAAGGGCCAACTGAACCTTATAGAAATGACCTATAGGTAAACAATAATAAATCAAACATTGATAGGTTATAAATAAACAATCACCATACATAGAAATATGGCATTGTACGACTGTCTGCCATAACCTATTCACCTTAAGATATCTCGCACCTTTGACCGTGTGGAAACAGCGCCCCGTAGTCTCAAAATATTGGCGAAACATCTGTCGGTTCTCTCTATAATGCTGTGGTCGATGAAAGGGAAACCTGGGCCTTTTCTTGGTCGCTTCCTCAAACTCTGCATTGCATAGCGTGATTTTAGGCATTTTCCTTTATTCGCTACCTGGTGTTGTTGTAATTGATTGGACATCCAGACTAGAGAGAAGTTTTGAAACGTGACTCCTAAACCGTTGAATTCCAATTTTATTTACACGCATCGTTTTGGGAGAGCCTTTGAATAACTTTCAATTCCAATTAAGCGCCATACGGAATCTGTTTTGTGTACGCTTATTGATTTGAATGTTCCCTCCTATTTTCTTTCCCTTTAGTTTGAGCTGTTATAGAGAAGTGATTATTTTTCAACCGAAGTGAAAATAATTTAAAAAATGGCGTCTGGGACAGCTGTTGCTGATATTAGTTTGTATGATGGGTGCTGGTATTCTCGGTTTTTATTTTAATTGTCCAAGACACAAAGAAAGATATTTAGATTTCCTGAGCTGAAATTCCTGAATGTGAAATTTTGTTCTTAATTCTATATACTGTGACCACACAGATAAAAAAGTGTTTCAGAACTCAAAAGTGCAAAACGGATTTTTTTCCCCTAGCGGTCAGCTATGCGTGCAATTTTTAAAAAAAATTTATATAAAGTTTTAACAAAAAATATTAAGCACATTCAATTTTAAAATGTATCTTTCTAATGCTAATGCTCCCCTTTCCAAATAATGCTGTATTTGTCATTGAAACATAAAACGTTGTGGAAATTACTGTTTAATTTTAAGAAAGTGGATGTATAAATTGAAATTTTAATTGGCCGAGCGTTAACCTCTGTTTTAACTCAACCTTTCTTCATTTCGTCTGTTTGTAAATTTGTTTGTTACGCAGTTACGACCAAACGCGTTGTTCGATTTTCTTCGAATATAGCACGTGTGTTCGTATATGTTTAGCACAAAAACGTCGTATATGTTTTTTAATTTTTTTTTTTTTTTTGTCGCTAGTTCTACTATTGCCATAACTGCTAGTATTAATATTGCGTGCCTAAAACATTGTATAGTTCAGATGTAAAATTCGAAAACGTATAAACTAGTTTTCAAAGATAAAAAGTAATTAAAAGAAGCTTTGACTTTCCCACATAATTAATCTGAATTTATTCAATTTTCAAATATTTCAGCTCAAAACTATTGGAATACAAATGGCGGTATAAGCCTTTTCGCGGAATGTAATTTAAATTCACGTTCAAACACTTTCTTTGCTTTATAGAAAGCTAAAAATTCAATGCAGAACTTTTGCATAAGCATCAACGCATTCAAAGCTATTAAATATTCAAAACTTATTCTCCACTATACTCAGAATTTGTTATTTTTTAAATTCAAAAGTGAAAGTTGTTTTACATTAATGGTAAAGATCCTTTCATAGCTCCCTTCTCGTTTAACGCAAAGATGGACCATTTTCGTTTCTCAAAGGCAAATTTTAAATTTTTTATGTGAAGTATTCTGTTTTATTCCTCAACTTTGCTCATTATCATTATTATAGTGGAGTTTCTAGTGAAACATAATAGCACTTTTATATCCAATCGTATGAAATACAAGAGATGGGGATTAGTTTTTATTTAAAAAATCCATTGTTTTCTATATTGTTTCGACGATTTACGAATACAAAAACATATGTACAACTCTATGATTGGTTTTGTTCTTAAGACATACTTTGTAACAGAACAAGTTAGAAACAATAATAATTTAATAACATGAACCTTCTTTATATATAAGAGCGGGTTAGCTGTCAAGTAGTATAATGCTATAGTTCCGAGATAAGAACATTTAAAGTTTTCAACTCGTATTGGCTATAACGTTAATTAGATTTTCATTGAAATTATTGTTGGGTACCTATTGAATTTGGAGACACACCACTTGGTCTAACAGTAGATGTAGCTATTTACTAATGGGAAATAGTGCTTGTTCATTTTTGTATCTTGTTAGATTGGCAGCCTGCTCGTCCGGCCATGTATAAAAAAAAGTTTAAAATTTTATTGTTTTGTTTTCACTTTACGATTTCAAATTATAACATCTCGGATGTATTACTATTGAAATATGTTTATTAAAAAAAATCTTCAATATTTATTAAAAATTTGCTATGCCAATATGTAATAACATCCATAACAATTTATCACCTATGCTGTAAGAAAATTTGTTAAATTCCATTTCTCAATGCTATATACACTGTAATTATTTAAGCGCTAATCTTTTCTTAATTAAGTTTCGTATTTCCTCAACTTAAAGCCTTCTTTCTTTACGATTCTTCTGTCGTAAGTCCTTTTTATCCTCACCTCTACCAATCCGAGCCTGGCATTACCTTCCAAGGCACTACCAAGCAAAGGTCGTCTTTATTATCGTCTCTTTGGCTCATCTACTTAAATCTAACCTTTGATAATAAAATTCTTTGGTTATTTACTACTCATTAGTCCATGGCACCGTCGATAGTGTAATTATAGGTGGAATTAATGGCTCGGGGAGATTACCTTCTAATATTAAGCACCCCCAAAGATTTAAGCAGACGTGATTCTCTCAGTATCGTATTTTGACTGTAAGCTATGCGCTGACCGTAAAGCGCTATTCGTTTAACTACCTCTTTTGATGAAAGGAGCCGGTCTTTTAATGAATATCTAGTGCGGTTTGCGTGTGTCTCTGGGAAGATAAATACTGATAGCTTCTTCTGCTGACACCTTCGTTGTTCGGAGTCCAAATAGGCTTTGTTGTGCGCCAAATAGAGTCTGGGTTGTTTAACATTATTAAGTTAACTCTTTCGCAACTAATGGGTGTGTTTGTCATAGTCGAGTTGAGAGAATTTCTATTGGTTGGCGTTTGTATCCGAGTTTTAGAGACTTTTACAGGTAAGGAAAACAGTATCTTAAAAATGGGTTCTATATTGAACATTCAAACATATACTTTTATAAAGTCGAGTAGGGTTGAAATGCTTTTGGTACTGATTTTTTTTAAAGAATAATTCATGTAGTTTTATTGTTTAATACGCTTAATCTGCATATTTTTGCGTATTGAAGTATATTAAAATGTATTGCAATTGAAGTTTATTAGTGAATTTATTTAATTAAAACTGGTTTGGATACAATAGCGTTAATCCCCTTTAATGCATGGAGTAAAATTGATTTAATCTTTTCGAGTTTAAATTTTCAGTCAAAAAGAGCAATCTATAATTCTTAATAAACAAATTATTATAAAATTACAATTAGGTATTGCACAAACTGGGTGAAGATTTTGAGATTATAAAAATCGTGTTTTACCATCAATATTTATGTTTGTGTGCATTGCAATATTTATTTATAGCAGTAGAAGTTTTATTAAATGTTTTATGTTAAAATAATGCTGATTATATATTTCAGTTTATTCAATTTTGCTATTGTTAGCTTTGCAAACACTTGTATCAAGTCATTAACTAGTGGCCCTAAATAAAAAAATTTTGGCTTAATTAAATGATCAAATTAATGCTGATTATATAAAATAATGCTGATTAATATAAAATAATGCTGATTATATATTTCAGTTTATTCAATTTTGCTATTGTTAGCATTGCAAACACTATTGTATCAAGTAATCAACTAATAACTAGTGGCCCTAAATTTAAGCTTTTTGGCTTAATTGAATGGTAAAATTTAAATGTTTTTTTCAATAAAATATTGTATGTGTCTTACCATTAGATAAAAATGCAATTTACATAATATCATCAGTCATAATGTAAAACGTATTTATCGTCTTATTTTTACCTTCTTGGTTCATACGAATTTAATTAAGGAAAGTGTCGAAAATGTTGTTTCGAACTTAGCATGGGGTACGTGATGACCACAGTAATTTTTTCACTAACTTTACCCGAATAAAGTAGTTTTTGGGCGAGAAACCTTAATTGAAAGTTCCCTATCGATTTTAGCACCTTTTCTTCTTTTTCCACACTGGCTTGTAGTTTATTCTCTACCTCTATTTGTCCGGAGCTTTTGAGGGAAAAGATTATTACGCTTTAATGAATGTCGTGGCTTAGATAGTCTTTTGTGATCAATAAAGATCAAGACTTTTTGATTTTTTTTTTCTCTTTTTCTTTTTGTAACCTTCCAAAAAGCGACAAGATGCAGAACTTTTCTCTTATTTTGGTTAAAAAAAAACTTTTTTTTTCCCCGGAAACAAAAATGCTTTATTTCAAGTGGCGGCTTTCAAATACTTAAAATCCACTTGTGAGGCGAATTCGAAAAGTTTTTTCCTCGAGTAACAAAAAAAAAAAAAAAAAATAACAAAAAAAAATCGGACGTCAAATGCTTTTCGCTTTTCTATCTTCCTCTTATTTAATCCCTCTTCCGTAATTTCTTTTTTATTGTTAATATATTTGAAAAAGTTTTGCCCGCAATATGAGTAAATGTAGCGTATGTGGAGTGCAGGTGTGTTTATTAGTGTACCGCTGGATAAGTATATTTTTTATTTTGCTTTGGAATTCTCTCTTTTGAGTATATCAAAATAGAAACATCTTTCAATGAAATATTCAGTTGCGAATGTTAGTATAAATTCGCCTCAGGTAGGAAAAATATTTTATAAATCGAACTGAATTTAGAAAATGTTCTCTAAACAAAAACTTTTATTTGAAGAAAATTAGTTATACACAATAAATTATAATTGATTAGATGAAATGAAAATTAATATTTAATGTAATATTTTTTTAAGTTGCTCATTTAAATTTTAGTTAAAACTTTATACTAACACATTTTAAAAAATATATATAATAACTTTTTTTTAATTAATCACCTGTTGTGAATATTTTTTTAGTTAATGAAAATATTTTTAAAAAGCTTCGGAAGAAAAATATAATTTGGAAGAAAACTGTAAGAAATATTCAAGCCTTCTGAAATGAAAATGTTCTCTTCTACTATGCCAAATGTTTATTTTAAGTTAATTTTATAAGAAGCTTTGCTTTTTTACAACGACTAATATTTATCAAAACAAGTATCCACTATTTATATTTTCAAACCACATTATTAATATACTATCCAGATAAAAGCTACGAACACACACTGGAAAATAGTGTATCAAATCAAATCCGGAATGTACAATATACAATAAATTATAGTTGAAGCCTCTTCTCGTCTATGCAGAAAATTATAGTCAATTACTATGTCGCAGTGGAATCCTGAATTCTTGACCATCACCAGGCTACCGCAATTGCGAAAGCTCTAACTATAAGTTCGTTCAAAATGACTAGTTTGTAAGATAATGAAATGAACAATTTCTCATTATATGCTCTGACATATTTCTAGTAATAGTATTGAATAGTTAACCCTTTCATATTGTTCATTTTCTAGGGTTAGGCGTTATTTGTGGAATTGTTCTAGAGTAATAAATTACGCTCTTTCTTCTCAAACTCAGCGTTCAAGTAATTGCAAACTCAACTTTATTTAACAGACTTGACATAGTTTTTAAGCTTTATATAAATCAGTTTTTTAAACTAATCTATAATTTTCTCCATGAACGTATACTTGCACATGTATAAATTATCCTTTACCTGCACTAACAATACATTTAATTGGACTATCTCGATTAGAAATATTTTACAAAACGCTGGTTTTTATTTTGTTTGGTTTTCTCAAGGCTATAAAGTCGCTGAACATTACATTTCAACGATTGTACAGGTATACCATGACCAATACACTCAAAATGATCTTGCTTCAATGAGCAATAGTATTAACTACTCACATTATAAACATATAAAAAACTTACATTTAATCGAAGACTACTTAATTTCAAATATAGATAACATTATAAAAATAATTATTATACAAATTCGTTGTAATCAATCGCGTATATTTTTTAAAGGAGTAGCCTTCGAAATTTTCCGAATAATTCCTATAAATTTTGTAACAGAAAATGAAACCTGGGATAACGTATTTTTAATCTGTCCAATTTTCGATGCATTCAGTCGAAAATACTTATCACCCATTGAATCCAGTAACATTTCAACCATCGTAAAATTTCACGAAAATTAATATTTTTGTTTTTATAATTACACAATCTCTGTTTTAAAATTCCGGGAGGACTTGATCAGTGAACTTGTGACGGAATAACAGATTAAATCCCTAATTCCAATTGCCCACGTAATTTATTTTTGTCTTTTTTTGTATAATTGTTAAAAGTGTGTTTTAATCTTTAAAAAAAATGTATTATCTTGTATTTTGTTCTGTTTATCTAATTTTGTATCCGCCTTTGTTAAATTAAGTTGCCAACCTTTGTAAATGGGCTACGACCCACTACAATAAACTTATCTATTTATCTAATATATACCATCAGATCGGCCTCTCTCTCTATATGTATATAAATATCCATAGCGGAGCCTTTCAAACGTTAAGGGTTAAAACAATGATTACTTAAATTTAAAGTATACGAATTGAGAAAGAAACTTTCTAATATCACAGATTCCCCAGTGAAGAATATTTTTTAACGTAATGTAAAATTAAAGCCCTAGTTGACAAAGTCGTTTATTGCTTACAAATAAACTCAAAAAATTATTTATTTATTTAGTCCATGAAAGCAATTTAGGAAATGCCTTTCGTCAGTTTAAATTTATTGCTTTGGTTACTTGACGTTTTTATGTTATTAATGAGAAATGTTTTAACGTTGTTACATGTTTTCTTTATTTTTAATGTGTTTATCTGTAAACTGTATTTATCTGTACTATAATTGTGGTTTTATGTTTCCATTCTATTGTGATGTAGTTTCGTAATTACTATTGTGTAGCATTTGCTTCAATTTTGATTTTCCTATATAGTCTTTCATTTTATTGTGCACTATTAAACAATTTGAAATTCCCTTACAATAAGCAGGGGGTTTCCATGTATTTTGAATTCTAATAAACGCGTTAATTATCGAAAACATGTATAGCAAAACCTAAAGAACCATACTAATGTTTCAGATGAGATTGTAAGCATTTAATGATTTCAAAATTAAAATTGTGTATTAAATGTTTAATTTTCTTTACATAAATGCGTTAGAAAATACAACGTTACCATTAAGGAAGGAGAGCTCTCGTTATAAAAATGTTTTGAAATATAAAACAACGCAAATTGAGCTTACTATATACATAAAAAAAATTACTATTATACTATTACTAAAAACAATACAAAAAATAATTATAGGGGTTTGCAATAAACGATCGTAAAAATCTCATTATTGATTAAGAGCTTCTCTAAGTATAGATTATTTGTACGCAGTTTATGTTCAGTAAAATAATTTAAAAAAAAAAAAGTATTGGCCGCCAAAACAGGGGAGCCCTAGAATAAGCCCTAAAGTTCATATAGAACATCAGGCCTGCATAAATATAAATATCAGAATTAAAAAAATAGTTTCTTTATTTTTAGCGTATTTATTTATATAATTACCTTTTAATAATTATTTTTAACCTACTGACATACATTCCTATTTACAACATCATTTTTTATTCGAGATCATATAATTCTGTAATTATTTACAGCCACACAAGTTTTCCCTTGTGCTCGAAATGATAAAATTTATTTCGTACCAAATATATATGAATAGCGTTAGATTCATATATTCTCTTACAACGAGAGAATTTCCCAAGTGAGAATTGAAAATAAATGTGTGTGTGCAGAATGGTTTTTACTTTAGCTAAGTATATCCGGAAAATCTATCTCAGCTGTCGAGGTAAATTAAGATTGATTTTAGATTGAGCTTAAGTGTACTTTTATTAAATCAACTTAATTTCGAATCCACCTCGCTGACGGAAAGTTATACTTTTTGTTTTGTATGAATTTTCTTTTGAATTCCCTAAAGTAAACTATAAACTTTTAGACCAAGACATGAAAATTCCCTGGAAACAAATTTTAGACAAGTCGAAAATGCAAAAATTAATTGAAAAACATTGATATATATATATATAAGATAGTTTTATATATATATATATAAAACTATCTTTTATTACAACTTCTTATGAGTTTTTATGAATATTATATAAAAAAAATGAGAGGAGATATTCGCGCATCATAAATGTAAAATAAATTAATATAAAGTTTTTTTTTATCATCTAAAAACGTGCACTACAAAAATAATTAATTTTCGTAATTAATAATTAAAATTCATTAATAGTTCTAATTATTAATGATTGGCGTTTAGAAAAAAAAATCTAAGCTTATAATTTTTCCAAGAAGCGGACATATATTCTTTTCATGCTTTTATTGTGAATGTAAAATGTACGTTTTCTAATTCATATCGAAATAACAAAGTTGTGTGTTGTAGAAGATAAGATTGATATAAAAAATGTGATTTATCAAGCAATACATGGTGATAAAGGATATTATTGAACACTATTTTAAAGGTTTTTTGGTGACTAGTATTTAAATAAATAAATTTTTATCACAGAAAATGATTTAGAGATCAACTGAGATAGAGAATACGTCTGTAAATTTCATTACATCCTTAATTGTTCCGAAATCGCAAATATTGAATTCTCGATTCATTAACACTCGAAACACACGCCCGTTGCCTTATTTAAGAGCAACGAATTTTTTTAAAAAAACTTTGATATTGGTATTGCATTAAGCAATTTTATAAATGCTTCACCGATAATTAACTTATATGGGTGAACTACTTAGTAAAATTAGATTAGCGCTGTAAGAACTCTGCTCATCTATTATCAAAAACTTCCTCATTTCTAGGAAGGAAAGCGCTGTTCCCTCCCCTTAATGAACTAATATTTTTTTGCTACATTTCGTCGAAAATTGTTAGAAGTGCATTAAATGCCAATCATAGGATAACTTATTTAAGGGGCATATGCCAAGAGTCTGGTCTTTTTCTGCTTGTGTTGCATTATTAATTTTTTAAATGTCACAGTCTCTATTCCTAAACTTCTCCAAAATTTTAGGATAATCTTAAATTTTACATATATGTAAAAAAAGATAAGACATAGCTGTCAGCATTTTGGATGTTTCTGTTTATTTTATTGAGTACTTGTACTTGTTCGAATTTTTTGTATAGCATTGTGGAGAAAAATAAAGATATTAGGATTTCTTTATTTAAAAATGCATTCCTTAACACAAAATTAACTAACAAAACGTATGTCTCATCGAGGTGGAAAAAAATCTGTTATTAAAATAGAAGGGAAATAGATTTCTGTCGTTCTTGTTGATTAATTTAATTTTTATTTCACTCTTCAGGAGCCAATACTTGAATTAATTCAGACAATTATTGTTTTCGGTTTAAACAATCCATTACATTACAGTACATAATAACTACAAATAATATATATTTTTTATTTTAAACAACAACTCCTTAGATCAAATACAATACAATCAAATATTGTTGGTTTTAAAACAATTAAAAATTTCTCAATTTAATTGAAATATGCGAGTTAATATTGCTTTAAGGGCAGTTTTGCAGTTACTTTCGGCAACAACTGCTCTTAAAAGGATACTCCATTTTCATTTGCGCGAGATATATTAACCCCAAACGCCATGTTATCAATCTACAGCAAATGTTGTCTATGTGTACTGTGTTAGAGAAAACTCTTTACCCGTCTGTCCGGCGTATATTTCCTTAGGGCCTGACAAATACTAATTCCCATCGGAAAGCCCCGACAACCAAGTGAGAGATCCAGCTACGACTAATCAATAAAGACAGTCTCTTTATGGAGTCTGGGGTTGCAGTTCGACTTTTCCTTCCCTACATTTTGGCCACCGGCTTTAAAAGTTGGGGAAGTTTTTTAACTTTTGCTCTGTTTAAACAAGATAAAAGCCATTTTTGACCACGCGTTTCATAGCCAAACTTGCCATTAAAAGTTTTGGATTTTTTTTCTATTAAGGCAATAACTATTAATCATTTGAAACTGAACTCACATTAGCGCCATTTTTTCCCACCCAGATACTTTTGCAGTACTAATACTTGATGTTATTATTAACAGTGGAATGTATACTTTATATATAGATAGAGTTTCTGGTGGATTCATAATACAAAATTGTCCCAAATGTAAATAATTTTCTTTTAGGTCTATTCTACACGAGTAAAATGATCTCGTGCTTCTCGGTGATTCAGGTTTTCATATGAATTCTCGATCCACCGAGAAGCTCGCGCGCGTTTTACTCGTTTGTGTAGAATGGGCCTTGGATGCATTTTAAAATTATATATTTTATTATAGTGTATAATATTATTGTATTAATTACATTTGACTCTCGTCTCCCCTGCCTCTAAAATTCGGAAATTAAATATATATATATGTATAATTTATTAACTTTAGTTTAAATAGAATAACTATATAAAAATATTTTTATTTTTAATTTTCTCTAAAATAACTACTACTTGAAAATTTTGATTATTTAAATAATCTTAATTGTATGTAGCCCGTTTGAGCACAAACATTTCGTATATATTGATATCTGATTTAGCTTTCTGAGAATTTTGTTTATGGTTCATGTAAGCAAATAAACTTTTATTTACCCTGTAATTTTGGGCAAAACATATTAAGTAGAATATATTACAAAAGTAAAATGCGTTTTGTCATCAATACTAATTTTATCTATGTTTGACAACGTTAAATGTTAAGACATTTAAACACTCATCAATTGTTACTAATAAAATGTTTTTATTTCTCACAAAATAATTTGTATCACCCCTTCAGAAATAAAAATTTGATAATGTAAATGTATTCTGACTAAATTACTGTAGCTAATAGAATAGTTAACCACTAGTTAATAACTTATTCATGTATTCCTTCAAAGTTAGTTTGAGTTACATTTCTAAAAAGTATATACTGAAACTATATTTTTCGATAATGTCTAAAGTTAGCACGTTGTATCCTAAATCCCTTTCAGGAAAAAATGGCTAAAATAATATAGCACTCTTGCTTAAGAAATATTTTACAATAAAAACTGTCTTATAGTTTCTTAAGAGTTCACGGGTGCTATGTGCAGAAAACTGTTACGATCTCTAAGATGTAAAACGCGACTTTTAACATTGCTGTAAGATACAAGAGTTATTCCTTTGCCCATTTCTTTTCGATTCAGTGGCATAAAATAATTCCATATAAGACTATTAAAAGTAATATATTTAATTTATGATTCCTTATGTATTTTACGATTTAAAATATATATATATATATATTCATTTTATTAGACCATCACAATTCAACATAAAAAAAACATGCATCGATTTATCTTAAATACCGACTTATAAGTACATTGTTATTAACTTTCTACGTGCAGTGAAAATGTACAGTATTTTAGACATCTATGGGAAAAAACCGTTCTGAAATTTCCGGTCATGTGGCTTTTGAGGAAACGTTTCAAATCGAATTGATGAATTCAGCGAAATATTCGGCTTTTTTCGTTCTCAGCTTTCACGCGATGCCTGGGCTCTGTAAAAGTTGTTTCTCCCCAACCCCATTCTTTCGGCAGGGCAGCGCCATGTCTGCGTTCCTATAGATAAAAGGAAGAACGAGAAATATGGAATATACAAGATTTTCAAATAAAGCTTAGCAATATTTTCTCACTCTTTATTATTGAATGGTCATTTGATATTTGTTTAATTTGTAAGGATATTTCTTTTAATTAATAACTTTAACTTTCAACCGAATTTTAGTTATAAACTACATTAAAAATAATTATATTTTTTTTCAAACTTATTATATTTCAATGTTTTATATAGAGGAAAACTTTTTTAAAATAATGTCCTTTTCCATTAAAGCTTATTACGAAAATATGGTGCAAACACCGCTTATTTATTACTAGTCTTTGTTTATCTTGATTTCATTAACTACTAAAAACGCTAAAAATATTTTTTTGTAGATTTGATATATACTTTATTTTTGCAGATTTCTTAATTTTAAAGAATTAGATAATGGCGTTTTTAGTTGCGTTATTTGTTGAACTTTTCGGACAACACTTCTATTGTTAGACACTTAAATTGTTTTAAAATCATCAGTATATTTTTAATGAATAATTCTAATGAGTAAATTTGCACTATTGCCTTTGAATTTATGAGAGTTATACACCATACACTGCTTACAATGATTACTCAAATTTGACGAAAATATGCTCTGATTAAATTTTTTTGTCAAATATAACGTAACTTCTTTCGTTGTGAGTCCTCTAATGAATTAATTACCTGCAACCTACAAACTAATTCTTAAATTTTGGGAAACTCTAACAAAAAAAATCTTTATTTTGACGAAAAATTTAATTGGCATACTTTTTAAAAAATTTCACCAAATAAAAGTATAAATTTTTATTAGTGTATGATTTTAATTTGTAGTGTTACACATAGAGAGTATGCCTAAAAACTAAATATACTTGATAAAAAAGGCAAGACTCGAGTAAAATATACTTCAAACTGAATTATCTTCCCAGCACCGTCCGTACCCCCACCCTCCCCTCCCCCTTCTAGGAATTCCTATACAGGGGAATTTACCCGCGAAACTCCATATTGGCGACTTTGGCGCCCTCTCTCCTTTCCCAGCCAACCTGCCGCCAAACCCGTTGTTTAGTTGTTGTGGAAGTTGCCGGCGGGATCGGTGGGAATGCTCCCCAATTTCACCTGTGGATACCTAGGCTGGGGAGAGTACCCTTCTTGGCTCCTGTCCTGTAGTTCCAGGACATGTGACTCTGGTGTATGGCATTATTTTACCTTTCTTCGGCGGGAAAGGTGAGTGCGGCCGCGACTCTAGGGCACTTCCTGCTCACACGTGCACGGCATATTTTCTCGCGCCAAATTGGTAGGGTCTAGTATATGTGTCTATCCCAGTGGGCGAGTGGGTATGTCGTGTATGACATGGGTTTACCTGTACCGCGCCCTTGTTTAAAGGAAGTGGTGTTGGATGTGCATGGCATTGTTTTATTTGTTCTCTGCTAAAAAGGTGGGTTTTTATGTTATTGTTGACAGGTTTGATTTTGTTATGTTTATTGGATGTTTAAAACTTTTAACATAAGCGTGTGAACGCAGTTGTCAAGATAGTTTTTAACCGGACATTTTTTTGGTTTTTTTTTCTCCCTTGATGTGGTAAATATTAAACTTTTATTTAAAACTTTATATATTTTTTTATTTATAATTAAAACTTTAAATTATTATAGTTAGTTTTTTTTTTAATTTGGTATACGTGCGAGATTAACATGGAATCGTCTAAGTAATGGATTTTGGAAATTGTTGCAAAATAAATTTTGTATTCAGTTATTTTTTATTATTATTATTTGCAAAATATCAAAAGTAGCTTTTTTTTTTCGGTAACTTTTTCCTCTAAACGAGAGATTTTCTTATGATTTAGTTCTTGTCTGTTAATTTACTTAAGCGTTTTGACAAACTTAATAGAATGTATAAAATGCTTTATTTAGTATTTTGTTTTTGCCCCGTGGCGTTAAAAAATAGTGTTTGAAAATTAAATAATAATTTATAGAATATTTTTTTTAAATAATTTTTTACAAATTTGGTTTATGCATGTAGGTTATATTTCTCTTTTTATATCCATATTAATTTGTTTATTTTAAATTATTTTGAAATACGCATAAATGAACACCGGGTTATTAAGTCTATTTTGACTTTCTGCTATTTAATTATAAAATTAGCATTTGGACAAATTCAATGAAATTGTCAACGTATGAAAAAGTAAATTAATAACATAAGTATATAACATTATTTACAATGTATATTTACGTTCAAATCGTTTCATCGGAAATAAAAATTGAGCTTTTAAAATACATCTCTAGTTTTTATCAGCTTTTTTTATAGTGATTTAAAATCTTGAGTTTAAATTAATCCAAAAAACGTACACCGCAACACCAAATATTTCACTTACTTCAACTGAAATGATCAATATTAAATGCAAATGTCTCAATTATTAGTGCATATTGTTCTGAATTATTAGTGCATATTGTTCTGAATTATTAGTGCATATTGTTCTAAATTATTAGTGCATATTGTTCTCAATTATGTTAATAAATTAGAATTTAACTTTTTGATGTTTTGTGTATATGTAATTCATAGATTACATTTGAGAATTTAGTTATATGTAGATTTTGTAGCTTATACTATCATTGTTACTATATTGGTATAAAATCATCATTTTTAAAGTGCATGATTTGTAAGCTACATTTTATTCTTTTTAACGAAACTCAACAAAAAATGTCGAATTTCTCTGTTGCTCAAAAGTTAACCGACAAACTGCCACGATTGCATTGATAGTGTCTTGTATGTATGGCCAAGGATTGCTTCGACAATTGTACCGAACTCCATACCAATGCATTAAAGCGCAGTTAAATATAAGTGTTTTTCTAAAGTAATTAACACATCTGTGTTCTAATGCATAGTGTTTCAAAGTTAGCAGTGCGTTATCGAAATGAAATCTTTGCACCATATGGCCGTCCATTTCGTGCGGCCATTTTCATAGACGATAACGCGCGAGTTCACCGAGCTTGCTTCGTCGAGTAGTACATGCAATCTGAAATACTATTCCGTATGGAATGGCCAACATATTCTCCCTACTTGAATCCGATATAACATCATATATGGGAAATGCTGTTTTTACTTGAATGGTACCACCAGCCTTTATTAAATGTCTTAATTGAAATTGTTAAGTCTGTGTGTATTTGAGTAAGGGATGATTATTAACATAATAGCTTACATTCAGGTGTCATATTTCAATGAAAAAAGCTTTTATGCGCCTTTTTGTGTTTGTTTCCTAACTTTTGAGTAACAGTTCGGTAATTTTATATTGATATTCATCCATATATTTCTATTTGTTTATTTTTATTGTTATTTACATGTTGATATTTCTAATTTTAATATGTATTTCCTTTTTCACTGCTTATTGTTAACTTGTTCTTGCTTAATATTACAAAGAAATATTGTGTGCCTGTTCAAAAACAGGAATTTTTTCAAATAATTATTATATGTACAATTTTGAACGGAGAATCGTGAAGTGCTTAATTTATTTAAATGAACTGCATGTTTAATATACAGACCAGTTTTTAACTTGTATATTTTTTACGTGTAATATCTATTTTTTTAATCTTTTTATTATATAAAAATAGCACTCAGAAATCAGTTTAGAAGGACAATTTTGTCACATTGGTAACTTAAAAGTACATTAGTATACTAATTAGTGATTACTTATTGGAACAAGGTTGTATCTGAATAGAGAATCCAGTTTCTAAACCCAGATAATTCCCCATTCTCAAGCCATATGCATACTTGTTAATTCGACCAATATACAGAAGTGAGGATCTAAACATGTAGTTTATAAGCCGATCAACTACTAAGCGATCTGCAATTCTCGGTTACTACCTAATATTGGCAGCTATAATCTATCAAAGGCATTAACAGTTAGTAATTTATATGAATACGTCTTCCATTACACGCGTATGTAGTTCTTATATGACAATTTTACTAATTATATTAATAAGATGTTACATGATATAAGGTCCATATATTTTAGAGTAAATTGTATTTAGATGTATTCTATATCTTTTCTGACTTGTCAATTTTCTGATGTATTGGAATTGAAACTATAAAAATAAGTATATTTTTCTTTCTCTAATGCAATGTCAGAAAATGCGTTTTTTTTTGTAATATGCATTTAAATGTTCTACAAAATTCAGATAATATGAGTGTGTCGAAATACAAGCTTTAGTTATTCACATTTATATATTTAAGGAGAATCCTGACTTTATAAGGTTAAAAATTACAATTAATTCATAGATCATCTTTGAAAATAACATTTGTCAATATTAAAAATCAAATATACAGTACAAGTTAATATTGGACCTTCTTTTAAAAACACTGATTTAATGTTATTGTGTACATCGTAGATATATCCTGAAATTAAAAAAATGAATTCTGTAAATTAAAATATTGTTTAATATGAATTAGTTATTTGGTTTCGAAGATCTTTTAGCTTTAACTCTTTTTCTATTATAAGATCTATCATTACCCGTTAGTATACTTTGATTAAGAAATATAATTATTAAAATCTTTGCGACCATTTAGCGATATGACCTTAATAATGCTTCATTTTCTGTTATACATTAAATAAATGTTCTGAATATTTTATAAATGAAATATTAATAAAATGCAGTCGTATAATAAATGGATTATACTTCCGTTTATTGCATAGTAAGCGATGTGTTTCTAACAGCATCGAACCTCGCCTATTCACGATCTTTTAATTCCAATTTTGAATTTCGGAATATTGGGATATTCCCTAATATAATTATTTTGGAATTGCATGAGTTTGTTTCGCGTCGAAATTATAGAGATGACATGCTAGTATGAATTTATAAAATATATTGAATATTCTAAATGTAATTTCGCAGGCAAATAATTTTATGTCTGTAGTAGTGGGATAATTTATATAATACATTTTAATGCCGTATAATTATCTACTTAAAATGAGTTACATTGGGAATTGACCTTTTAATAAAAATCGCTCTCTTGGAATATGTGAGATTACAACTACTAATTCTAAATAATTTATTTATCTATATATATAAATGCGAAAAACCCCACTCATCACTAATTCTCCAACTTCCCGTATATCTATGAAGAAGAAATTTGGCAAATTTGTTACTTATACCTTAAATAGGAAAAGTAAGCTATTTTTGTTCCGATCGAACGTATTTAAGGGGGTGTAAAACCCCTTTTTCGATGTTAGTAGTGTGGGGTTTACTTCATATATATACCCGATACACCCGCTTAGGCTGGTGTGATCACTTTAGCCTGACTGGCAGAATATCGGCGTAGCAAGCAGAAGTTCCTTGGTTCCGCCAGTAGCCAAATAGTTTATAGTGCTAAGGTAACAACGTTAGTTTGGGAATCTATTAAAATATGGATGTTAATCAACGTTAGTATCGTATGTATATCCACGTTATTGTACATCCAACTTCTCCATATTATCAATCTTGCGGGACCTTGCTAATAAAATTTCGTTACAAATTGTAACTTTTAGTGCTGTGGTTTCCTCTGATTAAATTAAGAACAAAACAGACAAATTAATAATATTATTTATTTCGCTTATAAATATTGTATTTGTATCTATTTTGCAACTTATTTCCTTCGCGTGCGTAGAACGGGTATTTCAGCTAGTTTAAGTATAAAATAGCTGTATTAGGCAATTCATTAAATATCTAACTTTTATCTTTATGTATGTAAAATTTTACATAACTTAAAAATATTCATTATAAAGCACAATTGTTCGTTGAGATTACGATGGGTACAGGCCCTATTTCCAAATAAACTCGCCTTTTAAAAATCAAACATAAATTATTCATAAAATTCGTAAATTATTAATCATAAATTATTCATAATAAAATTTCGCTCAACACTGAATTAAAGCCCAGTCCCCAAAAGCCTACACCTCCTCCCAACAAAAGAATTTTATCGCCAATCCATTTTGCCACAAAGCCAGCGATTTAGGCCAAAGGTGAAAAAGTTGGCCAAACTCTATCCAGTGCAGGACACTTCTGTTGGTGTCAGCCATTAATCAACCCCTGTCTTGCATTGTCATGTAAAACACTTCCAGAACTCGCCAAAAAAAGGCGCCTCATTATTTGGGGGGAGAAAATGATAATCCCTTGCATTCAATTCCAGAGTTTCCTTTGTAGAAATTTCCTTTCTTATCTTCTTGGGTCGATTTTTTTTTATTATTCTCATCCCTTCGTCAAAAAGTTTCCTTCATAAAAATCTGTGCCTTACTTTGGCTTTTTCATATTTTGCTGTGAGCGGAATCCATAAAGTTGGATGTTTTGTTTTTGTATTGGTAAATTCTGGAGCGGACGGGACATCCTATATTTTTTGGGGGCTCATCGATTGTTTTCTGGAGGATGTCTGTAATAAAAGTACGCTAAAGCTGAAAATGCTTTTTGTGACATTTTTTTTATTAGGCTGCTATGATTATATTACTTCCATAACCGTCAAACGTCATTTTTATGGAAAAGGGTTCTATAAAATGAGATCAACGAGGATTGTTAATTTGATCATTGTATGCTTATACTAAGGGCTAGAGTCTAGTAAGTACACAGGTCGCCAATAGCCCACTGTGCAGCTCTAGTGCGACGTTAATTAACAAACCAAACCTAGTAAGTACATACTATGAAAGACTATACTGTTAAAAATAGGTATTCAAAAATAAGTAAAATGTACTCATTTTTGAATACATTCGATGCTTATCATGGCTCCGAAAGCTGTTTAAATTTTGAAAAAGACGTACTTAAAAATGAGTACAATGGGTAAAAATGAATAAAAAGAGCAGATGTTAGCCTACATAGGCTGTATTCATAAATCACTTTCAATAAATATCGACAATAGACGAAGACTTACCGGAAGTCAAACCCAGATCTTCAGGCACCGCTGTCCGGAGTCTTATCCGTTAAGCTACCTGGGCGACGGGAAGAAGTTAAAAACCGAAGTAATGTTAAAAAGGCGTTGCAAAAGAATGAGAAGCAAGATAATTTAATTGTAATAACTCAGTTTCCATTTAAGCAATCGACATCACATAATGTGGAAAACCATCTTCTGAACAACTATTTTAAATTTGTCAGATCTCTCTATTAAGATGGCTTGAACAGAAGCTGAGATTAGCAATATTAAAACACTGCTTATATTTGCGAAAGTACGATTACTTAAATTTGAGTACGTCATCAATACTTTTAAATGCTTTCACTATTATATTGCCGGTATATAGTTAAAATAATTCTTCCAGTGCGAGCAAGCATCGCGGACAGAGGGTTTCATACCTTTATGCTAGAAAGGTACGATTGTAAAACGGAGACTGAAAATAAATCGCAAATAAAAAATAAAACGAATAATAAAAATAATTATTAATTTGTTAATATTTGTTGTGTATACTATAAGGTGTATACGGTATTAGTTATAAATTTCAGATTTCTAAGAAGAATTGATTTTCAGATTGGACCGTAACAAAAATGTTCGGTTTCGACTTTGACGCCCTCTAGTGTTGCTGAGTTTAACTAAATTAAAATTTAAAATATAAAGTCATACTCAACTGAGTGAACTAAAGACATTAATACCTCACACGAACTGGAAATTCAAAATATTTGTTGTGTATACTATAAGGTGTATACGGTATTAGTTATAAATTTCAGATTTCTAAGTAGAATTGATTTTCAGATTGGACCGTAACAAAAATGTTCGACTTTGACGCCCTCTAGTGTTGCTGAGTTTAACTAAATTAAAATTTAAAATATAAAGTCATACTCAACTGAGTGAACTAAAGACATTAATACCTCACACGAACTGGAAATTCAAAATTAATTTACGACCCTATTTTCTGTATACGATATTGGTGATGCGATATTAGTAATCCTGGTCATCGAAATACATAATAAATATTTGAAATCGGTAGCCTTTTTCATTTCATGAGGTATGACAGACAGACACAAAAGCGTCACAGACACAAAGTAATGACAGACATACACAAAGTAATGACACAGACACAAAAGCGTCGCTATAGTAAAGCTTCGTTATTGTTTTAATTTCCAAGAAATTTGGTTTGATTATAATGCCAACAACAGCTGGAGAAAATACTCTTCGAGTCCTTTTAAAAGCCAGAATTATCAGAAAATATTCTTTCGCTTTTAGATTGTGTTATTTTTTATTATTTTTTTTTACATGTTTTACCGCTCTTTATTCTCTTCTAACTAATTAAGTTTCTTTTGGTTTTTTTGCAGTCTTTAACTGTCATATTTTAAACGTATCATATTTATTTTAGTAATTCTAAAAACGACTTTTTCCTTATTATGTTCCACAAAAAATTAAATAATTAACTTTCTCGGTTACATTGACGGTTTCTTTGAAGTTTTTTTTCCCCTTTGATGAAACAAAACACGAATTGTAATGCTGTTATTAGAGAACGCTTCTAGAATATCAAGTATGAAAAAAAGTAAATGTTCTTGGTTATTTTATTAAATAACTTACGTGTATTTTAATTTTTGTGAAAATATTCTTATATTTCTTAACGCGTGTCATAATGTAATTTTTCTTCGTATAATAATATGAATAACTATAATAGGTTTAGAGATTTTGATTGTTTTTTTAAGTATCTATTTTTAGTGGAAGTTAATGAATTCTCTTAAACTTTATTTTTTTTATTCCAATCAAAAATTTTCTGCGAATTTTTCAATTGATAAAATTACTAAATAATAGTTGACAATCTTATAGTCTTAATGCAGTATTTTGATTTAGTTTACATAATTGTTAAAATATTAAAAGTTATTACTTTATTTTTGACTAAAATATCTCATACTTCTTATTCC
This sequence comes from Troglohyphantes excavatus, assembly GCA_963932185.1. Lineage (NCBI taxonomy): Eukaryota > Metazoa > Arthropoda > Arachnida > Araneae > Linyphiidae > Troglohyphantes > Troglohyphantes excavatus. The sequence continues at coordinate 42,288,288 of OZ010672.1, read as the reverse complement.
ACTCTCAGTAATTAACAATTCAGTTCTTTATATTCTATTCCTAATCAGTTTTATTAAATGTAAAGAATTCAAGCGAACTAAATCGGGAATTTTGCTTTCCATCTAGGAGTAGTTTGTAATAAAAATATATTTTATGACATCTTGCATACTTATGAAAAGCCTTTCAAAATTATTACAGCCATAACTTTTCATTAAAATAATAAACAATCGTAAAATACAATATTTTGTCATACTTCATTCATTTATGATTGTAAAACTTTTATACACACATTATTTCTATAAGTATAAACTCACCCGTTCATGTAAATTCGTTAGTTAAATGTAACCAAAGCTCTCATTTTCAATTCATGAATGTAATTAAAATATTATTGCCTGCTACACAAATCTGTTATATTTAATTAAATAGTTAACGTATTGTTTGATTCTAACAACCGTGTTAAAATGAGATGGAAAAGAAGTTTTAATTATCCGGAATTTTTAATAAGCGAACATTAGTTTAATAATTACATTTTCTCTTCGTTATTCTATACAAATGAATCTACCAGTCAACCAATTATCTCTTCCCATATATTAATTGAATGAATAAACTATCGGGACATTGTTAAAGTTTTCGCTGTGTGAAGAGGCAGGATTTTTTTTATGTATGTTAACAAGCACTGAGCTTCAAAAATTGATATTTCATAGTTAGAATAACTTTTAATTCAGAAACTTTTGTTAGTGAATGATATTTAAAAAGTACTCTCGTGATGGTAACATGACTGTAACATAATTTTAATTTTAGTTGTTGCTAAATTTGCTTTTAAAATAGAACTAATAAAAACTTCATCTAACTCGAAATAGTCTTAAATTTTTAGTTAATAACTTCATAATAAAGGCTTAATCGCTCCTACTTTTTTTTACTTGTTTAACAAAAGTGTCATGGGGAAGAATGATGACTGTCCATCCTGAGTGATTATGTAGAAAACGCTTTCATGTCTTATATACATACATACATAATTCTGATCTTTTAGCGGGGTTTATTTAAAACTACCATCGTTCTCTTGAATTTCGCAATTTCAAGAGTTCAACACTTTAGCTAACTTGATTTACATTTTTAAAACAGTAGACCTTCTTCGGTTTTTCCTGGACCCTTCAGATTATCCATGACTTTATTTATTTGCAATTGTACAGAGTTATGATAATCTATTGCAAGTTAAAAATGAGACTATCAGTTTAGAAAAAAAATCACTTCGAACTAACCCTGACAATTCACAATCCATAACTTTCACAAACCATCCAAACTTTTCTAGCCGTAATTAAAACGTCTTCAAAAAAGTCGTTGTAATGTCGTCAACTTGTGTATAACATTATTATTACAAGGTTATTCATGAATTTATTTATTTATAATTGTAGAGTTATTATAATCCATTAACCTATTGGAGGTTAAAAATTATACTATCATTTTTAAAAAAATCACTTGCAACTAACCCTGACAATTCGCAAACCATAACTTTCACAAACCACCCAAACTTTTCTAGCCGTAATTAAAACGTCCTCAAAAATGTCGTCAACTTGTGTATAACATTTTTATTACAAGGTTATTTATGACTTTATTTATTTACAATTGTAGAGTTATTATAATCCATTAACCTATTAAAGGTTAAAAATCAGACTATCAATTAGAAAAAAAAATTCTTGTACCTAACCCTGACAATTCGCAATTTATAACTTTCACAAACCACCCAAACTTTTCTATCCGTAATTAAAACGTCAACTTGTATATAACATTTTATTACAAGGTTATTTATGACTTATTTACAATTGTAGTGTTATTATAATCCATTAACCTAATGGAGGTTAAAAATTAGACTATCAATTAGAAAAAAATTACTTGAAATTAATCCTGACAATTCGCAATCCATAACTTTCACAAACCACCCAAACTTTTCTAGCCGTAATTAAAACACATTGTATATAACATTTTTATTACAAGGTTATTTATAAATGCGGAGTTATTATAATCCATTAATCTATTGGAGGTTAAAAATTAGACTATCAGTTTAGAAAAAAAACCACTTGCAACTAACGCTGACAATTCGCAATCCATAACTTTCACAAACTACCCAAACTTTTCTGGTCGTAATTAAAACGTCAAATTGTATATAACATTTTTATTAGATCTGTTGGAAACGTTAACGGCTTCCACTGCCGAATCGCGCAAAATTCTGATTAAACGCCCACTCTTTTGGCCTGCCCGTGCCCAGCACCCCTTTCGCCCGGTTGCTTATCTACACTACCAGCATTGTCTCCCAACTAATGAAATGTTCGTTATAACCGAGATGAGATTGGGAGCTCGTTTCATGACCGCCGCCTTCCCGCTCAGGTTTCCGGATCAACGAGCTTTCGGATAATCGAGAGTTCGGATAATCGCGCCTTCAACTCACGAAGGCTTCCGTTTCGGATCTAGCCAAATTACTCCCCTATCAAAACTTGCTGATACCACTTCCTGACATCAAGCCTCACTTAAGACTCCTGTCTTCGTTTTATATCCCTTTGATTAGGGTCCTAAAAGGAGTGATATACCCCATAGCTGTGATAAGGCAGTAGGAATAGATATTGCTATCTTGATTTATATCTTGTAGAGGTGAAAGATTAGACTAGGTTACTGAGTAGAGATAACATTTGTTGTTTAGTTTAATTGGCTTGTTAGGGCTTTCAAGTTTATTCGGAAATTTGATACATTTATAACAAGAACTATATATAATTTGATATGAAATTCAGAAATGCTTTTTAATGCGTGTTGGGATCTTTTAAAGCATATATACTTAATATTTTTTTTTGTTTTCCATATTGTAATACATTTTACTTTAATGCAAACAAGAATAATTTACTTTTATTTAATAAAAAAAATATTGACCCTATCTATTTAAGTTGTTACACACAACTCGAAGTAGAGGTCGTATTAATTTGAAACACACACACTGCATTTTTAGCAATATGAATATTTTGTTTTACTTGAAGTTGTAGAAATTTAAACAGATATTTTAATTGCCATCATTTACTAATCAGAAACTACATTTACAACATGAATTTCAAATATATATTACAGGAATTAACAAGAGATTGTATGTTAACAATACTTATATGTTAACAATACTTATATGTTAACAATACTTATATGTTAACAATACTTATATGTTAACAATACTTATATGTTAACAATACTTATATGTTAACAATACTTATATGTTAACAATACTTATATGTTAACAATACTTATATGTTAACAATACTTATATGTTAACAATACTTATATGTTAACAATACTTATATGTTAACAATACTTATATGTTAACAATACTTATATGTTAACAATACTTATATGTGACTGTTGACAAGTGTTACTTCTTACATGAGTGGTAGTGCAGTATATAACTAAATTTTATTTCCCTATAATGTTGTAGTTCTCATCGGAAACTTTGAAGTGTGTAATCGGCTTTAAAATCTTTGATAGTAATTTTTTAAATGCCCTTAATTTTCAGATTTTGAATTGTAAAGGTGATAATTTGCAACATAAACTGGCATGTTTTTTTAAATTTAGTAAAATTTATTTTCCATTGAAAAACAAATCATTTTTTATTCAAAACAATTATTTTATTTTGAAGAACAATTTACATAAGTACACAATTCTGAAATTTACCGTATGGTATTATGCCATCAATCAAGCTTTTCATATCTTGAAGGTAGTGTGCAAAATAGTATAAATGACCCAATGTTAAACCAATTACAATTATTGCTAGAGAGAATTTTCAAGATAATATATAAATCAAAACGGTCTTGAACGTATATTTTCTAAAACACTTTCGTTTCGAGATAAAAAAAAATGACATGATTAAGATAGTTATTTTACGAAGTCCTTTAAGTAAAAATTTGTTTTGAGAATGCCACTTTGCATTTTTAGGCTTCCTTAACATCTTTATATTTCTTGAAAATAAAAAGTTTCTTCTAGAAAACCCTTTAAAAGCATTGTCTTAGCTCGTTAAGACATACCAACACTTATAAAGCTCTTACTAATAATCCTTGCGAAGGCTTCAAACATCACACCTCTCCCGTTTAATGCGTTATTGACGTCTAGACACTCAATTACACTAATAGATTATTCTAGCGATATCCACTAGATTAAATGCGAAATTCGGATAGCCTGTCTAAGGTGATGTAAAATACAGGAGCATCGTTAATTAGCTTTCAGTCACCTATGGTTAGTGTGACTATAAAATATATCATTTACTGGCTTAAGAGCTTTTCATTTAAGTTTTAATTATTGCTTGTATGGTATTGAACATTTTCAAGTTTTAATTATTTTGGGAGTTTCATACCTGACAGGGAAAAAATAGGAATTTTATTACTTTAAATTTTATGTTTTTTTTTTGGCCTTCTCAAACGTTAAAAAAACGAACTTGGTTACTGTTTGGACGATTTGATTATAATTTTGCACGTAAAAGATTTATTATAACATTAAACCAGATGTAAAATATTTCTTAAATCAAATATGGTCATCACTTCAAGTTTCGGAGAAATTTTTCCCCGAAATGAGTTATTTTGATTTATATAAACGTAAGTTTAATGAATAAATTTAAACGTATGCTATTTTCCAAGTCTTCAGAATTAATAAATTACTGCAGCGCCTATTTATACCTAAATAATATTAGAACGCTATAAAAAAATTATAAGTTAGCACTGAAGTCTATAAAAATGCTCCAGTTAATAAAAAACAAACCCT